>JAJJKD010000091.1:0-169612 GCA_022376535.1 Xylariaceae sp. FL0662B
AAGCTCATAGAATACCCATGACAGCAAGATGCTAGTAGTGTCGTGCCCTGCGAACAGAAATGTGCGGAGTTGATCGCATGTCTCATCCATGATGCGAGGCGTCAGAGTCGTCACGTCCTGAAGGGCAAGGGCAAGAACACTTCGAGCGTCAATAGTGTTTCCTCCCTTTTCGTGAAGCTCAGCATGCTTGCGGCGCACAATGACACGCAATAAGCTAGTAATGCGGTTCGACAACGCAGCCCGTCTTCTGACTTTGCGAATGGTAAGCCACCATGGCAGGTTGAGGCGCTCGCCGTTATAGGCGTCAAGCAAAGTCTCGAACAAGCCCACTAGCTCGCCTTTCTGGGCTTCGTCATAGTACTGGGCATCGAGATCGGTTTCCATAATGACCTTTCCGATAACGTCGAAAGTCAGTCGGGTAGTAAGGCTCATTAGTGAAAAGGTATCTTGTGTCTTGGAAAGCGAGTCTAGACGGCCTAGAAAGATTAAGCCTTTGTCCAGGATCTCGGGCACGAAAGTGACCAAGTACTGAGGCGCAAATCCAGGGTTGAATCTTTTGCGAAGCAGCTTCCATTCTTCATTCTAAGAGATAGTCAGTCTCAACCTAAGTGTTGGCTGAAATCACGTACATGTTGGGAAAAAATGGAAGTCGGGCCTGTAAGATATTGTAAACGCTCCAACGACCTGGCACCTTTGGGAGGGCTCGCAGGGAAAATCTTGGAGGCTCTGGTGATCTGGTCAGCAATCTCGTAGTCTCCCACTACTACCATAGGGTCATTAATAGGTCGCAGATCGATGAACATAAGCGGTGGTCGACCCAGAGCTCGATTCATTGCCACGATGGCCAGGTCGGCGTGAGCATTAGGCTTGTTCCGTTTGATAAAATCCCCAAAGACTTTGAGATGGCCGAGGACCAGTGAGGTTGGATGCTGAGGAAAATGCGCATATTGGTGAAATCGAATGTTTCTTAACTTGCTGTAGGAGAATGAGAGGATTAGCACCGTGGCGGCAGCAAGCAGAGGCAACAGCATCTTGAATCGAAGGTTTATATGAATCTCGTCAGTGTCGTGCTCCACTACACGAAGCCCAACGGATTAAGAAACTTTCGACGTTGAGACTGCCAAAAATGATTTTCTCGGAAGGCTCAGCTCATCATTACCGCGAAGACAGACCGTGTAAGAGAAAGGTCCAGGCTCGAGGACGCCGGGCGATTGACTAAGAGGGGCGTAACCTGTCGAAAAGGAGTAGGTGTATGTAGTGGTCGCAGGTGTTGGTATGGTGGGGCAGCGAGATGGCACAGCAAGAAACTGTACTATGTAGTACATGCCTAGGGGCACCAACACGTAACTTTGCAGAGTTACATTTCAGGTTTAAGTGCCCGCCTGAAGCATACATATGTATTAATTGCGTGCGTTGACAAGGCATCCAATGAACGGTTGGGAGAAAATGCAGTGTAAGAACCAACGTTGGCTTCAGCGGCACAGTCCAGGCTACAAACCTACCCCCGTTATCCTCTGTTACCGTTGGCGTTAACGCCACCCACGGTCTGGGTAATCTCTACCAAATATGTCGATAACGAAACCTTCGGTTGTGAGCCTTAAGCGGACGAAGCTTCAAGGCAAGATCGAATTCGGCCTCGATTTGCGGCAGAGCTGGTTGCATGGTCTCGTAACATCGTTCCATTATGAACGTCACTGATGCCTATGGATAGGTTTTGCCGTATATTGAAATAGGAGGCTACAGGTAATCTATAAGGACTAAAAACAAAGCCATACCACCTGGCTGGGCCGAATTTTCGGTGATGCAAGGCCGGATAGGAGGTAGGTAGGTATGGCCTCCGCTGCCATGCATCCAAGCCAACCAACCAACAAAATTATTGGGTTGCGTCGGCCGAAAATGGTTGCAGAAATCCTTCGATTTGCACCAAGTGCATAGTCATGATCGCAAAGGCGTCATACAGTTCGCTTGATCTGTGTTATCATAACGGATGCGCCCAGGAGGCGAGGCTGGAGCGGGAAATTTGAAGAAACCATTGGCAACCCTCGTGCTCAACTCCTTAATGTTCGGCTCCCCATATTCCCTCTCTTGATTTTTAATCATTTTATTCCAAAAGTCCTGGCTCTTCCGTTATTGACATCCTTCGTTTCTCTGGCCTATTCCCTATTCTCTACTGAATAACAGCAACAATGACTTCCGACGCGATTGATATTTGGGCGACTCCAATGTTGCCGCCTCCGCCCGGAGCCAGTCCAAACTTCGTTAATCCCGTGTCTAGGGCTGGCACGATACGAGCCGGAATGTATTCTGTGCTTCCCATCATGGTCGTCTTCGTCTTGCTTCGCATCTACACTCGGGTGCGCTTGACACGTGCCCTTGGCTCGGACGATTGTACGTGACAACTTATCTTCAACCTCATAGAAATCCAGGCAAACTAACACTTCCGCTAGATCTATGCCTCTTATCCGCAGTGAGTACACTCAAGATCTAGGTCTGGAACAGCCTCCAGGCTAACTTTCGTCTTAGGCAGCCATCATCACGTTTTCTGCGCTTGTCTTGTCGTGTAGGTCCTCTTGTTAACTGATCTCGTCTATCCGCAGCTGACGTGTATCAGTCATGGATAAGCCAGAGGGTAGGCATGGCTGGGACATTCCACTTGGAGAGATTCTCACCAATCACTACTGGTTGGAGGTAGGTCATTACGATGCCTAATCCCCAACAATTAGGATGCCTACTAACTTGCCTCGGGGACAGGCTACCTTCGGTTCCCTTCTTGTCTACACCCTGAGCAACATGTTTACAAAATTGACTCTCCTTACACTCTACCTCCGTATTTTCAAGCCCGCTGTCTGTGCACGCTTGACCATTTGGCTCGGCATAGTTGTTACAATTCTCTTCTACATCGCCACTTTCATCGGATACCTTGGACTATGTGCTCACGTTGGCATCCCGATCTGGGTATCTATGCGAGATGTCCGTTGCGCCAACAACAACCTAAGCATCTCTAAGGCTCAAGGTTGGTATGCCCTGATCTCGGACGCCTATATTTTGGCCGTGCCACTTTCGCTCGTATGGGGCCTTAAGTTGAATCCCAGGCGCAAGTTGGGCGTAATGGCTGTCTTCTTGACAGGGTTGGTGTGAGTCTCACCCCCCCGTTCTACTCATACGGTCATCATTACTTCATCGTCGTTGGTCTCTGGACTGATAGAACATCATAGTGCAGTCGCCATTTCTGCTGTGTCTTTGGCCAAACGGTATGCAGCCGTCAAGCAAGGGGCGGACAGGACGTGGGAAAATTGCATCATATTTCTCTATACGTATGGATCTCGCCCTTCCGTCCCATGACATGCCTCTCGCAGCCAGGTAGTCTACGCGATATCGAGCATCGATATGACGACTAACTCAATTTTTTCTTACAGGACTCTCGAGCTCGCCATTGGTCTGGTTTGCAGCTGCATGCCAGTCATCGCGGTTACTCTCAAGACCTCTATGACGAACATTAACTCGATGTAAGCGTCTTGAATGTTTCCTTCTGTCCGTGCCCCGGGCTTCTGACACCAAATCTTGTCCTTGCGATCGGTACTTCTACTACGTTGATTATTCTGGAGAAATACAAGCTAACTCTGATTCCTGCTAAGGTGGGACTCCGTCAGAAGGTACGGCACGCATCTCCTCACAAGAACGTCCAGGCAAGGCTCGGAACCTCCAAGCCAGTCCTCTTCCAAGGAGCAGTTACCCGAGATTCCGAGTGGAACCGTGTCCGGACTAAGGACTTTTATCAGAAGAATGTATCGTTCTAACAATCAGAGCACGGATGACCCAACTCATCGGGAGACATTTGGGACTATCGACTCTGTCGATCAACACTATCACGCACAGCTGAAGCAGATGTATAATCATGAATCAAAAGTCTAGGGGCTCTTCCGAGCTGGAGAAATGGCAATCGGGTCACGAGTATGTGACTTGCACACCTCGCAACCCATCCATTGAGAGTTCCACTGGAAAAGAGACCAAATTTCAAATGCTGCACTCGCACATGTGGCACACTATTTACTTTCCAGCCGACGCATTCATCCAGTAAAGTCTCAATGGACTGATTCCGAGGCCCGTATTCAAGTCTCAAGAAACAATTTAGTTGTTGGAGTCGTTTTATTCTCTACGGTGTTTGGAAATGGGGCTTCACAGCTTTCGAGACTATGATATGACTCTTAAACAGAATTTTTAATGCATTGCAATATATTGCGAAGCGTACGTACAGACTTAAAATTGTGAACCAAAGCATCGTGATGTGGACGTTGCCGAACTTACATATTATGAAATATTAAAGATGATATGCTGGTCCAGCATATGGAAGTTGATCTGTGCGTAGCAGGTGCACAACTCACATCTCATTAACAGCTAGCACTTCACCCGCAGGTCCAGCTTCGATTTAGCACAGCTTAGATCCTTCAGCTCATAAATGATCCATTAAGCTGTTGCGTAGTGAGTGCGGAAATGGAGACAACAAGTCTGGTGGCGTTGTTCAGACGCTGTTGGGAGCTCTGGTCGGCAGGAAGTGATCTAAGACCCACAGTCAGTTCCTCCAACACACGTTAATATGTAAGTTAGGTAGTATGTACATACACTCAAAGTACGAGTTAAGTTTAGCCAATGATAGGCTCAGTAATTATGGAAAAGGCAGTTGCCGATCCCAAGCTAAATTTCTTGTCTTACCGGGTTGAGCCGCAGACCGGACGTTGCAGAGAATGTGAACGGCTAATGCGGGGAAGCTTGGGCAGTGAGGCTGGTACTTGATGTTAGCCAGAGTTCAGGTTAGCCAGCAGAGGGGTGTGGTTATACGAGTATACCCTGAGAAGACCAGGTTGAGGATCGGATACGCAACCCTTTCCAACGTATCTCGCAAAGTGGCAGCCTGTCGGCTAGCCCTTTCAATCCGGACCTGGGAATGTGATTACAACAGTATGCGACCCTCGAATAATCGCCATTGCCTATGAGAGGCCGATTCACCAGACGTCCATGTCAGCGTTCCCGCCGTATAAGATTTACGCCGGTGAACATGGGCAACGCATGTATACCTCGGGCAAACAGTAGCTATAATAAGCTTTTCAAGGCAGACAATGTTGTCTTGGCCCAAACTGTGCATTTTGCATGCCCTGCTGCTTCAGAACGCTGGTGTTATCAAAGGTACGATGCAAGCACCGAGACTGACCTGGCAGCTAAAGTAATTCGCTAGGTTCAGTGTCATTAGCGCCTCGCCAGAAACACTTGTATATGTGTATGTGCCCTCTTTGTGAACGAATAGGGACTCGCCCTCACCCTCACCCTAGCCATTCTTCCGTTGCCATATGCATCAAATAGTGACTGGCCCCCAGACCATCCTTGGGTTAGAGGCTATTTTAACACGACAGTGCAGCCATGATAACATTGTCATCGCAAGCGATGCATAACCTTGATATGACGGCCATTTATTTCATGTCCTTAAGTGTCTGACCCAAGTCAACGCCGCCTTGATCTCTTACAACGGAGTTCACCAATTTCGAACAATATGACAAAACTCACGGATCGACTCGTAGAAGGGTTTGTTAGGCTACATGCGTGGCCAACTGCTCTTTTTATTCTCTTGTTGATCCTTCTCACCCTTCTCGGACCAGTTGCCGGCTACTTCAGCGTGCGCACTCTGCCCTCCTTGCCCAAAGGCTCCCCACAACACCGGGTTGCGGGTCACCTCCCTCTAATTGGCGCCGCTTTTCCTTTCTTCAGGAGGCGGCGAGACATGCTGGTCTCGAATGAAAGTTTCAGCTTCTTTGTAGGCAGCAAGCACATCGTCAACCTTAGCGGTCTAGACGGGCGGAAGACCTTCTTTGAGAGCAGGAATCTCAGTGTCTCTCAGGGGTAAGGACGTGATTCACCCACATTAGTAGGGCCCAGCTGATCTGTTTTATAGCGCTATTGAGCTCTTAGCAGGCCTAGTATCCGCGAACGATGACCGAGAGGACTACGGTGCCCAGGACTTCATTAAGTCTCTTTTGACCTTACTCCGGCCGTCGATGTTGGTGGGTAAACTGCCTCGGCTCACGAGAGACATACGTGCTTTTAATGACTCTCTCAATCGAGCAGCTCCCTTGCAGACATGGTAGATGGCTTTCTATGCTCATTGTCCAAATTCCTCCCTCTTGACTTGGTAAATTGTGCACGACTAACCCAACATCTTCCCAGTCCTCAGTGGCGAGTTCTGAACCCCTTTGAGACTATATATTCTCTCATGTTCAAGCTCATCATGCGCGTGGTCGGCGTGTCGGAATGGCTTGAGAATGAAAAGCTGCTGAACCGCAATCTCTCGGCCTTCTGTAAGTTTGAGGAGAACTGCAGCAGGGTGCGCATTGTTTTCCCATGGCTTATCACCCTTACCCACGTCAAAAAACTATTTTACGGAGCGATATTATACATGAGCATCACAAAGGTCGTAAACCAAAGAAAGAAAACGGGGAAACGACAAGAAGACACCATCCAGTTTTTACTCGACAACAACAAGGATGTTATTAGGGTAAGTGATGGTACAACGCATCATCTTCATTTAACCGTAAGATATTGCCAGACTCCCTGACACCCTTTCTTAGTTCTTATTCAGCATCCTTTCATCCGGTATCACAACAGAGGGATGCTCGGCGGCATGGTTGACCGTGTTTCTAGCCCACAGTCCCGAGTGGCAGGCACGGTGCCGGGCCGAAGTTGACAGTGTGATCGCCAAGATGCGGGAAAGCCAGAATCAGTCGGCAGACAACATCCTCGGAGCTCTTTCGCTCCAGGAGTGGGAAGCCGAGTTTCCAGTCATTGTCGCAGCTTTTCGAGAGACAGTCCGCCTCGCTATGCCCGGTGCCATGTTCAGAAAAAACACTAGCGGCAGTGCCGTCCTTATCGGCGACACCGGCGAGGTCATTCCCGCCAACGCCTATGCGTCTTTCCATATGGACAACGTGCACATGGATCCGCAGCGGTATTCAGAGCCAATGAGATTCAATCCGGGGCGTTATCTTTTTGAGGACAGTAGTTTAGATAGGCAGGAGCAGGAGCCTCATACATACGTCGGTTGGGGATCCGGCCGCCATCTTTGCCGTAGGTTACGCTCCCCCTGTAGCATTCGCTATTTTGCTTAACACGCATGTACAGCAGGAATGAGGCTTGCTAAGCTCGAGATCACCATGGTTATGGCCCACCTCCTTGCCGGCCTCCAACTTGAGCCTTCGTGTGAGAAGGGCTCCAAGCTAACGAGTGCATTCCCTCTGGTGGATCGACATGGATACCGGATGACCAAGCCCGAGGTGCCAATTTACGTGCGGTACAAGGCACGCGAGTAGTGCATAATTTTATATAGCTAACATTTTATCTCGCCATCCGTGATGGCACTGCATGGCCAAGACGGTTTCTTGGATGGCGTCCTGGACCAGCAAGG
Organism: Xylariaceae sp. FL0662B; assembly: GCA_022376535.1. NCBI lineage: Eukaryota > Fungi > Ascomycota > Sordariomycetes > Xylariales > Xylariaceae > Xylariaceae sp. FL0662B. The sequence continues at coordinate 7,448 of JAJJKD010000091.1, forward strand.
CCAACAATGCACAGCGCATATCTCTCTCCTTCCATCAGCTGTACTAAGTATGACTGTATGATAAAACGAACTTCCCGAGGCTGTGACTGGGTGGTGAAACCTACATACCGGTTCAGCTCGCTGGTGCGGCTCGCATCTACATATAGGGTGTGCCATGGATTGGCTAAAAGTATGTGCAACCTGCGATTAGATTCAAATGATCCATCATATCGCATCATAATGGCACGGGACCGTGGACATGTATTTACGGGGTTATCTCACAAGGTTGATACAATCTTATCACCAACGAACCTCTTGCATGCAGAATATCCCTGCTTGCAACACTGGATGCTTAGGTAGGCTGCTAGGCTTTAAGAAATGAGCACACCGAAAACACGCATTTTCAGATCATATGTACCTTGCTTGTTGGCTTACCAATTCGATGTTATCTTGCAAGGAAAGTGGTATTTTACAATCTTTATCGCCTGCTGTGGTATAGACAGCCAATGAATGGCGCATGTTTTCATTGCACTGTCCCAGCCTTGCCTACGCCAAGAAAAATGATCCAAAGTAATTGATTGGGGTGGTCTGAGTTCGCCGTCTCTTTGCATAACATTGCTGTTGGTTTGAGTGCGTCTAACACACCTGCCAGCCTGCTTCCACTGTTATCAATTAGTCATTGTGCGATATAGACATGACCCAGTGAAAACGGTCGTTACTACGGTATACATTGCCCACAGGGGAAAAGGGGGGTAGGGGGAGAGGGGGTTGGAGTGGAGGGGTGTGTGATGGAATCCGCCAGAGAACGACACATTATTACCTAGGTACTTCCAGGTCTCGACATTGACAACTTGTACCTATTTATAAGTCCTTGTCCGGTGGGTGGAGTATGATTCAAGGAGCCGTTCATACTGTATTGTGAATTGGCTCGGCGATCTCCAGCCCTCACGACAGCACGATCAAGCTGCTCTATGAAACTGACTATTTGTGCACCACAATTGGGCTGAATTTTCATTCGGCGCAAGTCTACCCACACTGTTACTTTTGCCTTTCCGCTCCCTGTATTAGTCTGCAGGTCTTTGGCGCTGCAAACATCCCGCTACCCATCGACCGACATAAATGTGTGATTTGTTACTTGTCCAAACTCACGGTTCCGTCCACGTCACCCTCAGCGCTCACTCTACAAGTCCTAATGGCCGAAGTTGCCCCTCATGAGAGGATCAAGGCTGAGACCGAGCCCTATACGGCCGCAAAGCTGGAGAGCCCCGTGGAGGAACGAGGTCAAGACCTCTAACACCCCGCCCAGAGTGCCATGAGTCCAAGAGCAATTAACCACGTGCCCACCCTTTTGCAACACCACCCCTTTTGCAACAGTTGACTTTTTGACTACTACAACTACAAATACACGTAAAAAAATCAAAAAAAATCAGAAAAATTATTTTTTTACGCGGCGCCTCTTCTTTTTAGGCTGGTATTCAAATTATAAATTAAGGTCTTTTTTTAACTTTTCATCCAGCCGTATAGGAAATAATCTTTTCGTCCTTTTATTTTAGGTATTATATATTTCCGGTAGGCTTAAAAATACCTTATTTAGATCCCGTTTAACGGGTTATTATACGTTTAGTTTATACCGTTTAAGCTTTTTTTATAATTAATTTTTATAAATGTATAATTAGCCGATTTTATTTATATAATAAATAAAAGCCTTACCGGCTTTATCGAATAGTTTATAGGCCCTAAAAAAGAATAGTTTATAATACTATTAAATAATTTTTAACTGGTCTATAAGGTCTTTAACTTTTTTAAAAATATAAACGTTTATATATAGTGGTTTATATAAAGGTATATCAGGTATATAAAATATAAAAAGTTTAAAAAGAATAACGTTAGGTTTATTAACTACTATTTTAAAATTAAATAGCTATAAACTACTTTTTTATTAGCTAGATTTAATATTTTTTATTAAAAATGCCTTATTTATTACCTTTATATATACTTTTAATATATATTTTTTATATATCGGCGCTATAGTAATATAAGTAGTATACGGGCTAAATTCGTACCGATATGCCGTTTTTAATAACGAAAAAATACCTATATTAAAAAATTAAAATACGTTATTTATATATAACGGTAAATAAATAATAACTATTTTATTAATATACGTTTTTTATATAAATTTAGAATATATATAAATTATATAATTATCGATTATTAATAATTACTACGTATTATATTTCGGTTTAGTTTTAATTAAAAAAATCTAATTAAGCTATTTATTTACGATTATTCTATTACTTTATTTTTATAAAATAATTATATATTTTTATTTAAGGATCTTTTTTTTATATTATTATATTTAAAAACGTTTACCGATATATATAATAATAGGGGTATTTTTTTTATTTTTAAGGTTAACGTATTTAAAAAACGTTACCTATAATTTAATTTCGGATTTAATAACGTATATATAGGTATTTTTATTAGTACCGATAATAGTATTACGGTTAAATTTACTTTTTATTATATCCGTTTTATTTATATTATATTCATTACGAAATAAAATATCGTATTTTATACGGATTTAATCGAAAAGTAGATAAAAGTTATAAATTTTCTAAAAATTTACTATATAAATTTGCGATCGTTTAATAGGGCGGCCGATTTTTATACGTATATTAAGGTAACGTTTTATAAATTTATCGATTTAGTTATAGTTTAAATAAAAATTCGTTTTTTTTTTAATTTTAAATATAGCTTTAATAATCCCAGTAATAAATCGTTACGAAAAAACGCGGCTATATATTTTTTCGTAAAAAATCCAGTTAACGATTATATTCTCTTATTTAGGATGTAATTTTTGTAACGGTTTTACGGCTTTACGGTATAATTTAATATAATTAAAGCGGCAAAAAAGGGTTAAAAGTATAAGGTTATATTAATACACGGCCTACCGTATTAGTATATTTTAAGAATATAATTAAATCGTACGGGCGATGCGTTTTTCCGTTTTATTGTTCGGCAGTATTTTTTTTCAATTAATTTAAGTATATTTTAATATGTTGTAAAAAAATAAAGGAAGAGGTTATATTTGGTAAGTTTTGTTGCAGATGGGGTGGTATTATAAAAGGGTAGGCATGTGGTTAGGTCATTAGCTTGCTACAGCAAGAACCGTTAAATGTAGCACCTACTACAGCACAGGCCACTTTTCAACTGTCATACAGTACATGTATCAAGAGAATTGCTAGGGGAATAATACCCCACCAGGAATAACAGTACCTACTGAAATACCTCCTAATACACTTAGAAATAACTAAAACTCCTTACTGCTTATTTAGTGTAGTAAAGTATATTATTATGATTATTAACAGGGCCGGTGTTAATAACCTTGCTGTCCGCACTTCTTAATAAAATATCTGTGGGGTTAGCCGCCGCTCCGATTGGGTCGTGGTGGTTACGCAATCGACACACTTGGGTAAGGTGTATGCAGTATGAATCTGGTGACCGTTACACATACACACATACAGTTGTGTGACTAATATAGTGAGTTAGGTTCGATTCCTAACAGTGCTATTGGTATTCGCTCTATTAGCTCATCTCATACATACCTAACGCAGTATCTTCCACGTACCTAGGTACTTCAAAAATGTTTTTAGGTAGATATAAGTCGGCGTCATCACTTACATGACATAATTTCTGTGCCTCGGCAAAAGAAAAAGCAAGTTTACTAGATCAATTTCGACTATTGGAAGTCAAGTATATATGGAAACTTTTGATCTTTTTTTCCGCTGCTTTTCCGTGAGATGATGTCTTCTCGATAAACCGGGTCTAGGATTACGTGATTGGGTTCGGAATATCTTTATAAGCTGAGCTCTCTCGGTCGAGCTCGTCGAGATGCGAGTGCACCGCTCGAGCGTCGTGGCGGCAACCCTAGCCGTTGGACAAGTTATCGCCGCACACTTCGACGCCGGAAGCGACGCTCAGAAAGTATTAACGCCGAGCGTGCTAGAAGGGTCGCGGAACGGTTTAAACCTCAGCACTCTAGCCGCTTCGATCCGGGAAGATGCGCAAAGTCCGGCATCATGCGTGGCCTGCGAGGTGAGTGCTACAGATAGATAAACATAGCTTGTACGCACGTCTAAGGCTGAGCTACTACATAGGCGACCCTGCTACAATTCAAACTACTCGCTTCGAGGGGTGATGCGTTCTTCGTGGGTGTCGTAACGGAACTCTGCAAACTGTCTGGCGTATGGTTATCCCCGTGACCGCCGTCGCTATGCCGGATTGGCTCGGTACTAACCTCGGACCGCAGATCGAGGACGAAGACGTCTGCGAGGGCGCCATCGCCCGCGAGGGCCCGATCGTGGCCCGCGGTCTGCGCGGCATCATGCCGGGCTCGAGGACATCCAGGCTGGCGTGCGTGGCCCTCATGGGTCTCTGTTCGTATCCCGAGGTCAAGCCGCATAATGTCACGTTCCCGTCGCCGAGACCACCGAACGAGCGGCCGGGCCCCAGTGGACGGAAACCTCTGCATATTGTGCATTATTCCGATATTCATGTTGATCCCCTCTACGTCGAGGGCGCCAACGCAAATTGTTCGAAGCCTATCTGCTGCAGGTAAGGTAGACTCTTTGCCTTGGCTCTCATTGTGATTCTCGAGTACGGCATATAGTGCAGTACTCCTGCCGTGTATAATTCGATTCCGTCCTGAATAGTTTAGCTGTAGCTATCACCCCTTTGGCCGACTCTGCGTTGATTATTTTTCATAGCAGGGATGCTGTTGTATGTCCGGAGTGATGCTGATATCCACATAGGGATTATGTAGACTTAGCTAGCAACAACGATTTCCCAGCTGGGCCCAACGGAGAGCATAGATGCGACTCACCTGTCAGCCTGGAAGAAAGCATGTATGCCGCAATCAAGGACATCGTCCCCGATGCTGCCTTCAGCATCTTCACGGGCGACCTGGTCGACCATGCGATCTGGAACACGTCTGAGGAGAAAAATATCCTAAGTATCGAGGGCGCCTACGGCCGCATGTCCAAAGCCGGTATGCTCGTCTACGGAACCGCAGGCAACCACGAAGCCTCCCCTGCGAACTTGTATCCTCCCGCCGCAGTCAACAACAGCACCCAGTGGCTATACAACCGTTTGTCCTCAAGCTGGTCTCGATGGATTGGTACCAGGGCTGCTGACAAGACAAGGGAGTATGGTGCTTATTCGGTGAAATACCCCGATGGCAATCTTCGGATCATCTCGATCAGCACGAATATGTACTACATCCATAATTATTGGCTGTATGAAGAACAAATGGAGACGGATCCTAACAGCCAGCTCGCCTGGCTCGTATCCGAACTTGACGCCGCCGAGAAGGAGGGCGAGCGCGTTTACATAATCGGGCATATGCCGATGGGAGCTAGCGACGCTTTCCACGATGGATCGAACTATTTCGACCAGATCATCAAACGGTACTCGCCGACCATCGCGGCGCTGTTCTTCGGTAAGTCACCGGCCTCCCATTGGCATTTGCTAACCCCTAAATTTTGTGTGTCCCCCAATGCTTATCGGAAACTACACAGGACACACGCACCTAGACGAATTCGAGCTCTCGTACGCCGACTACGCAGACCGCACCTCCGCCGGCGCCCTCGTCACATCGTACATCGCGCCCTCGCTGACGCCCACCTCGGGGCACCCCGCCTTCCGCGTCTACACCGTGGACCCGGTCACCTTCGCCGTCCTCGACGCCACGACCTACATCGCCAACATGAGCGATCCGGACTTCCGCAGCAACACAGCGCGCCCGACGTGGTCCAAGTACTACTCGGCGAAGGAGGCGTACGGGCCGCTGGTGTCGCCGCCGCTGACGGCCGCGGGGGCGGAGCTGACGCCGGCGTTCTGGCACAACGTCACGGAGGTCCTCGAGCGCAACCAGACGGCGTTCCATGAGTACTGGGCCAGGAAGCGCCGGGGGTGGGCGGTTGGTACGTGCGAAGGCGAGTGCGTGAGGGCAGAGGTCTGCAAGATGAGGGCGGCGCGGGCGCAGGATAATTGTGCTGTGCCGGGTCTGATCTTGCTCGAGCTTGAGGAGAAAAGGAAGTTTAGGGCAGGCGGCAATAACGGTACAGGGCATGCTTACGGTGGTGGGCGTGGGGATGAGTGTGGAGGGTTGATTATAAGAAATACGCTGGGAAGCTTGTTTGTGGATGAGGATATGTTAAGGTTGTTTGAGAAGATGATGGTTGAGAGTCATGAAGACGTAGGCTTCAGATAGATAGATGCCTTATGCTTGAGATTGGAAATATTTGATTTATACTGGTTCTGTGGTTGTTATGTATGTACGCATGGCATACATATTGAGGTCGCATTTATTTCTTTTCCGCGTGTAAGATTAGTAGCCACCACGGTGTTGTTGATTGACTTTCATGCGTAAGAGGTCACTAACATATATAGGAAATGAGTAATCAAATGTGCTATAACTGTGATAATTAAGGCATTGACATGTAGAAAACGTCTTGTTGAATACTTAATCAATCAAAAACGTAGAGTTACCAATGAGTTGAGAAGATAGATCGCAGCCTAGTCCTTGTGGGAGGTATTTGGGAAAAGAAAATAAGAGGCTGTGGATGCACTGTTACATGGGATGGAACCCCCCTAAATAGCGGTATCAAGTACTCTATTTGGCACTAATAAGCAACATCCCTCCCGCGTGTCCAACTTAGGCATATGCCATCTGAAACTCGAAACCTATTACCTACGGCTCAATTAAGTTATTATAAATCTAGACTCAGCCGACTATAGAAAGTGGACATTTCTCGGTGAAGGTGCTATCCATCTATATCCATCTATAGTCACCTTTAACTGCCTTTCTAAACTCTTAGCTTGCATGCTCGGCCTCCATCCACGACCGACTCTGAGGGCCCGGCCGTCGCTGGTGGATTTGCTCCGACGGGGTAACAACGGCCAAAGCCCCAGCCCAAGCCCCAGCCCAAGCCAAGGCCCTGCGTCACCTGGGGTAGCCGCTAAAGCCACAGAAGAGACAGCTGAAGCTTCCGAGCTCCCACTGCCAGCCAGTCCTGTGCTATCATCAGCGGATTCCACTATCACAACCACAACCACGTCCACTGCTGTAGCATCAATCTCATCACCTCCAGCTTCGCCTAAACTTCCGAACCCTATCCCCTCTATCACTATAGCTGCAGGACCAGCTGATATACCACCCGAAACTCCCAATATGGCTCCGGTAAGCTGCCTGCATGCATGCGTCTGCTGCGATGGAACTCTAATAACAACACAACCCCGCTGAACTCAATCGCTCTAACATCTCGAGCAGTCAGCGAAGGCCACAAACGGCGAGCACGATGGCCTCAATAGCGGTATGAAACCCTGTCCCCATCTATTTACTGTATTATTGAACTAATCATGCGTGTCTATAGGCAAGATCTTCTCCGTGTCCGGGTTCGTAACAGCTCCACGACGCTCTACCCTCCCTCGACCCCTAGTACTCGAAGCTAATCGCTTGCTCCATCTAGGCCTGTCGTTATAGCCGAAGAGCTGACTGGTGTTGCCATGTACGAGCTTGTACGGAACCTTGCTGAGCCCTTCCTCTTTGCTGTTGTTGACCAAGCATTCAGGTAAAAGTTGGCCATGATAGCCTAGTCGGTGAAGTCATTCGAATCAGCGGCGACCAGGCCACCATTCAAGTATACGAGGAAACTGGTACGTGATATACATACGGCCCTACAATCATAAGAACAGGGCTAATAGATGCGTAGCTGGCGTAACTGTTGGCGACCCCGTCCTTCGAACTGGCAAGCCTCTTTCCGTCGAGCTTGGCCCCGGTCTATTACAGAACATCTACGACGGTATCCAACGGCCCCTCGAGAAGATCTCAGATCAGTCTAAGAGCATTTATATCCCTCGCGGCGTAGCTGCCCCGGCCCTCGATCGAACGAAGAAATGGGAGTTCACGCCCACTGCGAAAGTTGGCGACCACATATCCGGTGGTGACGTCTGGGGAACTGTCTACGAGAACTCCTTTATCAAAACACACAAGATCCTGCTGCCCCCGCGGGCAAGGGGTACGATCACCAGAATTGCTCCCAAGGGCGAGTATACCGTCGACGAGAAGATCCTCGAGGTTGAATTCAACAGCCAAAAGACCGAACACGGCATGATGCACGCATGGCCTGTTCGTGTTCCGCGACCAACGACCGAGAAACTTTCTGCCAACAGCCCCTTCATTGTCGGCCAAAGAGTTCTTGACGCCCTTTTCCCCAGTGTCCAAGGTGGTACCGTTGCCATCCCAGGTGCTTTCGGATGTGGTAAGACGGTCATTTCGCAATCCGTCTCTAAATTCTCCAACAGCGATGTCATCGTGTACGTGGGCTGTTTCGCTGCCGGTACACCCGTCATGATGGCCAACGGAAAGACCCAAGCCATTGAGACCATCACCATCGGCGACCAAGTGATGGGCAAAGACGGAGCTCCGCGCAGTGTTGTTGGGCTGCCTCGAGGAACCGAGACGATGTATCTCGTCTCGGTAAAGACACAACATCGGAACGAGACTGTTAGAGAAGTATCTTTCTCTTGCAATGCTTCCCACTTGCTTGTGGTAATTACACCTCAGCAAATCCGTACCACAACGCATACCACCCGCGGGAAGAAGCAGACGTCGGTCTCCTACTTCGACTGGCATACCACCCAGGTCATGGCCGGACAACATGATCGATCTGTCCGCCTTGTGGAACATTTCACGAGATCCTGGGACCATGAGACTCATGGTGGCGAAGCTGCTGCCAATGCCCAGGCTGAGGCCTTCAAGGAAACCCTCCCAACTAAGGACTTTGAGTGGACGATTCAAGCCTGCGACGTATCCTTGCTTGATACGGATGTCCGCAAGGCTACCCAGCAGCTGTTCAACCCTGTATACCATGAGGTTGAACATCTTTCTTCGGTGCTCAACAGCTATGGTTTCAGTGGCGGCCTTGCTCCCCAGCTAGCCTACCTTCTCGGCTTATGGGTTGGGGTGGGAGAATACCGCCGGTGTTCCTTTTCCATTGATCCCCGCGATACCGCTATCAAGGAGCGGATCGAGAAGTACGCCAGTCTGTTTGGCCTGGCGGTTGAAACTCGTGAGGATAAGCACAAGCACGTGGACAACTCTGAGCAAGGCCGCCGTGTTCTTGGGGAGATCCCGTTCGATGTCGCAGAGACTACTCCCAGAGGGGATTTCACCGGCCATAGCGACCAAACTCTCTTACTGCGCCCTTCCACTACCCTTCCTGAAGCTGGTAACCGCAAGCCCTTGAACACCGGCGATGTTTTCTGGCAGATAGTCAACGAGATAGGCGTACGTGGGCCCGATGAACAGCACGCCAAAGCTTTACCCGACTTCTTGGCTTGCGAGTCGTTCGAAGTTCGTGAAAGCTTCCTTGCGGGACTCATCGACTCTGATGGTCACGTCGAGCGCGAGGAGCCAGGCGCTACGATCAACACCACCTACCGCAATGTCTGTGAGGGTATGGTCAAGATCGCTCGCTCCCTGGGAGCTCGTGCGTCTATTTATGTCGAGCAGGCCAAGGCCGTCCGCGGCGTTTCCTACGCTATCTACATGAGTGGCACCAACGGTGATGGTGTTTTGGAGTCTATTCTTAGCGGATGCTCTCTGGAACGGAAGAAGTTTGATACCCCGATCCACGTTGAACGCAAGCCCCAGGCTGTATATTTCGACATCGAGGAGCAGCAGGCTGCTCAGTACTATGGCGTCACCCTCGCCGATGATACCGATCACCAGTTTCTGCTGGGCAACACCATGCTCGTTCACAACTGTGGCGAACGAGGAAACGAGATGGCTGAAGTCTTGAAGGATTTCCCCGAGCTTTCTATCGAGGTCGACGGACGCAAGGAGCCCATCATGAAGCGGACGACATTAATTGCCAACACTTCCAACATGCCTGTCGCGGCCCGAGAGGCTTCCATTTACACCGGCATCACTGTAGCCGAATATTTCCGTGATCAAGGCATGAACGTTGCCATGATGGCTGATTCCACATCGCGATGGGCCGAAGCTCTTCGTGAAATTTCCGGTCGTCTGGGTGAAATGCCTGCTGATCAAGGTTTCCCCGCATACCTCAGTTCCAAGCTCGCCAGTTTCTACGAGCGTGCAGGCAAGACCAACTGCCTGGGGTCTCCCGAGCGTGAGGGTAGCGTCAGTATCGTCGGTGCTGTCAGTCCCCCAGGCGGTGACTTCTCGGATCCTGTTACGAGTTCTACGCTCGGTATCGTGCAGGTGTTTTGGGGTCTCGACAAGAAGCTTGCGCAGCGGAAACACTTCCCATCCATCAACACGAGTGCCTCGTACAGCAAGTACAACAACATCCTCGACAAGTGGTACGAGAAGGAGTTCCCGGACTTCCCGCGGCTGCGTGACCGCATCAAGGGGCTGCTTTCGGACTCGGAAGAGCTCGACCAGGTCGTGCAGCTGGTCGGCAAGTCGGCGCTGTCGGACCCGGACAAGATCACCCTCGACCTGGCGACGCTGCTCAAGGAGGACTTCCTGCAGCAGAACGGGTACTCGGACTACGACCAGTTCTGCCCCCTCTGGAAGACGGAGTGGATGATGAAGCTCATGATGGGCTTCCACGACGAGGCGCAGAAGGCCATCGCGCAGGGACAGAGTTGGGCCAAGGTCCGCGAGGCCACCAGTGACCTGCAGACGCAGCTCCGAAGTCTGAAGTTCGAGCTGCCCGGCGAGGGCCAGGAGGCGGTCTCGAAAAAGGTACGTACCAAAACATACATATCGCTATAGTATATCACCACGTGGTGCACCGTTACTAACTTGATCCTTCCCCTGCAGTACGAGAACATTCAGCAAAGCATGTTGGACAAGTTCGCGTCGGTCATGGACGAGTAAATTCAAGTCAAGTCGAGTTAAGTCGAAAGTCGTTCAATTGTTAGAGGTGTCACCTAGTTGGTTGGTTGTTTGGTCCGTTCGGTTGGGTGGGTGTATGTACATAGCTAGAGTAGAGGGGGGCGAGAAAGAAAGAAGAAATAAGGGCAGGAGTAAAATGCCCGTTTTTTTCTTTGACAGACAACAACAGTATTAGGTTTGAGTAGTGTCATGAGTATCGAAGTATCCGATTCCAACTCTTTCTCCATCGAGAAGAGGGAGTAGTATGACTGCAAAAGCTTTGTGATCTTTGGGCTACGTGGAATATACGTAGAGTTTCAGGTAAAGTAACAACTAAGTTTTCGATATCTCTAGGCTAATAGTGTATTATCACGCATGCTTGAGGTACTAGGGAGGCATTGATAGGGATTTGATCTAGAGGTCAGCGCACTCACTAGTCACCGAAGACAGTCAGTCAGCCAGTCTCTTGCCATGATTAATTATTCCAGGAAGGAAAAAAGGGGGGGTGGGGGAAGATCGGACTAGATATACAAACAGCTAAAAGGAGGGAGAGTTAGTCCGATTCAAGGCTTCTTCCGTACGGAGTCAGCCCACGTATAAACTCAACCTATTAGATGGAATTCTGACGTTGCTTGTTAACTCAGTAAGTGGTGTGTTCGTCCACCGCTGAACCTTTTTAAATCTGATGTCTGTAGAGTTTGTGTATGCGTCTTCCCGACAACCTTATCTTACACGAGTTCCTGTATATGCTATACCTACTAAGTAAATCGCAAAAGACAATTTCCCTCAATGCCCACCCGGTGTTGGGGACATAGATTTGTCACATAAAAGGGGTGGAGGTTGTAGTACCTACTGTCATTATTGCTGGTTGTTACTTACACGAGTATCTAGCTTACAATGTCCAAGCCATAGTATATCGATTGTCCAAAAGTTCGTGAACTAGATTGATATGGTATCGAATAAGGCCACGACTCCTATCTGCGCCATTGCTTTTATCTAAGTGAGTAAATCTTATCTGTACACGCGCTCATCGCTTTTTAGCCGACATTGAAGCTGTCCATAAAAACCGGACTGAGCCTCACATCCATCTGTACATGGTATCTTAGTTGACGACGGGACAATTTACCCCAACTACGTGATTTTCTTTTATTTGGGAGCTATAGGGCTGCCGTTTCCCCGGAACTCAGGCCGTCGTGTCCATTATCATCCCTCGTCCACCATATCGACCCCAGCGATTTGGTATCATTATCTGCTTCTCTCGGTTACATCTAGATGGCAATAAGAGGTTCATCTGCTGCTGCAGGTCTCCTATTTCCCCCTTCGTCACCGGCCGGTTGAGCTTGGCTCCCTGAATCCCCGTTGCTAGCAGAACCTCCGTTCTCAGTAGTTTGGTCAGCACCTTCCGAGCCATCTCGATTTTCAGCCTGAGCAGCAGCGGCGGCCGCCGCTTCGGCCTCTGCTTCTCGCCGGCGTCGCTCAGCCTGGTCTCTCTCCATTTGGGCAATATGTCTCTCAGCTACACCTGGGGCGATACTAGCAAGAAACAGGATCCCGGCACGTTCCAATCTTCTGACTTGGTTCATCAGCCAGTTCGCATTCACCTCACGTCGTTGTTGAACCAACCTTGCGGCCGTGTCCGCAGGATTTGGTTCCCTGTGCTGTCCCGCGTCTGCCGCTTCGCCGTTAGCACCCTGGGCGTTTCGAGCTCTCTCATGGGGGCGTCCACGATGGCGGTGACCGTCAGCATTAGGCAGCAAACCCTCAAGATGTCGGCGAAGAGGAACCCAGAACTGCTCGACAACAGGAGCCAGTAATCCGGTGTTGATGAGAAAAAACGCGATTGCGATGGATATGACAGTAATCCATCGGGCCCAACTCGAGGTTGGGGAGGTAAACCACCAGATAAAAACTCCCAGACGAATTATCATCGATATGTGAGGCCACAGCTGGGCTATCCTGACAGCTTGCACTTGTGGATGGTCGGCGCGGGCCATGGCGTGCCCTATTTGAGGCAGGACATGAGGCGGATGGGGCAAGCCCTGTTGTACTTGACCTTGGGGTTGTTGCGGTTGAGGTGTATTGCTTGCTGGGGGGTTAGGTACGTCATGGCGTCCTCCGAGGGGCCGAGTAAGTAGCTGTGGATTTGGTGGTGGCACTACATGCTGCTGATTGAAGGCGAGCGTAGTCGAAAACGGCCACTGAGGGAGTGCTACACCCATAGGCTGGTTTTGTACTCTGAGCTGAGGGCTAAAGTAGGTTTCCAAGTTACCATGGAGTAGTAGCGCACGGGGCCCACTGGGGGAGGATAAAATGTACACTTCCGGGCTACCCGTGGATGACTGCGGCTGAGATTGGCTTCTTGGAACATTTCTAGAGTGGCTAGCTGCTCGAAGTGGATCAGGGGTACCAGCAGCACTGCCGGTCCGAGAAGGAATTAATGGCGTAGTGACGCTGGGTGGAATCGGATGATGAGCTTGACTACTTGCGAGGTTGGACAAGGAAGAGGTGCTAGCATTTCTACGCATAGCATCAGTCATGACTCTTGTCGCCGGTCCCGCGTCGGCTGTTCGCAGAATATTCTGCACATCATTGCCCGACAGCTGTCCTCCATTTGGAACAGAGCGTGGTTGAGAACCCCATAGATTCGGAACGTTGGCTGCTGAGAATGGCGAACCCGTTCTCCCCGGTTGTTGCAATGGGTTGGACACTGACTCATTCACAGTGATGCGCCATTGTGCGCCATTGGGTCCGATTCCTTCACGAACCACGGTGCGAGTGGCTCCCGGCTGGAAGGGTGAAGCAGTCCGGCCCGGCGTATTCGCTCCTTGCGTCCCCCGGTCCCGCTGGTTTTGGTTGAGAATGCCTGTGTGAGCATTCATGGCCTGCACCCACTGACTGTACTGCTGCGGCGTAAGACCAGTAGGTGCGCCAAAAGTCTGGCTTGTAGACGCTCCAAGCGTGTGACCTTGAGGGAATGCAAACGCAACGCTTGAAAAAGGGGTTGCTCCTATTCGCACTTGCGGCTGCGGGTGAAATTGATTCGTGTGATGATGATGGTGATGTTGCTGCTGGTGTGGCTGCGTATGGACATGGATTCCTGGTGGTTGTTGGCCTGGAGCGGGAGGCTGGTTCGACGCGTGGATAGTTGGTGTGGGCGTGGACGAAGTTCGGCCATCGGATAGATCACGCAGCACGAGATGCAATGTTTGGTACTCGGCAGATCGAAGCTATATCACAACTCGATTAGGCGACTAGTCACCCTACCCAACGTGTGTGGCAGTAGTAGAGAGTACATACCGCTTCTTCCCCAAACACTTGCTGCAGAGTCTCGGTGTCGCGGGCTAGCAAGCGCCCCCTGTGAATAAGCCGCTGAGCCTGTTCTGTTGGTCTCGTAGGGATGACATTTCGAATCCTCTCTTTCAGTTGGCGAACAGTGAGATTGGCAGGTAATTCGTGGAGTGCCAGGGGTTGTGGTACACCGAGTGAAGGTGATATAACTTGCAATGTGAAGACAGTTGAGTCATGTCCGGCTTGGGAAGCGGTTGACTCGGCCGGATCGGAGGCCATGATAATCGTAATCGGTCGATCGCTGCTTGATAGAAGCGGCGGGAAAGAGAATTACTTATACACGTAAAGGACAGAAGACAGCAGGCTGGCAAGCAGCGAGAATGAACGAAGCCGTACATCCACCAGGCTAGGGCTAGGGCGGTTGATTAGGAGACAACGGGCATGATAGGTATCGTCGAGCGACCTAACTACGTAGTTAGGATCTCCAGCACGACATGGATATGGATGGACATGTACATGTACAGACAGGATGGAAGTAAAGAATACGAGATGGATGCGTTTAGAGGAAATGACCGAAGAGGCGGTGTCGAAAGGAGCGAAGAAAGTGTTGGGTAGGAAGAAAAGGTTGGAAATTATGTAGCTGTAGTCATTGGCGTCGAATGTCTTAGCGGTAGAGAGCAAAGTGTCATGTCGTTTGTATGTCGAGTCCGTTGGTCGCGATTACCTCTTTGGTAATACCTTCCACGTTGCACCTTTTGGCCGATATTGTTGTTATTAGTCACCACGATATCTCTAGCCACATTTGCCACAGCTTACCTACTATGTACAAGCATGAGCCACAAGGACGCCCGACCAGTTGGTACATACCTACTATGTGTCTGCCAGCGTCCACCGCCCGTAGCCAAACCGGAAAGGGATAGCTTCACCCGAGCTGCGTCATTGGTTTCAAGGTTGAGACTACATGTACATACGTAGTACATAGGTAGTCAATCTGCTAGTCTGTATAGCGTCCTTGTCCTTCCGAATTATTTTACAGTTACCAATATTACTGAAGTAGCAGATGAATGTCACGACTTTTCTATGTGCACACGCTTAAATCAACTAAAACTTATAGTCACCAAGTGTGTCTTACCTCAACTCCAATGTCACCGCGTTGAGGTGCTCGGTTCGAGGGTGTACACCATGGCAGCGCTGTGCCTCTCAGCGTCAGTCCGAGGCAAGTCGCCCGCACTAAGTCGCAAAATATCGCCATCTCTGCTTCGACAATCCTGCATGCCTACCACTCGTCGGGCCACAAGGCAGTTTATCGTCACGCCAAAGGCGTCCTTCCATCGATCTTCCCATAGATGGCAGAGCCGGGAACGCTCTGGCTCGAAATTACGCTCCAGGTTAAGGGAGACTAAAGTCCAGTGGTATCCCATACCGGTTGGCTTAGGAATTGCCTTCCTCGGCGTTGTCCAATTCTACAAGGTGCAAACGCGCGATAAAGAAAGACTCGATAATGAGGACGACGGCACTCGTCCGAAGAGGCGGCCGCGGGTGCGGCCGGATGGCCCATGGTAGGCTTGCCAAACAGTAAAACCTGCTCGGTCTGATCGCTAAACCGCCGTCTTCCTTAGGCAAGTACAGGTGATGTCGACTCTGCCTCTGAAGGCTGTGTCGAGATTATGGGGCTGGTTCAACGAGCTTACGATCCCGTATTACCTCCGTGTGCCCGGCTTCAGACTCTACTCGTTCATCTTCGGGGTGAACCTGGATGAGATATCTGAGTCGGATCTTCACGCATACCCCAATCTTGCGGCCTTCTTCTACCGAACGCTAAAGCCTGGTGCCCGGCCCTTGGATCCCAACCCAAATGCGTTCTTATCACCTGCCGATGGGCGTGTTCTCCAAATTGGAAAAATTGAGGGAAATGATATCGAGCAGGTCAAGGGCATGACATATACTGTGGATGCGCTTCTGGGCAAGAACACTCCGACACCAAGTATATCTGGTGAGGAAGGCGAGGAGGCTAAACAGCTAACTGATGCCGGCCGCGCAACTGTCGAGACGCACGGTGACGAAGCGCTTATCAAAGCGCATGAAGAGTTTGCCCGAGTTAACGGTATCGCTTATACATTGCCCGCGCTCCTTTCTGGTAGGTCAGATGAAAGCCACGACGGTAACAAGATCGAGGATCAAGCCGCGGTTCCATCCAGTCCCGGTGCCGTCTCGGATGTGCGGGCCGATTTGGCATTAGGCGAAAAGCCGTGGTACTTGCTTCTCTCTCCGGACAACCGCACCGCTCTCCACTATGCCGTCGTATACCTTGCGCCGGGCGACTACCACCACTTCCACTCCCCGGTAAATTGGGTTGTGGAGCGACGGCGACACTTCGCGGGAGAGCTGTATTCCGTGTCCCCTTACCTTCAGCGCACCCTTCCGGGCCTGTTCACCCTCAACGAAAGAGTTGTGCTGCTCGGTTGGTGGAGGTGGGGGTTCTTCAGTTTCGTGCCCGTGGGCGCGACGAACGTCGGATCGATCACCATCAACTTCGACAGAGAACTGCGGACCAATTCACTCCTCACCGATACGGCAGCCGACAGGGCCGCGGAAGAGGCGGCTGCCAGGGGTGAGCCGTACAGCGGGTTTGCCGAAGCTACGTACCGGGCGGCTAGCGCTGTCCTGGGCGGCCACGCCCTGCGAAGGGGAGACGAAATGGGCGGCTTTAAGTTAGGCAGCACCGTTGTACTGGTGTTCGAGGCTCCCGTTGCCGGGGATCAGACAGCAAAGGGCGGGTTTGTTTGGGCTGTGGAGAAAGGCCAGAAAGTCAAAATGGGTCAGGCGCTAGGCTTTGTCGATGAGTGAAGATACCACACTGCGTAAGCCTTGCATTTAGCATTGAAATAGATCACACGGAGTAGGCTACGTCGGAGGCTGCTTCCATGTCAGTTAGCTGTGTGACATGACTCCGACACTTCTTGTATATACTTCAATGTCGGCTAGATAGATGGCTAGATAGATATACTATCATAGAACCCCTAACCGATATACGAGAAAATGATGCCGCCCGCCATGGTCAATCAATGTTAACTTCATCATTGTAAAGAATAACATAGGCGTACTAGCATGTTAAAAACCGACCTTTTTTCCCTCATTGATGTACCGGACGAGCCCATTGTGCCTAGGGTTCACGTAGTTCATCGACTTAGGCTTCCCCCTTACTAGCAATAAGCCCTCAGACGGCGGTACATGAACTATTATCCTCTAGCAATTTAGACTCGGTAATTGCTTTAAAACTCCTTGATAGTTAAGTCGCTTCTTCTCATTTGAGCGAAATAGAGAGTTGCAACTCGTTGGCGATTTGTTATTCACTGGGCGTTCCTTGGTGAGGTTGTTGAGCGGATAGTATCTTTTTCCAGCATCGTGCTAGAATACCATATTTCTACTAGATAGATCAACTTCTATTACTAGTAACCTGTACGTAGTATCTTATCTAGTTTATGACCCAGATAACAAAAACAGGGAGGACTGCGTTTTCTGGGGGATGTGGCCAGGGAGTAAAGATGCTTAGAAGCTCTGTCTCTTCGGCAGCATCCTCAGAGATACATATGGTAAAGTTCATTGATGTAGAGAATTATATGCCTAAGGATGTATTTAAGCTGAATATTTAAGATTCATTAATCTTCTCTATGCAATGTAAGGCCCTTGTTGACCCAGCAGTGATGTTGCTGGTCTAGAATTGAAGGGGGAAGGGAGAGGGCGAAAGGAGTCGAATTCGTATATTAAAAGGAGCCCCGGTGGACAGAGGATGAAATCTAAATCCTGGTAAAAGAATCAAAGCAAGAATCAAGATAATATCGAAGTAGGCCGCTCCTGGTGAAATAATTGTGAAACTATGATGACTATTGAAGAGCGACAGCAAGGAACCAGGACCACAACGTATAGACTCACGATTTGAAATGTCAATAACACTAGCAATCTAATGAAAACTTCGGCATTCCATCTCCCCGTACTCAACAACAAGCGTTTCTGTTAGGGGCTACGCCCTCATATCTAGCTGATAAGTCATGCCAAAGCCAGGTATGGAATTTCCGAGTCCAGAGTCAACATGGCATATATTAGCAGTTCATATCCGTGTTACGTATTAGCAAGAATAAAGAAACCAGCATGGATAGGAAGTAACCTGGGTAGGTGAAAGGATAGGCATCAGAATAGACGATGGGTGTGTGCTATGATATACCCCTGGGAGTAGATAGGTCGTATAGTAGATAAAGGGGGAAAGGGGAGGTATCTGTGTGTGCATACCAAAAAAAAAAAAAAAAGAAGAAGAAGAAAAAAATTGATCCCTCAATCAGTTTTGAACCCGTGCCCTCCCAAGCAACGAAATTCGAGCAATGCCTCTCAAGCACAGATATCGAGTCAGACCCCTCGACCACTGCACCACCGCTCCGAGGCAACCATCACCACAGGCGGCAGGCACCAGGCTCCCAGGCAGCCTCCAGCACCACGAGAGCCTCAACCAGACAGAGAATAAGACAAAAAAAGGGGACATAAAATGACAAAAAACAGTGTCGTCCAGCCGGGCGATCCTCTGCAAAGAACCGTTGAGCGGTTTTTGTCAAGCTTGCTGCCCTTATAACGGGGTTCTCAATCCCTAGGCAGGCTCAGGCCGAGCATGTTCCCTCCGCCCTCAGGCCTGTGCGTTTGTTGGAAAATCAGTCTCTAATTATGATATATAAGGCTTCTTCCACGGACAGGTAGGTACGTACCTACCTACCTAGGTACCTGGCCTACGTATGTAAGTACACAACACAACACAATACAACTCTGCTGTTTCGACATTTGTCTTTCTACCTAACATGAGGTTCTTCATTAATATTTCAAGGGGAACTTGGAAGAAGCAGATCTAGAAAGTCTAGGTTACTTAGAGTAGTGATTAGAAACACCATGCTACCTACTTAGTAACATGACTCGTCAAAACAGTATCTCCCGTATATTGACATAGCGCTTACATGTTGTCTCCTACATACTTCTAAAGTCAGATGAACAAGGTATAAGACTCAGCCAAAGAACCTGACAAAAACGGTAGTGAGTCTAGGACTATATTATCTACATGCCCTTGAGGGGCGTATTTGACACCATAAGCTAGTCAAGGCCAGGCATTTCCTCAACGCCATCGTCACTGTCCGTCCTATCTCCTGCTGATCAAGTCAGGACGTCGCAAAGTTTCAAAGCACGTGCAATGGTCTATCAGGATTTGCGTTATTGTTTTGGCAAGTAAAAGCCGTGTCATCTCATTTCCCTATCCCCTTAAGACGCCACAAGAGCCAATTCGACTCAGATCTGAAATTGACAAAATCCATACACTGAGAGAAGAGCCACTCCATCTCGAGCCCCTATCCATCCTCGGCACCAGCACATCAACGAGACACGCGTCAGGATGACCCAGACTGTTCTCTCCAAATGTACTCTTGCTACACCCGAAAACTTTGAACCGCAGAAATCGACGTATTGCGTGTGCTTTGCCTTCAGCTGGATCCCGTCGGCTATGGATTGTAGGCGGATGTCGATGACGTACGAAGCCACCACGTATGTACGGGAAACAAAAGTGGCCAGCTAGTATCTGGCATCCGCGAAGTGGACTCAACTTGGGCATCACTGTAGGGCAGAACAGAGCAGCTATACTTTTTCTTTGTAAGCGGACATCACCCTAGCTTGTGTTCAAAGCGCAGATAGGTCCTGCGCTAAGAGACAATGGTCCACCCCGGAAATTCGAGATAACGTGCCGAACGAGTCTCGGTTCAAGGGTAGTGGGGAAAGGATGTGATAAATGCATGTTGTGAATTGAAGTAGAATTTTGTAAGGTTCGTGTAAACCAAGTCGCCATCGCTTAGAAAGGTCTATCGTGAGAAAAACCGAGAGCCATTGAAGACTTCAGTTGAAAAGGTCGGAAAAGAAAGTGAGACCGCAATCATCGTTGGCTTCTGGAGGAGCCCACCGAACCCTGTCGCTCATGAACGTTGGGGCGACGAGCCGCCCGGTCAGCATCTTGTAGTTTGAGCGAATCCAACCGCTTCTGGTTATCCTCGGTTACCGAGTCAGCCTCTTCCACTCGCGGCAAGACAGCTGGTTTAGATGCCGTGCTGCCGTTTCCAGTGACGCCGTTTGATTTCCTCTTTGTAGCTTGCTCCTTGATAGCTGCCCATTTCCTCTCCCGGAGAGCTTCCCTTGCCGCAGCGCTGTTCTGTTGCTCGGTATACTCATGCGAGCAATCGTCAAAAAGCTGCGGATTGATCTCCATGAAGAGTTTCATAGCGTTGTACACCATTCCGTGAATCGTTCTGCTATGTATTAGCAATGGGGCGCAGTATTTGGCGTAGATTGCTTACCTGTTCCAATGTCCTTTTGAGTTCTCATAGAGAGGTGCGAACATTATTGGCAGAATGATCTCGACGTTGTCGCTTACAAGATTGCAGAAATATTCATTGTTCCAGAAATACAGAGCTCGCTCTGCTACCTGGAAATGTGGGCTTGCCACGGATTTAGCAAGTTGGTGAAACAATGGCTCCTGAACCTTGGCGAACTCAGCAGGATCCATCACCTCGAATATATCTTCAACCTCGTTGAGATACATGACCTCCTTCGTACTGTTCACTTTCGGCCAATATCGAAGTAGACCAAGAACAACCTCTTCGGTTAAGGACGCATCTTTTTCGAGGAACTGAACGATGCAGTAGGCGAGCTGAGGGTGGTACATGCTGAGACTTTTAACCTTGTGCAGAGGGAGCAACACTCTAGTGAGAAATAGTTTGTGCTCTTCCTTTAGAGGCAGGGCAAATCCGTTAATAATGGATCCCAGAATTTCAAGAAGCTCGGCAACACCGTTGAACCTTTCGGTCTCATAGGTAAACTGGAAGAATACGTTATTGATGGAACGTCGGATAAAGGAGCGGAGATTCAAGAATTTCCCATAGATTCGATGCAAGGTCGTCTTGAGGAAATCCCTCTCGCGCGGATCCTCCGAGTCAAAAAGCTCCAGAAGCTGAAGCACAAAGCTGTGGTCGATATAAGACTTGGCAATGTTTGTATTGAAGTCTTGACTCTCGATGAACCTCAGAAAAAACTCGTAAACAACCTGGATGTGCGGCCAAGCGACTTCAAGAACGGGCTCGTCTTCCTCGGGATCGAAAGCCTCCCCCTGAGGATTCATTGGCGGAGGAATCGGGCGGAAAAGATTCTTGGCAAACATCTCGACGACTCTTGGATACATAGGCTCCGTAATGACTTGGCGATTATTAGCTACGTAGTCGAGTAATTCATGTAGGGCTAGACGCTTGATCTCCTTTGACTTCATGTCACCACTAGCATCATTGAAATCAAAAATGACGTTGCATTGGTCGATCTTCTGCATGAAAAGCTCTTGTCGTCGGTTGGGTGGTACTTCGTGAAAGCCAGGCAACTTCTCCAGTTCTCGGTGCGCCGAAATATCGAATCGTGACGAATGCTGCCTCTTGGGCGTTCTGAGACCTTCGGGGACATCTTTTGGCGTTTGGTGAAGACGATCGAACATCAGTGACTTCTGTCCAGCCTTTGGTGGTGCGAGATCATGGGGCATGGTCTCGGCAGCGCCAGGAGGGGGGATGTGCTACATCCACGGTAATGTATTAGCCAGCTGGACTACATGATGAGATGGAAGAGAGAAGCCTACAGGGGCACTGGGACTAATAACCACAGTCGGTGGCAGGGCCCCACCTCTGGAAGGGGTGGCAGAACCATTTGGAGATTGAGATCCCATAGTATTAAACCTGTCCTGAGCGGCACCCTGGCCGGCTATCTGACTGGCCTGTCCCTGGAGAGCAGGACTACCGTGATCACCACCGTGTGCTCCAGCATTATTGGGCGGGAGAGGCTTATTCCTGATATCGTTCAGAGTCGAGGTGGATGATGAAGGTGTTAGAACGGGCGACTGTGTCTCTCGGGAGCCCCCAGAAGAGGGTGAAGCCGTGCCATCTTTGGGTTCCTTATTCTTTTTGGAGGACTTGCTATCACTCTTGCCTCTCGAGAGCTATCGAAGGTGGAAATTAGCAACACAGGGACATGAAATACAGAAGCTACGATAATCGACATACGACTCTCTGGCTAAAGCGCTTCATCTTTGTAGGTCACAGCCTACGAGGTCACGGCGGGGTAGGGACGCCGGGCTCTCGTTCGCTCAGACAACTGTCTGGACAAGTTGCAGAGGGCAGTTGACTGACGCTGCGAAGTGCAAGGTGTGTTGCTCGATGGCCTTTTCGCGAAGATTGACGTAGAGGACGATTGCCAGGTCGAGCAATGGGAATTCCAGCAAAGGAATGATGCTGTCGATTCACCGTCACCGTATGTTTGAGAGGTAGTGTATGGAGGCTTAGGCGTAAAGATGCGGGTGCGGCTGTCGCATAGGAAGGTTGGGTGGTCCCTCTTCACAAGTAAGACATGGACGACAGTATCCCAATAGCCCAGCGGTATCAATGGGCCAGGAAACACAGGTCAAATAGGGAGGTCAAGGGAGAATTGACGGAGGGAATTTGACTGGTTCTGTGCTGTGTTGTATTGTATTTCAGGTACTGTATTAAGATTGAGTTCAGTTGAGTTGTCGTTGTGGAAGGTGGAGAAGTGTCCAGGTGGGTTGCTGAGGGACTCGGGTCGCCAGTAGTGGTAGTGGTAGTAGTGGTGATCTTCCAGGGGACGGGCCACACCAGATGGCAGCCAGTAACAAGCACCAGTACAGACCGGTACAGAAATAGCCCAGCAAGGGGTTTAACTAAGGTACCGGGTACTTCGTACATACGCGTAGGAAATTCCGACGCTTTCACTGTGGTCGGATCACCTCCGGTAAAAACGATATCACGAAGTTCTCAAATAGAATGGATATCTATAGGTATTTAAGTAATTAGGAAAATGATGTGAATCACTTGCTTGTGTTACAGGTCATCCAACCGCGCGGTCAATTGTGGTTATGTGCACAGTGATACGGAGTAGATGAGTAGTTGAGGTGGTTCAGACCTGCCTAGATATACATGTAGACTACGGAGTATTATGTACCATGCGGTTACTAGCCGCGTCGAATTACATACCGTGTAGGTAGGTACCTGAATGAGCCATAGGCGGAGCAGGCATTGATATTAGTGGGTCCCCTATAGTCGGTTGTTGATGATGTGTGTGTGGTCGTGTGGTCTGGTAGATTTTTCCTCTGATGTGCCTACCTGCCTGCCTGCCTACCTACCTACCTACCTAGGTAATCTCAAGTCTGCACCGACACTGATGACCCTTACGAAATACAGTACGGATGAAGTTTAGGCGACGGTAAGGTTGCACTGTACATCATGTTTAAAATACAGTGTCTGCTCTGACATCAAATCCTATCTAATAAATCTACGCAATTGGCTGGCTGGCGTAAACTAGATTTTTCCTAGAGAATACCGCCACCATCCAAGCAGCCAAGTACTTACACTTACCTATATACATTGCACATTGCATTGTCTTCTACTGGTGCTAAATTGCGAGCTTTGCGATTTTCCAATTGACACTGATTCAATCTCCTCCAAGCGAATGACATCCATTAGCCGATTCCTTACCCACTTTCCAGGACCCCATTTTATGAAGTCTGACCATTTCCAGTTTGGATATGCCAATGAGACCGGCCTACACGCAGTATCCAAGTTACAGACTGCCAGAGTTACTGCTATTCTAATTCGCTGCAATTACATGAGTCGCCCAAGCCCTATCTGATTTACCTACTATACGTGACCGTTTATATTTGAAGATACTGCTTGGCCTAGGTGTCAGTTTCCAAGGCTAAGGCTACCTATCACACTACAACTTGTAGTTATAGGTCAGTGACGAAGTCGCACTCGCAAACAGCGACCATGACCGAAGCTGAAGACGTATATCCTAGTGGTTGGAATCATCTTAACGCCGATGGTCCAACAGGTGCTCCGATCTTTGAGGTGCCCCCGAAAAGAATAGTTGCTATAGAGCACCCCTGTGTCCTGCTCGACCTTGACAGGGGCTTCAACTCGTTCGGACCAGATCCCAAATTCAAAAAGGTAAGTGTATTCACCCCAGTGATAAATATACTATTTTATAAATATCTAAGTCGCCATCATAGCTTCTCGAGGCTACGTCTGAGCCCATTTCACTACCCTTATGGTTTCGGCCTGATAATCCTACGTCAAAGCCGATCGTGTCACATCATGCTGCTACTAATGGCATCTTGCTCAAGATCACTGTCCCTAAGCGGACAGGCCGTAAACGAAAAAGGGGAAGTAATGACCCATTCACAGGCGATATGTATAGAACGGATGGATCAGTGAGCACCCTGGAGGCTAATCAAATTAGCTCCGTGGGCCGACGAGATGCACCCAAATCTATTCTTCGCAAGTTGCAAGACAACGCCGATGATTATCATGTAGAGGCTGTCGGCATTGTACAGGATAGCCATAGATACCGAGGCTTGGCAGATTTTCAATTTGCGAACTCGCGCCCTTCATTCTTAAACACAGTTGCCGAGCATTTACTGCCAATAAATGGTAAGAGGAAGCCTATTTTGATCTTATCCTAGGTTTCACTGTGTTGCTAACACTTGTTCCAGTCTCAAAGCTGCGAGAATTCAAGTTCAATCCAGGTGTGGCGGTCGGTCCTGATCAGGAGATAATACCTCCACCGCACTTCACTGACAAGGTCGTTGGATTCAACTATAATTATGAACAAAACCCGACTATAAAGGTTGGCGGTGTGAATGAAATGGGGGAACCGCGACTGGTGAATACCCAAGGAAGGAAGAAGCTGTCATACGGTCACTTCGTTCGTCACGACACCTTTTCCGTGCCTACCAAGCCGCGGCGGGAACCGGACGAGAACTATCGAGTACCTGACGAGCTTATGAAGCAGCTTCATGAAGCGATGGAGGAGAGGCCCATTTGGACACGCCGCGCCATCCTCAACCGCGTGCGTGGCAATTACACCGAGTCACTCCTTAAGGTTGCAATTCAACTTGTTGGCTATCAGTTCAGAGGTGGCCCATGGAGAGATGCCGTTGTCAAGTATGGTCTTGATCCCCGATCCGACCCCAAGTACCGCATCTATCAGACACTAGCCTTTAAGCTAGCGAGGAATACGGTCGGGGCCATGAAAGTCCCTTGGGCGACTATTAGAAAAGGGCAAATGCAAAAACATGGGAGAGATAATCGTGATAGCCACTTGTTCGATGGCGAAAGTTACTCCACCGATGGTAAATTTTGGCAGGTCTGCGACATCACCGACCCTTTCCTGATGCGGTTAATAGAAAAAGCGCCCTTACGCACAAAGTGCGACCTTGACGATTCAGGATGGTATTACAAGGGCACGTGGATTAAGATCAAGACGATCATGAAAGTGAAGATGATCGCCATCAAGAGAGGGCGGATGGGCTCGGACGAAGACAATCCGCAGAAGCCCGGGCATATCTACAACTCATTCCTTTTGGACAGACTCCAGTATTGGCCCGACATTACTGATAAGCCACTGGCCTTGACATTGGAACCTTTTCTGCGTCCCATGGAGGAGGCCAGTGGAAGGCGGGCCGCGCGCCGCGTGCCCCAGACTCTATATTCCAAACAGTTGGCCGAATCCGCCGCGGCAGACGCTGTGGAAGAGGCGCTGCCAAGTTCGAGTGGTGAAGAATTGGACAATTGGGATTCGGATGGCATGTTTAGCGAGGATGAGGAGTTGTCAGATGTCAGCGAAGGGGCTGAGGATGCGTGGCAAGGCACAATGGACAATAATTTCGACAATGAAGGCGAGGATTTTGGCGGATATGACGAAGATGGCCAAGAGAGTGACGAGGGAGAGGATGATGAAGATGAGGACGAGGACGAGGACGAGGACGAGGGTGAGTATGAGGACGAAGTCGAGCAGGATGACGATGGCACTGCTATGGACGACGGCCCCGAAGAAGACGGTTATGATGGTGCCGATTAGGAGTCGGTTTCAAGATGGCCATACCTGTGATACCCCAATCCTACAGATAGGTTCTTGTTAGCTTGTGCTATACGCTGCCTTCAGTAAGGCTTGAATAAATCTGGATCTTATTAAGTGCCATTAAAATGACTTGAACCCTCAGGATTTTGAACCTGATATGTTGTTAAACTATACTTAAAACCAGATTCTATATGTACGATAATGTATGCTTCACAACAAGACACACCATATTAAATATAGGTCTTACCTCGTTAGGTAGGTAGGTCGTCGTCAGTCCCACTTATCGGTAAGTATAACACCTGCTTAAGGGGCTGGACCTCGGCAAGTCCCCCGCAAAGAAGCAAAGACTAAGCTAATTATGGAACCAGTAACACTTCCCCATACACACCCCAAAGGATACGTCAAGCTCTCGGTAAGCTGTGAGATGTAATGTCCGAGACCTTTCTCGATGGCTTATAAACGCCATTGCATTTGCACCGCACCTACGTGAAGCATTAACTTTGGTTTCTCCTCGTGTGTTATTCCTGGTTTTTTTTTTTTTTTTTTACACCATTACCTACCTAGTTTCTCTCTCTTCCTCTCTCGCGGTGTGCGTGTGCGTGCGCGTGAACATCGGTTTTAACTGATCCTCGAGCAACAACAATGGCAGACGAAACAGCCCTCAACGACTTCCCGTCGCTCTTCTCCCTCAAGGGCAAAGTCGCCGTCGTGACGGGTGGCTCTCGAGGACTGGGCCTGAATGCCGCCTCGGCGTAAGTGCCATCCATCCATCCATTTCCTCCCCTACCTAGCCACAGGCACTCTCTCCTCCGCTTGGAAGAATTACCCACTGCCCAGGTATATAAAGATTCCGACGTAGGACTAGCCAGGCTAACGCACCGCCCACTACCACAGCTTCCTGCAGGCCGGGTGCTCGAAGGTGTTCATCACATCGCGCAAGGCGGCGGCCTGCGAGGCAGCCGTAGCGCAACTGAACGCGCTGCCGAACCTGGCGGCGGGGGCGCGGGCGATCTCGGTGCCTGCGGACAGCAGCACGGCGGCAGGGATCGACGGGCTGGTAGCGCAGGTGCGCGCGCACACTCCGCACGTGGACATCCTGATGGCGAACGCGGGCGCGACGTGGGGCGAGGCCTTCGACACGCACCCGGACGCGGCCTTCGCCAAGGTCATGAACCTCAACGTGAAGAGCGTGTTCCTGACCGTGCAGCGGTTCGCCCCCTTACTGCGCGCCCGCGCCTCCGTCGATGACCCGGCCCGCGTCATCGTCACCGCCAGCACCGCCGGCCTCGCCGTCGGCACCCTCGGCGCCCAGGCCACCTTCGGCTACAGCGCCAGCAAGGCCGCCGCCGTCCACCTCGCCCGCAACCTCGCCGTCGAGCTCGCCCCCCGCCACATCCTCGTCAACGCCATCTGCCCCGGCTTCTTCCCCACCAAGATGGCCAACGGCCTGCTCGAGATGACCGGCGGCATCGCCAAGCACGCCGCCCTGAACCCGATGGGACGCCTGGGCCGGCCCGAGGATATCGCTGGCGTGGTCGTCTACCTGGCCAGTCGGGCCGGGAGCCACGTCAACGCCGCGGCTATAGAGATCGACGGGGGCGCGATGTGGAGTACGGGCTCGTTGCTGGAGGCTGGGAAACTCGGGCCAAAGCTGTAAAGTAGGGCGACGTTTCGAAATGGAGTAATTAGACACAGCGAAAAGCAAGCCTGTAGTAGCGTAACGTCTAATGAGCCTTAGAGATGTTTGGTGTCATGTTTTGTCATTGTAATTAACTTTCTTTGTGTGATCTAATCTAAACGCCTAGAAATGCTGAGTATGGCCTCGTTTGATCTTCCCCGTACGTGATGCGCAAGTGGTATCGGTTAAAAAAAATCACGCCCCCGAGCCCCCCATATACGACCGTCCCAAATCGTATCCCTAAAACCTGATACAGAGTTCCGTACTTGATAGTCTAGATCTCTGGCGTGATGCCAGACTAAGCCTCCGGCTTTCGCGCAATCCAGTGACTGGCGTTGTAAACCGTCTGCAACATGCTCTGCGCGTCCTGCACGTATGGGGCCCGCAAGTTCAGCTCCCGCTTCTCTATAATGAAGCCCATTTTCTCTACCAATGCAATGACTTCGTTATCCGTAAGCTCGAAGCTCCCAGGGTCGCCAATTCCTAGGGAGTTGTTCTCGTCGTAATCCCCGTCTCCGTCGTAGCCGTGATGGCCGGGTACATGGTTCTCCCAATGCCAAAGTAGTGGGCCAACATTAATAAGAATACCTCCAGGTTTCAGACAGCTGCGGATGACCTCAAGGTAGCGTATAAGATTTGGAGCTGTGTCGAGAAAGAAAACAGAGGCTACGGCGTCGTAGGTATCCCTGTGATTTTCATCACCGTATAGGCAGAGGAAATCTGCGGCACACATTTCCATCGAGCCGATTCCGTGTGTCGTTGCGAGTGTGGTTTGAGGATGAATATCGGGGATTTTGTAAGATTTAAATTGATTTTCACGGTTTCGATGATTGGAAAAGGTGTGAATCCACGGGTATATGGTGTGTTGTCCAGCTTTCTCGGTGAAGTTGAGAATGTATGACGATGCCATAAGTTGGTGGTAAGATATTTCATTACCTTCGCTCAGGTATCCCTTCCGGCAAAGGTCAAAAACAAGGCGTCCCAGCCCGGCTCCCGGCACTAGGACCTTCATCGGTTGTTGGTCAATACGCCTGGCCTTCTCAGCATCAAGGGCATCGTAAATGCGTCCGTAGCAAGCGTCCCGTTCAACAGCACCTTCTGCAGACCAGTCACGATAAAACTGTCTGATGGTGCTGCGCGCTTTATCCAGATCGTTATACTTAGCAATGCCCGACCACTCCTCGGGCATGGTAGGCTCCTCTTCCGAAGCAGCACCGACCACACCGAAAGAGCACAAGCCGAATTTGACGATGATGCGGGCCAGCTCCGCATTCTTCTCAATGGCATCATCCGTTCGATCCAGCGTCTCCAGGTAGGAGAAAGGAGGACGGGCCAGCATCTGCCAGTGTGCTTGAGGAAGAGCGTAGAAGGCCTGTCTGCGTAGATGGGTGCAGTTCAAGTGAGCCGTCTTCGCATATTGGCTGTAACAGATTCATCAGTATGCGTAACACATCAGTTCAAGTTTGCTTGAAAGAGCCGCCTAAACCCTGCCCCATCCCAAACATATAAATTCACAGAGTCATTCGAATAGCAATCTGGTGGTACTCACCTGAATGAGTCAAGGGCACAGAAAATGACTCTAATCTCCTCAGGGTCCTCGATTGCATTTTCAACACCTCCCCATTGGGTAGCATCACCGGATGCCGGATCCGCCGGATCCATAATAATAACTGGTTAAAGACGAAGAAAGAGGAAAGTTCAAGGATCAACAAAAACTATAGAACATGAAATAAAGCTAGCCAGACAGTTGCTGAATAATTAGCACAGATCCTCGATCTCAGTGAATACTTGGTGATGATGGTGGGGCAATTCTGGATTCCTTTGGAGGGGCATAGGTACATGTAGACAGGTATGTACAGTATGTACAGCGTTGCGAGATGGAAGCTGAAGCAATTAGCCCCAGCCCATTTTCGCTAACTAGGTGAAAGAGAGTAATAAAAATGGTTGCAAGTGTATCGATTGCATGGTGAGTGGAACGGGCTGGTGACTTTAATTCCCACTCAGTCGGAGCTGACCTCCTAGACACCCACTATAGATTAGATAAAAGAGGACGGGGAATAGTCGTAAGTTGCTTTCATTGATGTTGGAATTGCAGTACCAAGCTGCTACATACTAAAGTTCCGCGTTTGACCTCAGTTAGACGTAATGTTATGTAGAACTTGATTCCAGAATGAATCCATGTAAGTACATAACCTACATGCATACCTACCTACATATAGGTACTCCGGACACAGTTTAGGTAGGTACACCCACTCGATGGAAATTGTATGTATGTACCTAGGTTACCTAATTCAATGACTGGAGGGAGCTTGGGCCACCTCTGATTTCTGTAGTCATAATTCGTACATGTAGTACTTGCATACTCTGTACCCAGTAATTCAAGACATCAAATGTCCTCACCTACCTGAGTGCCCATGCCATTCCTCGCATTCATAAGTACTTCAGCGAAATTCACAGCAAGATTGATAGAGTTGTCTATTTATCTATAAGTTGAGAGAAACCTATGAGAGTGTCCCTTTTTCTACATCAAGAAGGGCAACCATTAGCGGAATTAATATAAACCACCTTAGCTTCCAGCCGCTTTAGACCTGCTTTAAGTTGTCTTGCCGCTTGCACTAGGAGCAAGCTATTGCCAATGGACGAGATAATCGACAAACCAGTTCAGCTTTCGTTTCCATTGCCGCGGTCTCTGGATACGAAAATACATCTCCGCTTAACGGTCACCTCGAAGGTGATCATGTTGTTCCTCACAACCGTCGCCCCAGATGAAGCAGATAAGGCGGCTCCCATGGGATCATTCGTCTACTCTCTGCCTGATGTATGTCACTCAGAATCGTTTGATGACCACATATGTTGGCTAATACGCTCATGAGTAGAAGTACAATCCAAACCAGCCGTTGTCGACGACAATATACTCAGCGGAGGCTACGTTGGAGTTCACCACGCGTCTAGCAAAGATTCTAGTCAAGAAGACACAGATGCCTGTATACGTAGGAAACTCGATCAGCTTCGCCAACACTGGACTAGGAGGAACCATGGAGGAAGAGATGGAGACGTTCAAGAAGGTAGTAGAGGTTGTAACTGACAATCTTGAGCATGTCATCAAGCCGCCTAGTGTCCTGACAAACGGGATGACTAGCTGATTATGTGTAGTGTGTGCTATCATTATACTTCATGTCTCTTCCTGCATAAGCGGATGTGCCATCCTATCGATGAGAAGCTATGTTCAAGCCTAACCTTTTATACAATTCCTCGTACCATATATGTCTTATGACTATCTGAACTTACGAGTCTGCGATGACTGGATAATCAATTTATGTGACATTAGCGGTATGCATAACTATCGACTCATCAGGGTAGGAGGCAACGACAGGTAATTTGGTAGCATATTGACGCTACCAAGACTATCCATAAATACTGTTGACGGTTTTCTTCTAATAAGGATGCAAACAGCTGATAATCTAGACCTAAACTCGTTTCTGATTCGATAGTCCTCGTAATTTAGTGTTGTTGTGACACTCTACTGTAGAGTTAGAGAAGTCACTTTAACTCGCTCAAGCAAGAGGAACGCCGCAATCCAAGATTCTGTCATTGTAAAGAAACCAGCCACCCCCCCCTTTTTGAACATAAATTGAGTTCAAATAAGTTCAACACGGACAACCTATCTTAGTTTTATATAGAAGACCAGCATTTCTCATAACCAGCTTACATGTGAGTACCTATATACATTTTGCGTACTACTTTCATGTTACCATTGCTACCTTTAGTGAACAACATTCATAACTCGAAATCTTCACAACTTGACTTGAAATAGATATTTTCTCCAAACACTTATTGAATGCGCTAGACCATACAAGAGTTGCGGATCTCGTGAGTGCTCTGCGCCTCTCCTATTCGACGAGTTCTTCGACAAGACTATCGTATGTAAATTGTTGTCAAGACCGCGACGCCTGTTACATTGAAATAGTTGTGAGATCTTACTTGTGAATCTACTATTATGATACACCACTAAGAAAAAAAGAGAAAAAAAGTCTGCTCAAGGCTGGCGGCTGACCTGCGTCAAATCGGCACCACGGGCGGCTATCTGCATATGTCTTGATCCTTGATCCTCTCGACACACGTGCAGTACAGCTCTCTCAAGACGAGAACGGACTGGGATCAAAGCAACGAGCCGCCAGAAGGTTGTTGGATTAAATATTCTCCTGCGCAGATCCCCGAGTTCCACAGCATCCATGATCAGAAGTGGCTTGAGGAATGTAACAAACTTCACGGTGTCAGCCAAGATAACCTGTGGAACACATACAATTTGGAGGAGGAAACAAATGCGCCCAACATTGGGCAGCTAACAAATCGCTTTCCCCAACTCAGCGGACTACAGCCTCGTTACCATCTACCGCCCATAGGTAGGAAGAACTCAGGCTAATCCTAGGGGTCTCACAGGAGTAGCTATTCATTCGACTCGTCAGCCGGATTACTCGCCTTTCCCTTTATTCTGCGACTGAAACAACTATTATTAGTGTATATAAGTATGTGTATTAGATAACTTCTTAGCATTTCTTAGCATGTGTGTGCCTTTTCAAGGCCATACCTGTAACGGGGTTCCTGACGTTTATATTCAGAAATGCTGTCGAGGTAAAATACAACCACAGTCCTATCCTCATCAAGCGTCAACAAGAACACTCTGGCCAAGTATCACTCGGATGTCGTCCTTGTTTCACAGGCACCACGTTGCAATCTACTGACTTGAATTCTTTGGGCACATATGCCCATCTGATGCATTACTTTTCCGCTCACATAATCTGTATCGCCTCATATGGTAGGACAGCCCATGAGTGTCGCTTGCCAGAGGCTCCAACATAACTTGATATTTATTCACAAGCCATGTGTGGGCAGACCTTTTCGCTTTTGGGCACTAACTACTGGCTGTTGGTTTGCTCGCCCTTCCTTGTTTCTTTCATTCAGAATCAAACCGGATATTCAAGCACTAGAAAGGTAGCATTCGTTCCCAGGCCCCCGCTACAAGACAGAACTTAGGCCAAACTAGGTTTCCTGCCTGGTTTCATCTATTTTAAGCCGGATACGGCACGGAGTTCGAGACGTGACTATATATGAACTCGCAGCTGCCGGTTGACATTAGCTTGTGCATTTAATAGGATATCGAGAATTGAGTTAGGTATGCCTACGAACATTGATGCTAGCGAAAGGTTTGCGCTGGGTACATACGTACCTCACGTAAGGTAAACGCGTTCAGAGTGATACGGAGAAACCTGGTGCTTGTTGGTGCATGTGCACACTGAAAAAGCCCTATGAAAAAAAATTCGGGGGACAATGCAACCTAACCTACCTACACTGAACACCAAACAGGGTATGTACATACTGTACCTACTGAGTTAGGTGCTTCGCACAGGTACAAGGTACCTATGACCCTTAAGTGCCCATTTTGGGTAATGTAGGGTGGGATAGGTGGCTTGACTCGATGATGATCCACTAATACACACCTCACTCACACACACCCCGCCATTGGCACTTTTTTCTTTTTTTCTTTTCCATTAAAAAAAAAAAGGGAGAAGCCCTTCGGCCGTCACATACATAAATTATGGTTCTTTCGGTAAGTACCTGAAAGGACTACGGCCCTCTTCCACAAATCATCCGTCATTGCGACGTTGCGGCAAGAGAAAAGAGTTGATCACTCATGATCACTCACCTTCTATTATTATCGATTCTCGGACCGGAAACACGAAAGCAAAGGCCAGCCACAACGAAAAGAGAACGTCACAGGGTCCTCTATCTCATATCGGACCAATATATCGCCAGCTGATCGCTCTCGAGACCCCACCACCATCACCACCGCCAATACTACCACTACCACCAGTACCGATGCCCTTAACAACCACCATCTAACTGCTTTCCTTTGTTAACGCGACACCCAACACCTCCATAAGTAGTCCTTCAAACGGTTGGCGAACCCCCCAAAGCGCATAAAGGTCGAATCGAATCGCGATTTACCCGCCGCTCACCATGGCGACATGGCAGCCATCCCCCGAGTCCTTGAGCACGCTGGCTGCTTGTCTCAAGGACTCCCTCAGTGGTTTCAACAAAGCTGCCCAGAAGCATGCTGAGAATGTAAGGGAACACCCACCCCAAACTGTGTAACTGCCAGATATCGCGACGGCAAGTCCTTGATTATCCAACAGTCCCATGCTAACGACAGCTTCTCTTCGCCTTAGATGCTTACGCAGGCAAAATCGTCTCCCGATATCAACAACTACCTAGCTTACCTGTTTTCGAGCCATGAACCGCCGGCTGGTTTGCAATGTTCCGTCCAGGACTATCACCTTGTGCGATCTGCTGCTGCCATCATGTTGAAGAACAATATCAAGACGAACTTTAGACAGATTCCCGAAACCAGTCTTGCCCTAATCAAGATGGCGATTCCTATGGGTTTACAAGACAAGAACTCTCAGATACGCAACTATGCAGGCAATATCGCGACTGAGCTAATCCGTAGGGGCGGCGTCATGAGTTGGCCAGAACTGTTGCCAGAACTCCTCAAGATGCTTGGCAATGAGACTGGCCAGGTCCCGGATGAAGCACAAGAAGGTGCCATGGCTGCTATGGCCAAGATTTGCGAAGACAACACCAAGATGCTAGAGCGGGAGCTCAACGGTGAACGGCCTTTGAACTTCATTCTCCCGAAACTAATTCAGGCGACTAAGAGCCCGTTGCCCAAGGTTCGTGCGCTTGCTTTGACAGCCATAAACGTCTCTACCCCTCGAAAGTCTCAGGCCATGTATAACTCCATCGACGATCTATTACAGCAACTTTTTATCTTAGCCACAGATCATAATGCCGATGTTCGAAGGCAGGTGTGTAGGGCGTTCGTACAACTAGTCGAGACTCGCCCGGACAAACTCGAGCCTCATCTTCCCGACCTAGTGAATTACATCATCACGCAGCAGCAAGGCGATGACGAGGAGCTGGCTTGTGACGCTGCTGAGTTCTGGTTGGCCGTTGGAGAGCACGAACACCTGTGGAATTCGCTGAGACCATATATCGACAAAATCGTTCCTGTTCTTCTCGAATGCATGGTATACAGCCCGGAGGACATTGCTCTTCTAGGAGGTGCGTCCGACGATGAGGATGAGGAAGATCGTGAGGAGGATATCAAACCGCAGTTCGCGAAGAAATCGTCCGCACGGAACGCGAACGGCGAGGGATCTGCTGACCCCGCTCAGAATGGGAATGCATATGAAATGTTGGCTAACATGGACGACGATCTCGAGGAGGGAGAGATTGAGGATCTCGAAGACGGAGATGACGCAAGTCCGGATGAACGATGGACGTTGCGGAAGTGCTCTGCGGCTGCGCTAGATGTCTTCGCTCGCGATTTCCGGGACCCTGTTTTCCAGTCCATTCTGCCCTACTTAACGAAAAATCTGAAGCATGAGGAGTGGCCGTACAGAGAAGCCGGCGTACTCGCCTTAGGAGCGGTGGCTGAAGGCTGTATCGACATTGTCACTCCTCACTTACCCGAGTTGGTGACTTACCTGATCTCCCTCTTGAATGATCCCGAACCTGTCGTCCGGCAAATCACTTGTTGGACCTTGGGGCGTTATTCTGCCTGGGCTGCTGGTTTGGTCGATCCAGCCCAAAAGCAGCTTTATTTCGAGCCTATGATGGAGGGCATCTTGACAAAAATGCTGGATCGCAATAAAAAAGTCCAAGAAGCCGGTGCATCAGCGTTTGCGAACCTGGAAGAGAAAGCTGGTAAGAGGCTCGAACCTTACAGTTTACCCATCATTCAGCAATACGTCCGGTGTTTCAAGAAGTACAAGGATCGGAATATGTATATCCTGTACGATTGTGTACAAACGCTTGCCGAACATATCGGACCAGTTCTTGCGCGGCCTGACCTCGTCAACGAGCTGATGCCGGCTCTTATTGAGAGATGGACCAAGGTCTCAGATCAGTCTAGAGAGCTATTTCCTCTTTTGGAGTGTCTCTCGTATGTTGCGATGGCCCTGAATGATGCATTTACTCCATACGCACAGCCGATATTCATTCGTTGTGTCACCATCATTCACCAAAATCTGGAAGCTTCTTTTGCGTTGGCGAGTAATCCATCCCTTGATGCGCCCGATAAAGATTTCTTGGTTACTAGCTTAGACCTCCTGAGCGCTATCATTCAGGCACTCGACCCGGAAAAGTCGTCAAAACTTGTGCAAGAATCCCAACCCGCCTTCTTTGAGCTTCTCACTCTTTGTATGGAGGATCCGACAGACGAAGTACGGCAGTCAGCCTATGCTCTGCTCGGGGACTGCGCAAAATACGTGTTTGGACAACTCCAGCCATCTCTGCCAAATGTCTTTTCAGTACTATTGAAACAGCTGGATCTGGACGGTATCCTAGATGAGGATATTGACAGTGGCTTTGGTGTGGTCAACAATGCGTGCTGGTCCGCAGGAGAAATTGCCATTCGGCACAAATCTAACATGACCCCCTTTGTACCCGAGCTCTACCAGCGTCTTATAGAGATTATCACCAACCCAGGTATTCCTAAGGGTGTAACTGAAAATGCTGCCATTGCATTGGGACGCCTTGGGCTCGGGAATGCCGAACTTTTAGCTCCACACCTGGCCAACTTCGCACAGGATTTCCTCGTTTCTATGGATGAGGTTGACCCTTCAGACGAGAAGGCGACTGCATTCAGAGGGTTTGTAGCGATTGTGGAGAAGAATCCGATGGCCATGGAGAAAACCCTTTTGCATTTCTTTACCGCTATCGCTCGGTACAGAGACCTGAAGCTGCGCAGCGAAACCAAGAATGACCTCCATGAGGCCTTCCAAAAGGTTAGAATACAAATGCTCCGTAATGTTTTGCAAGACGTTGAGATGGCAGATCTAACGTATGTTCTAGGTTCTCAACATTTACCGACAAATTATTCCGCAGTTCGATCAATTTTTTAGCCAGCTGCAGCCCAACGACCTGGAGACTTTGAGAACGACGTATGTCTTTTGAGAACAACGACGCCCAACATGATTTCAACACTGTTTGGTCTCGGGATTTTGAGATCACAACTTAGCTTGCCGCATATTGCCGAAGAGTCATATTCTTTCTTTGGCGATTTTGACACTTCTAGTCAGTTATAACTTGCATTCTTCGCGCGGTAAGTAAACGCCGCGATGACTTAAGTGTTGGGTGATGTGTCTGTCTTGGGAGGTTAGGACATAATCACCAACACTGATGAGCAATCATCATTCAAGCACGATGCCGCATCAAGCCTAGCCAGGCGATGCATATTTGAGAGCTGGGGGTGATTCATTATGGGTTCAAGTGGGTTGACACGTTTCACGGTGCTAGTTAGCAGGGTGGGAGGTGCTTGTCCCTCTTACCCTAGCTACAGCAAAAAATTGGAATGGGTAGAAAACATGGGGGCGGGCGCGCGTGGTTAGATGGGCTGGCTACAGGCATAGTAGTTTTTAATGGATATGCTCAGCTAGAGCCTGTATGACGACGACGCCGACGACGACGCCGACGACAAGGGATAGGGAAAGCCGTGAAACACCCACGCCGGTACTATGGCGAGCCCCGGCCCTTTTCAAAGAAAACCGACCCTTACTAAACAAGTAGATAGATACGTAGATAGCATCTTTCCTCCACCGAGCATCTACCACACAATGATCAAATGGAGACGAACGAATGGAATGAACCTTGGGTGTCCTGTTGCCGTGCTAGCGTGTTACAAGCAATGCTATCTTCTATAGTTTGTTTGGATACACACTCGTGACTCAATAGGTAAGGATATCAACAATTGTATATTCCGTATCCACGACGCCTTTGAACATAGGGGTGAGAGCAGGTAGTAAGTATAATTCTCACATGTTTTCGTGTTTGAAAATACAACTCGTTAGCACTTGAGGGTAGTTTCTCTTTGCCTATATATATATATATATATATATATATACACCTCATACACTCCGGATCCGAGGACGGAAAAAGGAGACCTAGCATCGTTTGATGGACATGTCAGTTAATTTCGTACACTATTCCCAAGATCCACACATACATACACGGTCGTGAAACCGCTTAGGTTAAAGTATTGTATTCTTCACTGTTTATTTACTTACACACTAACTCTATAACTGTAAGATCCAGAAACCTCCTCTCTCCTGAATAGGGGTTAATGCCTGCTCTCCCACAGGTATAGAAAACAGATAGTGGGTAAGTGCCGGAATATCCGTCAGCTAGCTGGCTAACTGGTTAGCCGGATAGGTACCAATTCGATGCGAGTCCTTACAAAGAACATAGAGCTATTGGCTGGCGGACGGACCCGTCCTAGCACGATTCTGGCTTCTGACATTTTGGACCCACGAATACGTACGATACAGTATCCTCGGGTAGATAGAAGATGCAGTGGTTGTGATATGTAGACGACGACTTTGGTTTAATGTCTACTACTAAAAGCGGCCGAGCCCTCCAAACTCGGGCTATGTGGTTGTAAGAGAAAATAATAGATATAGTCTACGTAGTCTCATGTGCTAAGTACTCTGGAAGTTTGTCTTTCATTTTCCAGCTCATGGACTTGTTCATCCAATAGTTTAAATTTATTGAATGTGATTCGGCGATATTGATGCCGATAAACATATATTTGGCAAAAAAAAGCATCTCAGTAGATGGACGGCCGCCTCACATTTGCCGTTTTTGATGGATACTATACAATTATTCTTACATATCTCGTACTTCATTCATCCGACTTTCTCGTAATATAGAGCGAGAATTAGGCACGTTGAAATCACCAGCCACGCCCGCGATTCCAACCCCCACGATTTCCCTGCCCGCGATAATCACCCCTTCCACCTCTGCTATAGGGCTGGAAACCACCACCCTGTGATTGAGGAGGAGGAGGCGGCGGCGGAGGCGCCCATCCACCTGTGGGCAACCAATTGGGTGGGGCACCACCGATGGGTGGAGGAGGAGGAGGCCATTGGCCTTGGTAGTTTGGGGGTGGCGGCGGCGGCAGTGGGAACTGGTTGAAATTCGGGGCAGGTGGGAAAGACTGCGGCAACGGCGTAGGATACTGATTTTGAGGAATTGGTGCGCCGTGGTCGGGATAACCCGGCTGCTTTCTGTTTCCCTGGTGAAAGTCGTAGGACCGGGAAAATCGCGGTGGACTTCGTTCCCTAGATCCCGAGGGTGATCGATCATAGCGCCGATTTCTCGAGCGCGAGGATGACCTCGAGCTGCTGTATGATCTCCGTCTCCGCCGTTCTCTGCTGTAGCTTCGCCGACGGCCCTGACTCCTGCTTCTGCTGGAACTTCGAGAGCTTGATACCCGTCGTCGTTTGTAAGCTGGGCGAGACGAACTCCGAGACGAGCTTCGTGAACGTGAACGCGACATGCTACGGCCGCGTTGGTCATTTTCAGATGAGTCGGCCTTCTTCCGACGTTGCTTCCGTTTCTCACAAAAGGCCCGCGACCAGCCGTAGTAAGTCTCTCCACGGATAATTTCTCCGGTATTCTCATCGGGCACAACCCGTTGTCCCAATTGATCCAGGTCTGTAGCAGGGTCATCGACTATGCGGTAATCTTTAGCATAGATGCGATCGACGTCAGCTAATAAGGCTTGCACAGCTTTGACTAGGTTCTTCTCTGCGGGCCCAGATGTTAATTGGAGAGGCTTGATCATATCCGGGTTCATCGGCCGTGTTGAGTTGGGTTCAATAGCCGATAACCAATTTGCCGCTGGCAAGTCATACCACGGGACGGTCACATCACCATGCGTTGCTGGCATAATAAATGGCGCGTCTTTCGAGGACTTAGCAGTCGTAACTGGAGCGCGGTCGGCAGACCCATTAGCTTGGGAATTTGCATCATGCGCACTCGGCGCTTCCTGAACGATGGTTCGAAGTTTGTCAGCGAAGCCGGTTGAAAAATACCCGTTCTTGTCCCAGAGATCCACGAGATCCAGGACTTTCTTGGAGTTCTTGGGGCAGTTGACAAAGGCAGCGGCGGCTTGGACGAGACCCGGGATGAGCGGTTCTAACTTAGCTGAGAAGCTAGGGTCCCGGTTCCGAACGTGGACGTGGTAGAGGACATCGTTCAGGATATACAAAATGTGAAGGCGTTTCCGTTTTGACGAAGGCTCGCGAGCTTGTCGGCTAGCAGCGATATCCACAGAGAACGAGTTGGCCAAGGCTGTCAGATATTTTCCCAGGGCCGCGATTCTGGCAGGAGACTGGACCAAGTTGTTCAATATCCACTGCTTACATTTCTACGTGGCGACTGTTTAGCCGTCGCACAAAACACCAAGTTTCAAAAGATTGTGTTGCTCAAACCTGAACATTGGGCGGAGAGCATCGCGAGATGGTCGCGTCGAGAAGGTGCAGAAATTCATCGATCTCGCCGCGCGAGCATGCTGTCGGGTCTGGGCGGAGGAGGACGGCCGAGAAGGACACTCTGGCTATTGCGAGGTGTGGTGATGCCATGATATCATGAAGAAAAGACAATGGAAGCTTTATTTGTGCGCATGCTCTCAGTTTCCGAGGGGGTTTGAATATGACTTGGGCGGACCGAGAATAGGGATGGGGAAGTATTGACCTGGTAGAATCGATCGCCTGGTGTGGACAGCTGCAGGGCGAAACCTCAATCGGCTTAGGTAAGTACTACCGTGACCCTTTACTAGCAAAAGTATTAGTACCTTCAAGCGGGAGCTAAGTCCCGGGCTAGCACGGACCCAACCTCAACATTGCATGTGACATGAATACCAGGCTGGTACATATACATGCAAAGCGCATACCTATTGAATTCAGTAAGCGCATTTACCGATCAAGGCTAGGTATCTTAGGTACCTCCGGGTAGCTAGACGGGTGGTTCATGGATGCACCCAATTGAACCTCAATTCTTGTCTCGAGCTATCCTTCAACAAGGCAAGATTATCTCCACATTACGCCCATATGAACGAGTCCTATGAACGAATCCATTGAACTTTTTTTTGGCTGAGCTCACAACATATGAAAAGCCCTCAGTTATTAAATTCATCGACACATTGGTCTTCTGCCTGGCCGAACGGATAAGCACTCAATATGAGGTCTCGCTGGTTGGCTACATCCGGCGTATGCTGCTACTGATGAGTTCAGCTCTATCGCTGTAGAAGCTTATCATTCTTCCAAGATTAACGAGTCGCGAGTAGAGTGTTACATGTTATTCTCATAAGATTGTCGCTGGGACTAAGCGCCTGCCGACCGATATAGAAGTAGCTATATGAAGTGATCGTAGTTGGTCTCGTAAGGTTACAAATTAGAATTCAGCCATCTAATTCCCGCGCTGCCTCATCTGAACTAAGAGAACCGATCCCCTTTCGGACTGCGAAACGGCACGCTGCTCTCGTACTTGCTCTTTTCCACTACCCGTTGCCCTTCTGTAGCTGGCGCATGTCGGGTTGGGGCAGGATCACTGCTCGCTTCTTGGCTCGGCGACCCGACCGCATCGGTTCGTGCGGGAGTTCCATTGCCATTTGTTGAACCGCCCATAGTGGAGGCAGATAATGGTTTACTCGGGACGTTTTCCGAGTATTCGAGCGATTCGATCATTTGCTTCTTGCGCCGGGATTCCTCCATGCGCGCAGCTCTGTCGGCATTGATACCTTTCTTAGCGAAGTAGTAGGCGCCCGCACCGGCTATAAAATCGAACGGATATGAGTAACTAAGAGTCGCAAGAGAAACGCAAACCTAGGAACGGGATAGATAGGCACATACCAGCACAGAGAGTTCCCCAGCCGAGCCTAAACCGTAGCAATGCCAATCAGCAAGATGGTATGCGGAGTCGCGCGCAAGGTGCAATTCACTTACCAGAACGATTTGACCTTCGAAGGATAAGAAAGTTAGTCTGGTAGTGGTTGTGTAGTAGGGTTTGGATCACGTACTGTATTCATATCGCTTAGACGACTGACCCTGTAACGTTTGAGTCCAACGACACAGGAGGTAGGAACAAGAAAGAAGAACTAGTTCAGATTGACGTGGGAAGCTCGAGGTCGTACTTAAAGATTAGAGAGTTGGATTGAGTGGCGTGTTGGTTTATGATCTATCAGAAACAATTCGAGTGGTTTAAGAAAAGCGTTTGCAAACACTTTTGGAGAGGTTGTCCTACTCTTTTTCGTTTTAGCGGGAGGCCGGTCTACGGAAGGCCCTACGGAAAGGTCTCTTGGCAGCCTGGCCCTTGGCTACCTACACTAGTATTTAGGTACTGCAACAAAGGCGGTAGGTGGGGCAATTCCTCGCCAGACCGTTGCGTTAATAAGGTTCCTAGAGCGGTGTTCCGGGTAAGATGACCTTAAAAGCTAGAAGATATACATACATACATACCTTAATTACTTGATACAGAATATTGATGTTAAT
This sequence comes from Xylariaceae sp. FL0662B, assembly GCA_022376535.1. Lineage (NCBI taxonomy): Eukaryota > Fungi > Ascomycota > Sordariomycetes > Xylariales > Xylariaceae > Xylariaceae sp. FL0662B. The sequence goes on from JAJJKD010000091.1 coordinate 49,677, forward strand.
ACATCCCTCGTATGTCACTACATAACACGTTAGTATACGGGATATTAGTACTAGTAGATTAGTATATTAATATATTAGTGCATAACATATTAGTATATGAGTATGTAATATATTAGGATGCAAAGTCTTAATACATAATACATATATTAGTACATATGTATGTATGTATGTACGTATGTATGTATGTATGTATGCATGTATGTATGCAGGTGTACATACACACCTTGGCCTAGCCGGTACCCCCTAGCCTAGCCCAGCTAGCGCAGTGCCTCCAGCGCGTCGTCATGTGCTATCCACCTCATCCACCCACGTCCACCTACGCAATTCCCGGCTAAAAATAAGATCTACAAATTGACCTACTTATAACTTGTATACTTGTACTTGTTTCTGGGGCACAAATCAGGAACGCTTCGAAAGTTGGTTTCGCGTTGCCGAACCACCGCCAACCGCCAACGTCAGAGCTAACTGGAAAAAAGCCCTCTGTGACCTTAGGTGCATCTTTCCAGACTTCCAGACCGCCAAACGGGTCTGGAAGAAAACTATTCCCAAATAAGATCCACGACTTCAGCTTACATTACATACATACTTGTATGGATGCACTTCCTCTCCAACTACATGACTCCAATGTTACATCCCTTCTCCGTACGTCTCTTTGCTTTAGGTGACAGACAGTGTTACAACCTTTTCGGCTTTCATAATCCCAGAGGAGCCAGAACATGATCACAAGGACCACCACCACCAGCGTCATTCCAGCAGCCTTTGTTCTCACGTCGTCGTCTTCTCCCCCAGCTTGCCCTGGATTCTATTCAGAAGCACCTCACACGATTACGACCCCGATTGCGCACTTAGGTACTTCGACCAAGAGAGGTTTTCAAGAGCTAAGGGAAATTGAATTGCCCGTTGCATGATTCCGCGGACCAGCTACTAGGGATGCCGTGGCAGCAAGAGAGCCGATATCCCCTAGGCTTATAGAACCAACTTTCTTCTGGCTATGGAGCCCAACGGACAAAACGGGCCAAACGGGCCAAACGGGCCAAACGGGCCTGATGGCTCATCTCTCGTAAGGTCCCTTCCTCGTGATATTGGATGCCTAGGCACTTACAAGTGTAACAGAGACCAGTGTCGTCCTTGAGATCCCACTTCGAGAACATGGGCAAGTCCAAGGAAGCTCCCGCCGCCGCCTCGCCTACGAGAAAGGACTCGCCATCGCCAAAGCCTCCCCCAGTTCCAGATACGAGACCTAGTCGAAGTGTGAATGTGCCGCAGGAAGAGGGAAGAGCAAAACCGAGAGACTCCGTGAATGCTTCGACGCTACGATTACCAAATGTCGGTGATCCCAATTCAAATTCTCGCCCCGCGCAGTCCGCGCATCCCCCACCGTTAAGTCCCAAGCCGATTAAGCCGCCCGCTGTATTGATCGAACCACCTCATTCCCCACCGAAAGGAAGACCTTTTCCCATGTCGCTAGGGGATACAAATGCTCATCTTAACCCTGATAATTCTAAAACCTCCATCACACCATCCAATACCTCCCCTCGAGCCTTCAAGATCCCTAGTCGGCCGAGCACCCCGGTGCTCGAGCCCGGCCGGTCTCCGAGACTCCCTACCGCTACTCAGCCTCCATCCCCGCCGCCCCCACGAAGATCCGCCGAGTTGAGAAGAGAGCGCGAGGCTAGATCGTCACCCCCAATTCCTCCACCAGTAAATCGAGCTGAGAAACCAACGAGCCGGCTCTCCAACTTATTTCAAAACGCCCCTAAACTGGAGTCGATACCTCGGATTGCAGAACAGCGCTCGCCATTTAACAGTCCACCCACCAGTGCCAGTAGTCCCGAGACAGAAGAGCCACCAGCCCTTCCGAGCCGACCAGCACGACCACCTCAGCCTCAAAGGGCGGGAATACCAAGGACAACTGTACCGCCAAATTTCGATCCTCCCCCTGTTCATCCCGGCCATGCAAATAAAAGACGAGAGCAGGAGGAACTCAATGGGAATGCGAAGGGGCCCGTTGTATCTCAGTTTGTTAACGAACGGCCTGCTCTGCCAGCTCGGCCCCAGACAGTTACCGACCCAGCACCTCCCCGAATCCCAGCGAACCCCTTAAAACCTCCGCCGCGGCCTCCACGAGCTGCCCCAGTAACACCAAATGTGACCGTGGATACTTCTTTCTCTAGTCCGCAGGTTAAGCGTATTGCCTCTACTCCGACTACGCAATTCGCACCACCCCCATCCAGAGGCCATGGGAGATCTTTGACGGTAGACACGGCTGAGTCCCCGGCCGGGTCCCGCGAGCCTCCAAGACGGCTAGCTCAAAATGATAGAGGCGGCCGTTCTGCTGGCTCCCCAGTTACGGCTTCCACAGGGTCTACCCAGGTAATAACGACATATCCCGATTCTTCTAACGTTAACCGTCGACCACCCTTTTTAAAACAAGGTGCTCATGAGATTTGCACCAAGTACGATACGAGGATATTCGATGTTTGCGGACAGTACGTCTGTACTAGTGGCCATCTCACTAGAGTTTGGAGTCTGCTTGATGGTGAGCTCCTGATGAGCTTTGCCCACGGAGAAGGCGTTAAAGCTACCGCGATAGCATTTAAACCTACAACGGATGTCCAGGACGAGGGGACACGACTTTGGATTGGCAATAACATCGGCGAAATCATGGAAGCTGATATTACGACCCAAGGTATAGTCGGCAATAAGACGAATGTCCATGGCCGATACGAAGTTATCAAAATTTTTAGGCATTTCAACGAGATGTGGACCTTAGATGAAGGTGGTACCTTGCATGTCTGGGGGCCAGGTAGTGAAGGGGTTCCAAACCTGAATAACAACCCTCACCAGACATACAGGCTACCTAAAGGCCATACGTTCTCCATGATAGTCGGCGAAGAGTTATGGCATGCGGCTGGCAAGGAAATTCGCATATTCGCGCCAACCACGGACGGCCGCAATCAGGTACAGGTGCTCATGAGACCCCTCATTGCAGAAGGGGCAGGCGAGGTATCGTCTGGGACTCTTCTCAAGTCACAACCCGGCAAAGTCTTCTTTGGCCATATCGATGGCAAAGTTAGCATTTATTCTCAAAACGATTTCACATGTCTTGGCGTGCTTAATGTCACCACTTACAAGATCAATTCCCTAGCCGGAATTGGTAATTACGTCTGGGCTGCATATAATAGTGGCAAGATCTGTGCCTATGATGTTTCAAAGTCACCCTGGGTCGTCAAGAAGGACTGGCAAGCTCATGATGGTCCGGTTGTCAAGATCATTGCCGACCGTGCAAGCTTTTATAAGCTCGACCGCTCCCAAGTTGTCTCGCTCGGCGCAGATAATATGCTGAAGTCGTGGGATGGTCTTTTACAAGCTGACTTCCTGGAAAACGAGATGAAGTCTCTCGATACGCAATACTGCCAATTCGAGGATATAAAACTTCTAGCAATGACATGGAATGCTGGGGCTTCGACTCCCAGTAGCTTAAGATATTCCGAGTCTGATGCCGTATTCATCCAGAATCTGCTACAGTCAAGCGATAGTCCGGATATTCTTGTTTTTGGCTTCCAAGAATTGGTGGACCTAGAGGACAAGACTGCTACTGCCAAGCGTCTCTTCAAGTCATCAAAGTCGTCGAAGAAGAAAGATGCGACAGATCAAGAGCGGATGAGCCATCAATACCGAGACTGGCGAGACTACCTGGTCAGAAGCCTCGACGACTTCATGCCCGCTGATCATCTCTATCACCTCCTCCACACAGCGACGCTTGTAGGCCTTTTTACTTGCATATTTGTGAAATCAACTCTTCGTGATCGCATACGAAATCTCAGTAGTGCCGATGTTAAACGTGGGATGGGAGGCTTGCACGGTAACAAAGGTGCCATCGTCGTACGCTTTATGGTAGATGATACCTCGCTCTGCTTCATCAATTGCCATCTTGCGGCAGGTCAAACAAACGCGAATCACCGGCACGCCGACATTGCTGCCATTATGGACAGCGCCATTCTGCCTGTGGAGCGTGACCCCAGTGTTCGTGTCGACAGCTACGTTGGAGGCGGCGATGGTACCATGATTCTCGATCACGAACTCTGCCTCCTCAACGGCGATCTCAACTACCGAATCGATACAATGTCACGCGACACCGTCGTGATTGCTGTGAAGTCTAACAATCTCGTCAAGCTTCTGGAAAGGGATCAGCTCCTTGTCGCTCGGCGGAGGAACCCGTCGTTCAAACTTCGAGCTTTTGACGAGATGCCCATCGAATTTGCCCCTACCTACAAGTATGACGTAGGAACGGATAATTACGATAGCAGCGAGAAGAAACGATCCCCAGCTTGGTGTGATCGCCTCCTTCACCGAGGTTCTGGAAGGATACAACAACTGGACTACAGGCGGCACGAGGTCAGGGTATCAGACCATAGACCCGTATCCGGTCTGTTTAAGTTCACTGTTAAGTCCATTTCGCCTAAGAAACGCACGTTGGCTTGGGCGAACTGCCAGCAACGGTTTGAGAACCTCAGGGAGAAGGAGGCAAACGAGGCGATGTAAGTTACCCTTTTCAGTTGAATCATCACATAATATTGACTATAAATAGGCTTGACTACCTTGCAGGTGTTATCGGGTACGACCCGGAAACGAGCATGAATCTGATACGCGGAAGGGCCACTAAGAAAGATCACCGGAACGCCAATCGGCACATGGGATAGGGGAGAGTCTCATGAAAAGCATCAAGATCAACTGTATGTCAGACCAGATGGCGCAAAGAGGATAAAAGGCTAGGAGACATATACTTTCCTGGCGTGCAAACTTGCAGAACCAATATAAGGCCAGCGTAGCTAGTGATGATGTTGTAGGACGGCGCTGGCAATTCGGAAGAAGAGCTCGATGTTGGGCTTGTGGCTTACGTCTTGCCGGCATGCAAAAAGACGACATAATACGGGGAAAGGGAATAAAAAGAATAAGAAGAAGGAAAAAAAGAGAAATAAAAAGAAATAAATCATGAGCCATGAAACTATTGATATCCAGATTCTAGTAGGATGCGAGAGTTGTCTCTCAGACAAGCACCGATGCGTTGATGGTGCAACCGATCTGCACACGTAGCCGCTTTCTTCCGTCATCGGATTGCGTGCGTTCTGAATAGGTTGTCAGAATCCCTTTCATTTTCAATCCAAGAAGGAACCTTAGAGATAAGCTACTACGTGTACGCACACAGAGGCCAGAGGTTTGCAAACCAAGGTATAATCAAGCTTTCCTCCTACCAAGATCCCGGATTTTCGGAAATGTATCCTTCCCTCCATCTCGTCTTTTCTTAGCTCAAGCCCGATGTGGAGTCCTTATTCGAGTGAACCAAGAGATTTCTTTGCCTTGACGTAAAACGAACTCAGCATATCCTAGGACTAGTTCCGATATTTTACATTCGACCTCACCCTCACGGGGTAGTACACTAAGAGAATTAATTGAAAATTGGCGAACCTCCGGTAACGGTTATGTCATTCCGATACCTCTCGCTGAGAGTTTGTTCAGACATCGAACTACAGCCTACAACCGGCCGTGAGACTGAGCCGAACACACCTCAAGTGTGTGGAAACTCTTCAACTACTGCTGTAGATTCGTCTAATCCCCCAGGAACAACCAGCAAGCGTGAGTGGACAGGAAAGGTGTTTATCTCGGTCCTTGGGATTACTCCGGGTTCTTGTTCACGATGGGGGGTTTTATACCCGTGGTGAACGGCGGTGCCGAATCTACTTATCCGGAGTCGAGAGTGCTCGTCATCATCACCGGAGGCACGATTTGCATGCAGCCGTCTGCCGGTGGCCTTGTGCCTGTCAACGGGTTCCTAGAAAATGCCATGGCCCCGCGGCCGTCATTCAACGACATGTCTGAAAGAAGTACGTCAAGTCCCCTACGAGACGAGAAGTCACTAGCGTGACAAGGTCTATTCCAATCTTAGTCGATAGATAAGCAAGAGTTGGCGTTTGAAACGAAATAGATCCAATATTTTAGCAGTCTGGCATTTTATATTTCAGCCTATGGCGGCGTTGATGCGTTTTAGTTTAATGCCTATTACCCGGGCCACTGCATCGCTAACTAGATGCAGTCCCATTGATCGCCGTCAAAGACGGTGTAAATGTGACTATTGATAGTTTACGAACGCCACCGAGCTCCTACTCGAGGCACATTCGGTACGGTGCTATCGAATTCTCGCCACTGCTCGACTCTTCTAGCATAAGTAGCATGGGCTGGACACACATCGCTAGTACTATCAAGGCAAATTACCACCTGTTCGACGGCTTCGTCGTCCTCCATGGAACCGACTCTCTAGCATACTCGGCTTCAGCCCTCTCCTTTATGATGGTACGTTTAGTTCATGCTCTAAGAGCCCTTTACCATAATGACCGTTCTTCCACCAAATATATCAGATAGCCAGCGTTGTTGTCCTAACAAATCCGTAGGAAGACTTGGGCAAGCCGGTTATCTTGACCGGTTCGCAAGCATCCATCTTCGCGCTGCAGTCTGATGCCGTGGACAACCTACTGGGCTCTCTCATCATAGCTGGCACCTTCGTCATTCCCGAGGTGTGCCTATTCTTCCACCATACGCTATTCCGCGGCAACCGCACGACGAAAGTTTCGGCCTCGTCGTTCGAAGCTTTTGCCAGCCCCAACTGCGACCCGCTGGCGAAAGTCACGAGTCTAGGGGTTGACGTCAACTGGAGTCTGGTTCAGCGGCCCACCAAGATCGCCCGGTTCCAGATCACGTCGTACCTGGACACGGCCCATGTGGCCTGCGTGCGCATCTTCCCCGGCATCAAGCCGGAGATGGTGGACTCGGTGCTGCGCGTGCCTCACCTGCGCGGGCTGATCCTCGAAACCTTCGGCATGGGAAACGCGCCCGAGGGCGTCGACGGCAGCCTGACCAAGGCGATCCGGTCGGCGGTGGAGCGGGGCATCATCGTGGTCAACATCAGCCAGTGCACGAGCGGCTTCGTCTCGCCGCTGTACGCGCCCGGGTTCGCGCTGGGCGAGGCCGGCGTCGTGTTCGGGCTCGACCTCACGTCCGAGGCCGCGCTGACGAAGCTGTCGTACCTGCTCGCGCTGCCGGGCCTCGACGCGGCCGAGATCGCGTCGCGGATGTCGCGGTCGCTGCGCGGCGAGATGACCGAGATGAGGACGCCGTCGTTCACGCACCCGGCCGAGAGTAGCGACGACGCCTCGGTCGTCGGCCGCCTGGTGGGCGCCCCCGAGGCGGCCTTCACGGCCCTCGGCTACGCCATCCAGCGCGGCGACCTGCCGGCCGTCACCGAGCTGCTCGAGGGCGACGAGGTCCACCACCAGCTGCTCAAACGCACTGACTACCTCGGTAACACGGCCGTGCACCTCGCCGCCGTGGGCCCCGAGCGGGCCGTCCTTCAGGAACTCCTGGTCCGGGGTGCCAGCGTCCACGCACGCAACCGCGCCAACAACACGCCGCTGTTCCTCGCTGAGAAGACGGGGAATGCCGAGTGCGTGCAGCTCCTCAAGGAGGCGGGCGCGGTGTTGTGGACAGAGGAGGGCACCGGCATGGCTACGTGATGGGATTGGATGGAATAGGGATTTACCTATAGATGGGGTGGTGTTATGATAGAGATGAGTACTTGTGCATAGATAGACGGCCACTTTCTTTCTAAGGTACTTACTTATATGAGGCAGCATGTCATGGCACTGTTCGATAAACCCGGATAAACCATCATGAACACTAAGCTAGAGGACTCTTATATTGGGAGTTTTAAGCCACACTATAGAGCGAAGAACCGGTCTTCTGTCACAGGGTTCAAACGGAATGGTGGAAGGCTGTAATTGGATCTTGCAAATGTACCTACAGATTTCAATTACCATGCTAGAGTTGAGGCACCGTTTCTTGTATGGGCAGTGAGCGAGCTGCATGTTCTAACCAAACCCCTGGGAACTTCTTTCCATTATACGTAACGAGACAGCTCGAATTATGAGCGTGGTGTTGAGTTAGTTCGATATGTTGTTCATTGGTATTTACGACTATAGCTTAAAATACTACTTATCTAGGCTAATAATTCACACACAATGGCCTTGACCTTTTACCCGCCAACTAAACACGTAGAGCGGAGGCATCACCTCGGATTCGACGGTAAAAGCACACGTCACAACACTAGCGAGAAGAGGTTTGTACAAGGTTCGCATACATGATCTACTAGACCTCCCCGTACCGTAAGAACGTCCCGCGGACACACCATGTACGACTGGCCTTGGGGATATTCGTTCTACATCGGCCCCAACCCCCGTAGTTACCGGTATGGATAGCACCCTGCCTCCCTGGCCGTCTGGGATATTGGGGCTACGACTACCAGATATATTCTGAGAGCTAGGATTGGGGCTGAAAAGCGGAATGACACTATTGGCTCGTTCTTCACCTGAACTTAAGTATCACGAGTATTGTAGTAACAACCGTTCTTGAAACATGTTGCGTCCTCATTGTCGGCTATATAAAATCGGAGAAACCCTAGACCGGTAGCAGAGAGTTGCGAGAATATGATGATAACACTAGGTATGATTATTTTTCTGTTTCCTGCAGGTTTTCTGATATACCTCTGGATAGAAGTTCACCATTCGTCAAACTGTAACTATATGCGCATTTGATTAAGCTTCTGAGAGACACCCTCATCAGTCTCTGGTCGATCTGGTATGTCCTATCAATGCTGTCAGTTATTGTAGCTAACTAAACTCGCTGCTTAAGGAATCACTCACCTTCCACGCCGCCGGTACACCAGCGCCGTGAACCCAACGTTCTCCGGGTGACTCGACGGACTCCACTACCAAATGCTGGGCTTTCGTCCACAAGTCACCCTTAATCTTCGCCCAATCTTTATCCTCGTACTTTTCACAGACCTTCTGGCCAACACCGACGGCACGGAAAAGCTTGACAGCATGGCCATCGTCTTCGATACTATGTATCCGACGTAATAGTTCTAGTAATCATTATCAGCGGAATCTTCGTAGTGCTACTTTATATATCTTTTTACATACCACTTTCCGGGCCCGAACCGTTATCTTTCGGAACATACTTTACGATTCTGTCAAATGCGAGCGGAGGGCAACCGCTATCGGCATACTGAAGTAGGTCGAGTCTTATCTTCCACTCCAGAAGCCGTATTTTGTTCTCGGTGGATATCCAGTCCTGGCTGTTGATGAACGGGAATAAGGGGCAAGCATTGAGGTGATGTCTTTCGTTGTGAGCGAATGTCCCTGCTGGCTAGGGAGTCCTTGGACTTACATTAGGACGAAATCAAACTTCGGCTCCTTCCCGGGATATAATGCAGCAGCAACGCCTTCATATATTGCTGCATGATACATCTCAGCCGTCCTCTCATCCAGTTCTTCCGGCTTGACTTTCACTCGACCGGCCAGATTGACAATCTCATCCCAAACTTGGTCAAGGACGACATTGCCTCTCTTGTGAGGTTCGTTGAATCTAGCTGTAGATAACTTCTCGTTCGAGCGGGCTGTTTCTTGCAGGTCCACAATGGGTGGCATTGGTTTAGGGCTAGACTTGGACGCTTCCTCACTATCGAGAAAAAATTTCCTCAGGCCGTTATTGTGAACAGCTGTTTGTGCTAGAGCCATGGCGACTATGGCGGGTTGTCGCCACTCTACGCCATACATCAGTTGGATTAGGGGGTGAAGAAGCCCTTGGGTACTGTCAGCACATGCGTTACCTAAAGCCAACTCGAGTCAAGGTCTGGACGTACCGGCAAACAACCGAACCAGCATGTCCTCACTCCTCTCATCCCCTTTAAAAAGGTGCTCACTGAGTACCTTTTCCCAACCGACTTGCTCAATCTCAGTTTGGTAAAAAGCTAAAAAGTCTGGATAATATCTTGGATGTTCAAAATTAGAAAACGAAGTCAAAGGACATCGAAAATGAACAAGGGGTTCTGTACTTGGAGGCGAAGTCACTCACTGTTCTTTCCCAATATATTTCTTTGCATTTTCCCAGTCCTTCAATCGACTAACCAGGTTCTCGTGAGGCTTCATAACTGGCCTTTGGTATGACCTATTCTCATCGAAGCCTCTCTCCATATCCTCAGGCGAAGCCCCTGTGCCATATAAGGCTAGTATATGATGACTTATGCTGAGATGTGATTTAGTATTTGACCTAAGACTATCAAGCTGCTAACTTGGGAGCTTACTGGTTGTGAAATCCAATCTGGTTGAAGTACACATGATGTTTCTATAACCACGGTGAGTACATAGATATCATATTATATGAGCTTGCCGGGTTTCAAGCCCAACTAACCTCAAGGTCTCTCTGAAGTAGCTCAGTGGCCTTCATTGCTGAAAGTTCATTCTGCTTAATATGCCAAAGCCCCGTATTATCGAGGGTGATATGAATGGCATGCGCAGTTGCCATAGCTGGTAATTTTGTGTTGGCCGAATGTTTGTGGGAGCTATTTCGTATAAACCGTAAAGGTATACGAATAGTAGCAGAAGTCATAGGAACTTATACCTGACTTATTTTATAATTGCGTATTTGTTATACGACGATATAACAAAGAGCCGATAATACGCGGTCCAACTCTCTACCTACTTGGGCAAGCCTCAAAGCGATTAAACATGAATGACAAATATATAATAAGATGGTAGGGCAGAACTACAGCAAGTATGATGCTTGGTTTCGCCCCGGATCCAATCGGAGTCAAACGTTTGATAATAGGTTAAACTTTCGGCACCCACGTGAGAGGAGGCGGAGCCGAAAGCCAAAGTTGGCTTACAAATACTATATAATAGGCCATAGGTCACGTTCACGACCTGTTCGGGACGCCCTAAGCGCCGAGATAGCGAAAATGTATACTTGATTTAAGTATCTAATTTTATTATCCCATTTTGACTCCGTTGAAAAATATATATCGAAAATACTAGGATTTGTTAGATTAATAGCTGATAAAAATAGCTCGTAATTAACAATAGCCAACTAGCAAATGAAATGGAATACGCACGACTGAGTTAATAAGGACATAAAACAATGTATTATATAACACCTAAATTGATATTTTAGTGTAGGCATATGTATAACAATATCTAACATGTAAAGCGGATCACCTAAGGCTGGCCTGTTCCAGGCTCATCCATGAGCTGAGCCATGTTCGGGTCACATTAGTCGCAAGGAAGAGACGAGAGTTCCTAAAGAGGCAGGTATAGTTTACGATCCGTTAGTAATAGTGAGGTGCTTTACCAAAAACCGTAACGAGCAAGGAAAAAAAACACTTAGGGTCGGAGTAGGCTATTAATGCAATAGAGGTTGACGGTGCTAATGCAGCCATGGCTGGGAGAAACATAACGGCAGTTATTTCGGCTTTGTTGGTCCGTCATTCGAGTGTAATTTATACCTTATTATCATTTATATCATAACTTGTTTATCTTTAATATCTAGAGGTGATGGAGTGTTTAGGGAGTGGATGACCTAGTCCAGGTTTTATAGACTTAACCTACTGGTTACCCTAAACGGCCACATATCATTCATTGTGGGACTACCCCCTTTCTTAACACTAATCAACTTTCAGAGGATCACTTGTGGGCAACCGATTGACTCTGAAGTTCGTTGGCCTAAGAATTTATAATGAACGTTAGTCATATGTACAAGGCAAGAATGACAGAGTTGGAGTTGGGCATTTCACTGAGAGCTCAATAGCAGGTATTATCCGCATGGATGTAACTTAACTACCATATAAACGTATCTCAAAACTACACGTTTTAAGCTAAGATATACGAGAGATGTCTTGAACCGGTAATTGCCTTATATTTATCAGTACTATTTTCTAGAAAAGTTTGATGCATAAGTGCTCGCTTTCGAGGGGATTAATAGTTAAAAGGGGCAAATATAACAAAGATCCTGACCCGTCCAAATACATTAATAAGTGCAGAATTGAATATGGAGCAAAGAGCTGTGAAGACTGGGTATTTCAGCCTGGTATAAGACCGAGATATTAGAAGCAGGCTCCTTTCATTTAAGTCGAGACCTAACATTTCAAGGCACTCCTTGATCTAAAGGGGAAATGTGGCTAACCATTTCTCTTCACTTGGTCTGATGTTACTAAGTTGTGCATTGAATGACTTAGAGGTGCCTAGAAATTATTATGTTAGTTAAAATGCTCACTCAGAGACAAAGCAGGAGTTAGACGAGTATTGGTTCGTACAACTAGTTTTCGCTAACAACGGCATTATCTAGGGCAACGAATATTCGGCGAACAAAGCAGACACAATGCGGTTGTTACCCAAATCTCACCTTAATACCATATGGTTATGGCGTTCATGCCGCGCTCTCTACAGATAATCTATAAATATCACACGTCTCAGCTACATCCCTCCGTCTTGGGTCTAATATCCAAGACACATCCAACTCACTCATTAAACATGTGCAAGCAATACGACCATTACAGACTATGTCGCCGGCCCCAATGCAACACCATACTCGGAAAGAAGACGCGCAACCGGTATTGCCGTGAGGCCCTCGATGCGCGCCGGCTCGGCCACTGCTCCACGGGTGTCCGGGTTGCCGGGCAGTTCCACGCTCGCGGGGCCTTTCTCTGTGCTCAGTGCAAGATGCCGTCTCCGCAAACGGCTGACATCAAGGAGAGTGATGATGCCACTACTAACGCGGATGCCGCCGCGCGCCAGTGCAAAGGGAAAGTCCCGAGCGTCTTCGAGTATGCCTTCGAGATCCCCCTTGAACTCGAAGAGAAAGGCGTCTCAGGGACATGCCGAGCAAGAAAAGCGTAGAAATGTTGCACGCCCGATGTTCTGTAGGGCATAAAGAGGACGAGTATGAGTAGTTAGAAAGGGAAAAGGCTGCCCAAAAAGACAAGTGATGCGACAGTATCAGTGTAGGCCCCTATTTGGGTATTCAAAATTCATGGGATCTTGTTCCTGGTAGGTATCCGTAGGTACGGATCTCAGCCATCACCCGACACTCGCATTTCAAACCGAAGAAACACGTAAGCACTGAAACTAGTGGCAAATCGCATTACCATGGACCGAATAATAAACGACATATTGGTTCACTGTAAGTATGTTAAAAGGTCCCTTTTCCCGTCGTTGCTGATATGAATCTGCGATATATGTGAAATACAACGTATTCAGCTTATCCCTGAATTTTGCTTCTAATAGCCACGTTAAGTTATGTTTAAGAAAAACTTGATCTCCAATTATATAAGCTTTATAAACACAGTATATCGTCCCAAGTCTCTTATATGCTAAGCTAAGCAAGGTTCTGATATAGCATCCCCTCAACTATAAGCCTAATTTGAAATTCTGTAGACAATTCATAGAGAAAGCCAACACCATCAGGATGATTAAATAACGGGGACCCTTTTCTTCGCTGAACTTAAAGTGAAGCGTATTAGACAAATAACTTGACCATCTGAACTGCTAGGGCTTCGAGGGCTTCAAGTTGCTTATAAGAAGTGTGTTGTAGTTAATAGACGCGATATAGCTAATATGTTAATGTAGGGTTTCATTTAAGAAATTTCATTGTTTTTCTCGTTCTTTACATTCTTCTAAAATGTACAAGAGAACCTCCTTACAACCAAAAAAGGGGGTTAAGCTAGCTAACCTCGGCTACTTTTAGGTATAGTTCATAACCTAAAGCTCAGCTGCCTAGACAATCAATCAACATGTGGGTTAGTTTATAAGAGTCCCTTATATTTGAAGTGCTACCTTATACATGTACACCGTGACGCTATCTGGTTGACTACTTAGTCAACTTTGTTTCCCCTTGCCCCTGACTAGCTGCAGAAAAGGGGTTTGGGATTAACTACATTGATCAACAAGACGCATCAAGAAGAGCAGTCCACAGCACGATTCATGATGATTTACAAAAGACAGATCTTGTAAATAATAGCACCACGCTGCATTTTCCCGCAGAGAATACGCGCCAAGTTCCTATAAATCTGACTGTCTGCAGAAGTTTAACTCTATGGCTACTGCTTTGGTGAGCCACAAGAACGTCATTCCACAACGAAAACACGGAATTTGCGTGCTTGCGTGATGACCTTCCTGTGCCTTTCCTCTGTGTCTTTCTGCTTACAAGACAACCGTGATGCCTCTCCGACCCTACAAGGAATAGCGCGCCCAGATTCCCACGAGTGATCGCCTGAGAGCCCCACGGAGCTGCCCGTTGTTCCCTGCTCGGCGTATCTTCAATCTCCTGCAAACGCCGGAGACTGGACAAAAAGGCACCCGCAGAAAGCCAAAAGAACAATACTTAACACAAAAGGTATATTCGGGCAGTTGTGGTTAGCTCTTACCGCTGCGGTGCCCTCTCCTCGTCGTATCTCCTTAGCGCAAGGAAACCTGAGTTATGCGAGTAGCGTATACGTCTATGCAATAGCTTGAAGTGAGGTGTGTATAGGTCTACTTTAAGAACATTTCGCCGCCATTCCGAACTGCTCTGGTGCGATCCAGATGGTCCAGACCGAGGACTGCGTCTTCTTCTATGTTGCCGCCCTCATCGAAAAGCACGTCCTCTAAACGATGTTAGCATATCATCATTACCTTAGCATATATTCATCACTGACCGTCGTTGATGTAGGTCGGCTTTTGATATCTTCGTATGACTGCGAACTTTATTTTCTCAAATGCCTTGCCTTTAATGCCCGTTCGCTTCTCTAGTCGCTTTTTCGTTTCGGAGAACGGCTCACCCTAAACTGCATTAGCCTAATGTTACCATCTAGCGACAGCGGCGTACATACCTCCTTCAAGAGGAACTTGAAAGGAATTCCGTGGACACGACTAGGGTCGCTCTGGAAATGAATGACCTTGATGAAATCCCTTTCATCAGCGTCCACTTCCTCCTCTGGGATCCTCTCCGCGATCATATCTGCGTAATCGTTGATGCTGAGCACCGGATAGTTGGGTACAAGTTCCCGGAAGAACTTGTGATGATGTATCTCATAGACTCTTATCGGTCCACCTTCCTGTTCATCCGGGATTTGTGCCTTCTTAACAAATGCTAGCACGAGATCCTCAATATGTCCCTGCTTATTAACAAGCACGTCGAAGGTTTCCTGCAAAGTTCTAGTGAGACCAAGTCGAAGAGATCAGTCGTGACAGAAGACGACCTACCGCTTTTGTGATTCCTTCACTCAACCAAGTCACTTTGACATTCTTCTTGAGATCAAGTTCTGCGAGGCTCATGTCAAGGACCTCGTAGTAAAGCGAGTTAGGCTTTGTCTGCATGCTTTGTTGGGTGTAACCCTGGGGGTTGAGGATGCTGCTAAGAGTCTGGTTGATTGCTCGTCGCACTGGTGTCTTTGGGGTTCCTGTGGAGGCATTGGCTGTGAAGAAGCGGATATGCGTTGGTTCCACCCCCACCTGCTCGCCGACACGCTCAGACAGCTGATCATAGGTAATCTTAGTACTGAGGGTGAGGATGAAGCTCGAGTAGTTAGCTTTCTCGCAGCGGGGATGGGGGTCGAAGCGAACTTCTCTCTTATGGCAGAGGAAGTCATAGTATGCCTTGGCGTCATCAAAGTGGTCCCATCGCTTGGTAGTTCCGTCTCCATTCTTCTCACCAAGTCGCGGGAGTTTCCCGAGTATTTCACCTGACTTGCGCTCGATAACTTTCTGGAAACATATAATGTCGCCATCTTGGAGCTCAGCTGCCTTCAAAGATTGTTTCGCCTTAAGACCCTCAATCATGGATGGCTTAATCTCCTCCCACATTGCCAACTGCTCACCTGGTGCTAGCTTGTCGCCCCAGCCCATCTTCTTTGCAATAACAGGTACCAACTCTTCGACCCTTTTTTCTCGGCTGACGTAGATATGGCCAACGCCTCCTAGGGTTTGCTTCTCAGAGTCGAAGTATTTGAGAAATAGAAGGATCAGGTCATTCTTAACGACAACACCATTGGCATTGCTTTGATAAGTCGGCCAGATAGCGTCGCCTTGAGCATCGACATCCTCTGAGACCTCGGCCCACACTCGTAGCGAATAATCCCTGCTTGTGCTAGCAGATCGTGAATAAGTCTCTTCAACGGTCGGTCTCAGGTCCATGATAGGCTGATCGGGTCTGGTGGTCTTGTTTTGCCGGTTTACCATGATCCATAAACGCACCCTCCTAGGGTCTTGATTCAGGTCGCGGGCAATCATGGCAACTAACTCCTCGATGGTGGTTTGCTTCTTTGTCCGGTAACTTCTAGGTGCTGCAGGATCCTCGTTGGAATTGGAGTCAAAGTTCGTCAGATCAGTGGCTCCATGATGCTTAAACGTCTCTTCGGTGATGACTTTGACAGCGAGATAGAGATGCTGCTCCTCGCGCTCCTTCCTTTTGGCCTCTCGGGCCGCCGCCTCTTCGTCTAGACGCTTTTCTATTGGTCAATAGTTAGTACCAGTCCTCGATTCAGATCACCAGACACAGCTTACGAAGATGCTGAGGGCAATCCTCTTTCTTGACTGGTGTCAAGATTTGGTCCAGTCGAGACTCTCGGATATAGACCAACATGTACGCGCTCATTTGGCGCATGATTGGTGTCTTCTTCTGAAGTCCTGTGCGCGTCTGTACAAGGGCGTTCCGGTACTCGCCACCGAAGTTTTCCTCCAATGTTTCCCTCAATGTTGCTTTCGTGACTTTATCGTCATCGAACTTGTAAAACCAGCCATCCTTGTTGGGCTTGAGAAAGGCATAGTAATGGCCCGCATTGAGGTCTCCACTATGTACGAGAACGCCGTGCAGCTTATATATCCATGGTTCAGACCTGTCCGCTTCTTTCTCTAGGTATGGATCCAGGTCTAGGACTTCCGGGAACTCGAAGCGATCATTGATCTTCATCATTGTGTCGCGCTGAATATCGTACTCGAATCTTTTCAAGTGCAGGTGCAGAACTTCGGGAAAACTCCGGAATATGACACCCTTTCGGGCATCCTGGTACTTGAAGTCATCACCAGCCCAATACTTGTTCTCGCCGTCGAGCGTCTCCTGTTGGATGTAGTCTTTGAAACTCTCTTGAAGGTTAGGGATCCCTCGGACATTGAGTTGGATGTCCCAGAAGTCCTCGACTCTGCTGGATTCGTAATCCACGTCGATGCAGGAAACGTAAGTCTTCACCTTACCACTGAGCATGCGAGGAAGTGCGTCTTCGGCAGCGGTTCCTTTCATTCTCTCTTCCATACGCTCGATTAGTTTACGAGATAATTCCTGCACATCTTGCTGCTCAAAGATATGCCGCGTGTCCCACCCAAAAGACTTTGTGAGTTCGTTGGTACCGACGGCCATATTTGATATCTGGAGCTGATAGAATAGTCTTTGAAGGGTATAAGCACTGTTAGTAATGCTTTCATCTTCAGCGGTCGGGATTTCGTAGACAGCCTAGGATGGGTTAGTGGGACCTTTCCATAGATGGGGTAGAAGCTGCGGCTTCAGTAATCAGCCTGGCTTACTTTTCGGAAGGCATTGGTAAAGTATAATGACTGAAGTAAGGAGTTTAGATAGCACGTGGCACCCTGGTTCTTTAGACCGACATAGCCCGTCTCCTTCTTCGAATCGTAGTTGTTGAAGTTGTGCCATAACACACCCGTCTCGTCTTCCACGATTCTGACGTATGCGGTAATGTTGACAGAATCGTTCTCAACAAGCGGACGACCCGAATTTTCCCAAGGTTGCTGAAACATCCTTCTAAGCTCGAGGAACCGCGTGAAACCCCAGTCGCTCTCTTCCTTAGTAAAACGATGATGAGCCGTGTGATGGTAGAACAGCGAAGGGTCATTAACATTCCACATGACCAGGCCAAACTGCACGCAGCAACTCCAATCGTCTGGGATGCTATTGCTATCCTGAAAGCCATGCTCGAGATATACTGATGATTGCTCGACGTTATTGCCGAAGGGAAATAGTAGGATTCGCCTGTTCGTCATAGTCAGCCAGCCATGCGGCCTGAGGTTCCTTCAATCTATTTACCAAGGATAGCCACCGGCTTCAAATATGGGGCCATGCTCTTTTTTGGAGAGTGCTCTCCAATTCTCTACCGTCCAAGTGTCGACGACATCTTCCAAAATCTTGGGTTCTTCGAGGAGTGGAGGCAAAACCAGCTCTTTCATGGCCTCAACTAAAAAAAGGAGGAATAGCATCTTGTTAGCATATGTCCTATGCATAGGAGCCACCGATATAATTCGAGTCTGTACGCACAATCTGTAGCGAAGGTGACGCTCTCGAGTTGCTCGGATTCATTATCTAGCTGATCAGGATTGATCTCAGTGACCTGATCTTTCTCGCCTTGGGCCGGTTGGACGACCACATCATCCTGTGCGTCAAGCATCATGTCGTTCGGCGAATGGATTTCGGGATCGTAGCTCTATTTGAAAGAGGCACGTTGTCAGCCGCTGCAGGCCCTAGTCGGACGAGGATTCCGAGGAACGGAATAGGTAGAGGATGTAAGGATAGGTTCAATTGATGAAGATGGCATCAAAATTGGTTGAATGTGAAGAGTTGGTCTGTAGAAGCCAAGGTAGGCATACAGACGGCGAGTGATGAGGGGGGCAAAGGAAGACGGGATAAAGAGCGTGGACAGGGCGAAGACGTATTGTAGTAAAGAATACTAGGTTTAGGGTTGCTCACCATCTCAGCAAAAGAATCACAAGGTGCTGCTAGAGAAATGCTAGCGGTCGTTCTGGCCGTTTTCTACCTTTAGATGTAGCGCAAAAGGCTCTTCCTCCAATGCGGTAGTGAAGGTAGTAAGTAGTAATGTAGTTGAAGTTCCGACTGCACTCGGCGGGGTCACCAAGGACTCAAGAGCAGTCAGGAAGAAGGCCGAGGTAGATGTTGATAGTCGCAGCTGCGAAAAGAATATTCGACGAATGAAGAACCACGTTAGGAGGATGCGACCCGAGCGCAGGTTGGCGGAATGTAGAAGTGAGTAAAAACACAAGAAAGAACGATAGTAAAAGCTTCAGGAATTGCTTCATTGATTGACAAGGTTGATGGCATTAGGTCGCCGTAGAAAGGTGGGCTGTGGCACGTTCACTGCTAGGTACCTATCACACTTGTGTAGGCAGAGAGAGGAACAATGTGAGGCGCAGCGCAGCTGACGACTGAGCAGGTACCGGTCGAATAACAGTATACTTGTAGAAACAAAGGATAATACGCAAAATACAATGTATCCTACTAATATAGATCCCATAAGGTGGCTTTACAAAAAGACGACCCCACCAATGCTCCAATGACGTTTATATCAGACATCCGTGCACCCACCAATCTACATGTACATACACGGTTTGATATGTACATGTATTTGGTGTATTTTTCCCTTTGGTCTTGTGTCGGGGAGAGATAAAAGAGCGTCACTTCTAACATATACACAGGGAAGTAAACATTGCAACTCGATAGCCTGCCTGCAACAGTGTATATGGTGGAGATAATGAAACATTTCTCTCAAGACAATGCAACATATCGAACAAAGGAAGCATGACTACCTAGGTATCTTGTTGCTGCATGTAGGTAATGCTAAACTTGTTGCAGTGGACATCCAATCCATTGGATACGGTGGTCCATCATGATGCAAGGCACTATTACCTATGCTAGACTGATTCCTTAGTGCCTCCAGACAATCAATTAGTGGCCTTATAACAGCTGACGAATGTCCCTTTTTTCACCTCAATTTTTTTGTCAAGGGGTCGGTTAACTGTCTAGGATCACTAGGTACCGGCTACTGACCTAATGTAAGTCACATCACATGTGATATGCGATTATACAGATATAACAAGGCTTTTAACTAATAAGCCAATCCTGAATATATGATCCGAACAAAAATCCTGAATGTAGGAATCTACTCTGATAATGTCTATGAAAAAATACAAAATGAAAACAAAAACATAAAAGTTGATTGAAAAGGAAGACACTCCGTAATAGATATATCATTTGCAAATGGTATATACTTGGTAATATAGACTGCACAAAAAGTCTGTCTGTCTGATCTGCGGTTTTGAACCCCCCAATTGGGGAAATGTGGGGTAGAATCTATACTTTAGTATATGTAATTCGACCTTTCTCTGTCGAGTCAGAGCCACTGCCATGAAACCAGCCTATGGCAGTATTTCCTGATATCTAAATAGGTAGGGATCTTCTAGCTTCCAATACGTGAAGCGAAACCGGCATCTGCTCCCATGACCATATACCACATACATATGAAGCCGACTTATTATTATACGAGCCAAACACTGCTGTCAAATTTACAGCTTCTTTACTTTGTATAATAATACCCTTAGCTCCATCGCGACCAGATCTTTTGTCTGTGGCATGGAAGTGTTGGCGGCATGTTGCCATTCGCCGTGCACAATGCTACGAAGACCCTCCGACTGATGAAGAGCTGCTGCCCGAGATCATCCATCCAAAGAACGACTTGTTTACCCGTCCCGCGCCCCCCGGCCTTGGGACTTTCAATCGACCACCGACGTTTAAGAGAAAGTAGGAGGTGGGCTCATCATTCGGCAAAATGGAGGCCGGTACAGGTTCTAGATGAGTACGTTGCCGCCCTCTGCGTCTACCCGCCCTGTCTCGTGACTGACAGCAGCTCGCCGACGGCAGCTGGGTAGCCAAGGAAGCTCGACCGATCAGCCTGCGACAACTAATGGTATACGGGCGGTCGCTGACCGAAGCGCGCCTCATCAGCTCTGCTAATTACGTGCGGACGGAGCTGCCTATCAGGTAATCTTCCCACCTCCGAAGCCGCGGATGGAGACGATGATGAATCGGACTTACACGCGCCGGGCCATGCAGAATCGCCCACCGGATCCGCGACATGCAACGCCTGCCCTACGTCGTCGTAACGAATCCGCATATCAGCGATGTCTACGAGCTCTACTACAATGCCTTCGACAGCTTCCGGCGCATCAAGGAGATCAAGACGCTCGATGACAACGATCGCCTCTGCAAGGAAATATCCAAGATGCTGCGTGCGCACCTGACGGTCATCCCGAAGCTTGCGATGGGGATACTCCAATGTAGTGGTCTGATGCCGGCCGACGAGCTCGATCGGTTCATGAACACCATTCTTCGATCTGTGAGCCACTGCCACCTGCTTGTCTACTACCCACACAGAGACCCTGGGGAACGAAGAGGCGGGGCCGAAGAATTAGCTGCTAACTATAGCCGTTCGTAGCGTATATCCCGCCGAGTCATAGCGGAGCAACACCTGGCGCTGACCGAGACCTTCCACTCGGACTGGTTCTCGCCGGGGGCCAAGCTCTCCGAGTCCGAGTTCATCGGGGAGGTCTTCCTGAAGTGCGTCGCCAAGGACGTGGTCGAGCGCTGCGCCAAAGCCGTGCAGGACCTCGCCCGGTCGGCCAACGGGCCGCACGCCCAGATCCCCGAGATCAAGATCGACGGGCACCTCGAGGCCACGTTCCCGTACATCCTGAGCCACCTCGAGTACATCATCGGCGAGCTGCTCCGCAACTCGGTGCAGGCCGTCATCGACAGCCGCCAGGGCAAGGACCCCGCCACCCCGCCGCCCCCCATCGAGGTGACGCTGTGCGAGGCGCCCCAGCACGTCATCATCCGGATCTCCGACCGCGGCGGCGGCATCCCCCGCGACGTCGTGCCGTACCTGTGGTCCTTCGGCAAGGGGCCCAAGAAGGACCAGAACCTCGAGAACCTCGTGCAGGTGCCGCTCATGGCCGCCACGCTCCAGGAGCTGCGGGTCGACGACAGCCCCGTTGGCCTGCCGGATGGCAGGACCGGACACAACAGCTCGCTGACGTCCCTGTCCACGCGGCCGCCGAACCTGCGCCTGGGCATGGGCCTGCCGCTGAGCCGCGTGTATGCCGAGTACTGGGCCGGGAGCCTGGAGCTGCATAACCTGGAAGGCTACGGGGTCGATGCCTTCCTGCAGATATCCAAGCTCGGGAACAAGAACGAGCAGCTGGCCACGAGAGCGGCCATGGATGCCGTCTAGTAAAACGGACGTAAGCTGGCTAGCTAGCTCAGCATACTGGGTAAGAATGGGAGGTACATGTACACATTGACATGGTCGGACTGGATTATTATCATTATACCCATAATTCGGAAAAAGGTACAGGCAAATTCATTATTGGCTCGGTAGAATTTTTTTTCTTAACACGAGACAGACAAGCGAATAAAAAAGCATAGCTGATTTGGTTTACTGGTATCATAAGAAACTTGTGATTACATCGTGAACTAAACCTAACTGATCTGTAGAAAGAGGAAGCCAAATTGACTCCCAGAGGAGAATATTTTTGTTATCGCGGATCAACCACAGGCTCGCTAGTCGCTCTACAGCCCTGGCGTCGGCGAGTGCACTGCTTTTGATTCCCACCTCTAACATACGCAATTAGCTTCTAAGCATATCCATCCATTCCATTTGGGAAAATTAGATGTAGAACTAGGCATTCTCAACTCCATAACCCCTAGTAAACTGAAGCAGTAAGTGGCGCAGTCGGAATTAGTGTTTCGTTGGTGAACGAGAGTACACGGCCTACTTAACGACGACCGCTGCGAGCAACGCTGCCCTGCATTTGCTCGAGTTCGGTCTCGAGCTGCTTGATCTGGGCGTGTGTCTGCTCGAGGTCCTTGTTGAGACGGTCTCGCTCGGCAATGAGTTTCTGCTCCCATTGTCTGAACCGTTGTTCCTCGACTTTGACCTGCTCGGTAAAACGTTTGCGGAGAGCCTCTTCCTCCTCTTTGTACTTGGGGTTGTCCAACTTGCGAGGACGGGCCTCTCCGAACTTGCGGGTCTCCATCTGCTGAGCACGGTATGCCTCGTAGTGCAGCTCCTCCGTTGTGTGAATGAGGTCCAGCATATGCGTACGGATTAGAATCGACCGTAGCTTCTTGAAATCGCAATGGTCTTCGTTCTCCACCTCAGCAACGCCCCATGAGTATTGGCGGCCTTTCACGATACGGCCATCGCCCGTCTTGACGTCCTTCTCCGATCCGATGACGGCGAACGGCATGGCGGCCATCAGGCTTCGCGCGTGCTGGGCGGCGGCTTCGTCATCTTCCTCGATCGGTGGCTGGTAAATCTTGATGCTCTGGGCCTCGATGACAGCACGAATCTACATATTTATCTGTTAGGAGGAAGACAATGGCGAGTGCTTGGAATGACTGCAACATACCTTAGCCTTGAATTTGGCAAGGTCGACGGGGCTGAGAGTATCAGCCTTAGCAATAACGGGGATGAGATTGACTCTCGAGCACAGTCTCTTCATGACTTCAATATCCAGAGGCTTCAGGGTGTGGCCAGTGGGTCTGATGAAGTACAAGCAAGCATGGACGCGGAGGTCGATCTTGTCCTGACGGCGGGGTTGTTGCTCCTGGAGCATATAAGACTCATGCTGGTCATCCAAAAACTCGATAATAGGCTGCCAAGAGTCTCGGTTGTTGACGTAGTCGCCGAAGCCGGGGGTGTCGATGACGGTCAAACGGACTGTAGGCGAAAGGAATGGTGATTAATACGAGATGGTCAATTGACGTATGGGAGAGGCTAGTACCTTTAAAGAACTTCTCCTCCAATTCAGCCTTAGTAATCTCGATCTCGACGGTCTTGTCAACCTGCTTCTGGTGTCGTCGCTTGTGGTCGGCATAGTTCTTGATAGTCGTCGAGAAGAGCGTGTTGATGAAGGTAGTCTTGCCCAATCCAGATTCACCGGCAACCTAACGACGATATTAATAATAGGTTTCGCAAGCTTAGGGCTCGCAGGTTACGATACCATGATAGTGAAGGCTGCACCTCTTTTGGCGACGATCTTGTGTCGCTGGTTAGGCAAATTGGCAATGCCAATGGGCGACGCGCTTTCGGCGGTGGCAGGAGGCATGGTGACGGTGAATTACAATGAACCTGAATTGGATTGTTTTCAGTGGGATAATTCTTTAAGACCAAGAAACATTCGAGGTCTCTCAGGTGTTTGGGGGATGAGGTAGCGGGAAATAAACTCCTGTTGAGAACAGGTTCCGGCGAGGGCAGATATGGTTGGATGTTGACAGAACGAAGGTTCAAGCTTGCTACTTCAGGGGCAGGCCTTCTCCTCTGCAAATTTCCTAACACAAAACCGCATGGCAACCGATAGGGACTGGCAGACTGGGTCCGGGATTAAATTGGTGCTATTGGCTGGCCCCTTTCATTGGTACGTTTGGTGCGTTGTGCGCAATTCCCATGGTGGTCCGAGCTCTGAGCCTTGACCGCCTACCACCTGCCGACCTAATCGAGCTAAGACCCACCTGAAGCAGCTAGCTAACCTGTAGGAAGCACATGGGCTGGGGTGCACCAATCATCACACCATTTACCAGCAAGACCTACCTGTCCGTACAGGGGCTAATGTTTCTCCAACAGGTACTTATGATATGTATCAGTTGTATGTCTCCGTTAGGTACCTGCAAATGTCTTATCATCGATAAGCATAAAAAAAAAGTTGAGGAATACAGCGAACCCCGAGAGATCGCGAACAACTGAATTTCAGTATACCCTCGCAGTATGGCTATATCGTGACAATGAAGACAGACTTCAAGGTGCATGTCTTTATCTTACCCATATAGGCAATTGCTAACAAACTGCGCAGTTTTCAAACCTTCTTGGAACTGTCTACTCTCAGGGCAACCTTCTATTTAGTCCTGATGGAATATGTTTGTTCTCTCCCGTAGGAAACCGAGTTACGGTTTTTAACCTACTAGAGTGAGTCGCATTCTATTCGACATCCATTGCTCCAACATGATAACTTGCTAATTACCTTATGTCAGTAATACATCCTACACGCTTCCCTTCGCCCACCGAAAGAACATCTCGAGGATCGGCCTTGCACCGCGGGGCAATCTTCTACTCTCGGTAGACGAAGATGGGCATGCCATCTTGACCAACGTTCCGCGACGGATAGCGATATACCACTTCTCTTTCCGATCCCCTGTCACTTCCTTGGCCTTCTCCCCATCTGGTCGCCATTTTGCCGTTGGACTAGGCCGAAAGACCGAAGTATGGCAGGTACCCTCAACTCCTGACTCCAACGCAGACGGCGCTTTGGAATTTGCACCTTTCGTTCGCCATCATACACATATGGGCCATTTTGACGATGTGCGCCACATAGAATGGTCAACCGACTCTCGCTTTTTTATAACCGCCTCCAGGGATTTGACCACACGGATATGGAGTCTAAATTCGGAGGAAGGATTTACACCTACAGTCCTGTCAGGCCACAGACAGGCTGTCATTGGAGCCTGGTTCTCAAGGGACCAAGAGACCATTTATACAGTCAGCAAAGATGGCGCTGTTTTTGATTGGCAGTACACAAGGCACCCCAATGCGCCCCCGAAAGATGACGACGAAGAGATGGACGATGCCGACGGGGAGGATATGCGTTGGAGAATCGTCCGAAGACACTACTTTATGCAGAATAATGCTCACGTCAGATGTGCCTCTTTCCACCCCGAATCTAACCTTCTAATCGCTGGGTTCTCCAATGGAATATTTGGCCTATATGAAATGCCGGATTTCAACACGATTCATACTCTCAGTATATCTCAAAACGAAATCGATTTTGTTACAATAAACAAGAGCGGAGAGTGGTTAGCTTTCGGGGCTTCGAAATTAGGCCAGCTTCTTGTCTGGGAATGGCAATCTGAATCTTATATTCTTAAACAGCAAGGCCACTTCGATTCCATGAACGCTTTGGTCTACTCTCCTGATGGCAAGCGCATTGTTACAGCAGCCGATGATGGCAAAATTAAAGTGTGGGATGTCGATTCCGGTTTCTGCATAGTCACCTTTACAGAGCATACGAGTGGTGTGACCGCATGCGAGTTTGCAAAGAAGGGCAATGTGCTATTTACCTCGAGCTTAGACGGTTCAGTAAGAGCATGGGATCTCATAAGATATCGGAACTTCAGGACCTTCACTGCGCCTACGCGGCTTTCCTTCTCTTGTATGGCGGTAGATCCTAGTGGCGAGATTGTCGCTGCAGGATCTTTGGATTCGTTTGATATCCATATTTGGTCTGTACAGACCGGTCAATTGCTTGACCAACTGTCCGGACACGAAGGCCCTGTTTGTTCACTCGCCTTCTCACCGAATGGCAGTCTTTTAGTCAGTGGCAGTTGGGATCGGACGGCCAGGATATGGTCAATATTTAGTCGCACACAAACGAGCGAGCCGCTGCAACTACAAGCAGATGTGCTGGACATTGCTGTCCGCCCAGATTCCGCGCAACTTGCAATATCTACCTTGGACGGGCAGCTATCTTTCTGGTCGGTCTCCGACGCAGAGCAAGTTTCGGGCCTTGACGGTCGCCGAGATGTGTCAGGTGGGCGGAAGATCACCGATCGCCGGACTGCTGCCAACGTGGCCGGCACCAAGAGCTTTAACACAATACGATACAGTACAGATGGCAGTTGTCTTATAGCAGCAGGCAGCAGCAAATATATCTGTCTCTATTCAGTGAGCACCATGGTACTCCTCAAGAAGTTTACTGTCAGTATCAACCTATCATTATCAGGGACGCAGGAGTTCTTGAACAGCAAGCTACTTACGGAAGCCGGTCCAGAAGGGCTGCTAGATGATGAGGCCGACCATTCGGACCGGGAGGCCCGCCGGGACAGACTATTACCAGGATCCAAGAGGGGCGGTGACCCCTCTGCTAGGAAGAAGTTGCCAGAAGTTAAAGTGACCAGTGTAGGCTTCTCGCCCTCGGGCACCGCATTTTGTGCTGCGTCGACAGAGGGACTTCTCGTTTATAGTGTCGATAACGACCTTCAATTTGACCCCTTCGACCTCAACATGGAGATTACGCCGGCATCCACCCTTGCTGTTCTCGATTCCGAAAAAGATTACCTCAAATCTCTTGTTATGGCATTCCGTCTCAACGAGGTAGGCTTAATCAAAAGAGTCTTCCAATCGGTACCATATATAGATATCCCATTGGTGGTAGAACAGTTCCCCACGGTCTACGTGGCAAGGCTGTTGCGGTTTGTTGCGGTTCAAACCGAAGAATCACCTCACTTCGAGTTTTGTCTGCTTTGGATCAAGGCGCTGGTAGACAAGCATGGTCCATGGCTCACGGCCAATCGGAGCAAAGTCGACGTCGAGCTGCGAGTCGTGGCAAGGGCGATTGCAAGAATGAGGAATGAGATCAAGCGATTAGCGGATGAGAACGTATATATGGTGGACTATCTACTTGGGCAAGCCGGGAAAAAGGGCACAGATGCGAACGGTCCAAATCTGCTGGCAAATGGAGACGATACCCCGATGAAAATGTTGGCGTCGAAGGAGACGGAAATTCTAGATGGCCAGATGCAGTCGGAGGATGAAACCGAATGGATAGGGTTAGAGTGAGGGTTGTTTCCCAGCTAGGAGATATCCATCAACTAGCATGAGGAATCATCATCGAATGCGTAAAACTTTGCTCCATCGGTCATAGATTTGGGAGGCGTTTAGTATCGGTCGTGGATTCACGGTTATTATGAAGGGAACGCCCAAGTCTAGGGCGACCTCTGTCCGTACCTGTATATATGGTTGTGTCTTGGTTTAGCGTATCAAATGGCATAATCGGTCTATATCAGGCTGGCAAGCAATCTAAAACTCTGGATGCCCAATCAATTGCTTTCACCGATCGCGTTGGGGTGCACTATATACCATAAGATCATGTTGCTTCAGTCGTCACATCTCGGCCTTTTTCATCATACCTTTCTTAGCTGATTCAGCAGCGGAAAGGGGGAACACGAGAGCGGTATTCCGAACATAGTTTCTTCCTAGGTAGTACCGCTAGTTCTCAAATTTTCCTTTGTTCAGATTTAAGAAGTAAAATGCAATTACGCAAGGCTCACGGTTCTCCTATTCAGCGATGACTATATACGCCATACCTATATCGATCTCAGAGAATAGGACAGCTTGTTGCCCTCAACTTTTGGTATTCTCTATTTAGACAACTGGAGTTGAGACCTAGATAAGCGACACTCAATACACCGGTTCCGTCTGCCCCCGAAGGAAAGAGGGCGCTCAACAGCCCTTATAGGTCAGCATATTTATCTAGAGTTTTTGCAGATGTCCAGCTGTTGGTAAATCTCGATGCTGGCTCAGACGATGACCACAGCTGGCTACTAGATGCGAGGAATGAGCTAGAAAACTGTCTTATCAGCATCTAGCTTACTCTGCGGCCAGATACACAACATATGGCTCCGTACTATGGCTCCGTGCTAGTAGTGGCAAGTTCATATGGTCTCAACAGCCTGCTGTAAAACGTCTGACTTGGTCTTCTTCTCCCTTCTTCTCCTTCTCTTTATTTCTAGTTAATTTAGAGAACGGTAAGCAGTGTTGAATATCCAAAGACTGATACACTGGATACTTGACGTGGTAGGGAGGAGCCAAAACCCGTATAAGCGGCGCTAAGTTGCGGCTCACAGCCTCGTCTTCGCATAACTACGGCTCAGCCTGCTTGCTGCTCGCGTTTTTCATTATCTGGAGCCTTGTCTAAGGATAGAACACATCATAGGTCAGCTTTCCGCATCCGAACCATCCATGCAGGCAGATAGACGCATGATCAGCCGATAGTTAGGTGTTTTGCCTCTTTTGACACTTGACAGGTGGATGAGGCTGAATGGTGAAGTGAACCAAGTAGGACCTCTACCTATAAGCCATGGTTGCCTAACTACAAACACCGAACACAGGCCTGATTGGATGTCGAGAACTATTACGCGGGTTGTGTACATAGAGAGGTTACCTACTGTAGGTAGAGTCATGCGGCATACCTAAGATGGGTAGCCCTCCATCTCAGGTTACCTGCTATTACATGTACGTCTACTTACATATGCATATGCATCAAATACCATAGCACATGGGTCCCTAGGCCCCGGCAAAGCAAGATTCAAAATTGAATACAATGCTACCTAATAGTCCTAGTCTAGCGTGGTGTTCAAAGTCAACCTTAGGCTTTTGTGTTTAGTTGTACATTATAATATGACGTGGCCACGCATCCATTAATTCATCTTTGATAGTATTTCGCTATGCTCAACACTATCATCTCTCATTTCTCAGCCGGGCCTACTTCCTAAGCAGTTTTTCTGAGAAAATCTCGATCTTGCTGTGCCGGGATCTAGGGACCCATGGTACATGCAGCAAGCATTTCCTTTCCGAGTGAATAGTTGCCATCTATAAAGCCGCATGATAAACCAACTTACCTGCCTATTAGTGCTTTAGGTTCATAAGATAAGTACATGTAGGTATTCATGACATGTCCTGGTACATACCTATCAATCTATGTAGACATGAATGCGGGGTGCGTTTTGTATACCTACCAACATGTTTGCATTATTCGGCAATCCGGTCGATCTTTGTTGGTTACGCTGCCACACAGCCTGCATATGTACATCAGGTTTGGGTGCCTACCTGCCTAGCTAACACCTACATGTAAGATTGTGAGTCGTGAGAATCTAGGTATGCTCCTGAAGCAGTTGATTTCTAATTCCCTAGAAAAGAAAGAAAGAGGAACTAAAAATGAAGTAGTGGGCGTGGTCACACTTAAACCTGCATTTGGCTGCTCTTTGCCCCTCTCTGGTCTCATATATCTAAGTACTTAAACTGTCAGTAGTTGAACAGAGCCGTATACCCAATCCATCTCTCTCATAACTAAGGCTAGCTCACTCTGCCATCTCAAGCGGCGGCCTCATTTGATTGTCGTGGACAAATAACCTGCCCACCTCGGTCGTTCGAGGTTAAGGACAATTAATTCCTATACCCCTTTTCAGTTCCGTCTTGCCATCATGGATATGAATTCCGTCCTTCATGGCGTGTTTTCCTTGGTCTCTTCTAATGAAACAGACATGGTTGGGGATAATTCCAGTACAAATATCATGGACACTAATGTGATAGAGAGGATACTGCCTCTTCTTGGCCTCCGTGGTTTTGTTCCTGTGTACAGTTTTGTTGGGAGCTGGCTCGGCATAGAGGCCTCCCACCTGCTCACTGCCATTGCATTCCTCTGGGCTCTGAACAAGCTGGCCCGTCAGCTCTATTACTTCGCCAGTGGCTTCATCACCGAGCACTTCATGAGCAGCATTGATATAAGCAGTAATGATGATATATATAAGCACCTTATGAGGTGGTTGGCCGCCCAGCCCAGAATGGTCAATTCAAGGGCTCTCACAGCTGAAACCATGAGCAAGACGGTATGGGAGGACGAAGACGCCTCCAATGTGGCACGAGATCAATCAGGCCTATACCTGAACTTCTCAAAGCAGGAAGCTAGAACTGTGAGTCTACCTACGATGATCGTGTTTGTTTCGTTTTACTTACATTCAATAGCTCCCACGGTTTGTTCCCGCGATAGGATTACATAATTTTTGGTGGAAAGGCCAGTATTATAGACTCCATCGCAGGAAAGTTTCGATGTGGGGTGATGGACACGGTGGCAGCCTATCTCCTGTCGTGGACAAGGAAGATATTGTCGTTTCGTGTTTCTGGAGAAACCCTGGTAATATCCCATCGCAAGCCCCTATCCCCAAAATCCACAAGCTAATCCGAGATCCCAGAGCCCATCAAGCAACTCTTGGCCCATGCCAAACAGCAGTATTTCAGTAACCATCAGGCACGGACCATCGTCAAGCGGCCCAGCTCGCAACTCGTGCGCCGGTTCGGCGGCCGCAGCAACTGGCAACAAGTTGCAGACCGACCTGTTCGAGACATCAAAACAGTCGTGCTTGACCAGCATCAGAAGCTGCAGCTCCTTGCCGATATGAACGAGTATCTCCATCCTGGGACGCCACGGTGGTACGCCAACCGCGGCATCCCTTTGCGTCGAGGGTACCTCTTCCGTGAGTAAATTCCAGAGTTCTTTATTGCCCTTTCCGTTACCATCTCAGGAGTACATATTGCCAAATTGGGAATTTGTGCGAACACATTGACCCGGAAACATGCATTAGGGGCTCCCCAACCACCCAAAAGTAGTAATTACTGACTCCGGATGTTGAAGACGGCCCACCCGGCACCGGAAAGACCTCGCTCTCCTTCGCCCTAGCAGGCATTTTCGGCCTCGACATCCACGTCATCTCTCTCCTCGAATCAGGACTGACCGAGGAGGATCTGAGCAGCCTATTCACGACGCTTCCGCGTCGCTGCGTGGTTCTGTTGGAAGGTAAGCAGCTACACCTTGCCCCTCCGCATCCACCCCGCTAAGGGGAGTCGGAACCGCAATCTACCTACTCACACCAGACCACTGTAGATATCGACACGGCCGGACTCCGCCGACCCGCCGAGGAGGTTGAGAAGCCGAAAGCAAAGCCGGCGGAATACGACGACGAGGACGCGCTCGGCGACTGGAAAGTGCTAGCCAAGGCGCTCAAGAAGGAGGGCGACGACAAGAGGGGCGTCTCGCTGTCGGGGCTCCTGAACGCGATCGACGGCGTGGCGAGCCACGAGGGCCGCGTGCTCATCATGACGACCAACGTGCCCGAGAGCCTGGACGACGCGCTGATCCGCCCCGGTCGCGTGGACCTACAGGTTCAGTTCACCAACGCGACCAAGGAGCAGGCGCAGGAGCTGTTCAGTGAGTACCTAGCATCCGGAGTTCATTGATTATTTTCCTTTTCGTCCTGTTTCGAGAATTCCCTACTAGGGTACCTAGTTAAAGGCTCGGGGACTGGCCTTAGAAACAAGCCCCCCATAACTCACTTAGGTAATTATCTAGAAAGAGTAGATACTAACAACACCCGATGCCATAGTCCGGATGTACGACGGCGACCAGGGGCGACCTAGGAGCAAGCCCGCTGCCTCAGCCGAGAAGGTACATCATGGCCAGAACGGCGCCACCCGGGACCCGGCGCCCGAGAAGACGACGAACGGTGCCACTGCCGCCACCACCGCGGCCCCGGAGACGTCGAGCGCGATGCGGACCGGCGGCCTCGACATCTCGATCGAGGAGCTGCCGGCCATCGCCCGGCGGTTCAGCGACAAGA
Organism: Xylariaceae sp. FL0662B; assembly: GCA_022376535.1. NCBI lineage: Eukaryota > Fungi > Ascomycota > Sordariomycetes > Xylariales > Xylariaceae > Xylariaceae sp. FL0662B. The sequence continues at coordinate 81,615 of JAJJKD010000091.1, forward strand.
TCCCAGACGGCGCGTTCTCGCCCGCCCAGATTCAGGGCTACCTGCTGAAGCGCAAGAAGCAGCCGCTCAAGGCCGTCGAGGAGGCCGACAAGTGGGTCGAGGGGCTCCTCAAGCAGAAGGCCTTGAAGACCAAGGTCGTGCAGGTTCAGTGAGCTGTGCGGATAATGCGGCTGCGGGGAACATACATACCGTACCTACATACATACGTACGATACGTGCTGATGATTTTTGGATACCTACACGACTTGATGATATCAGAGATACCTACATTTCTTACCCTTGCAATCAAAATCATACCATGAGTTAATCGAGATTAATTAATGTCTACTCCCATATAAAATAGGGATCGACTCGTCCTCTGTAGTGGCACCGCCTAGTTATTTACGTTGCCTCCCTCACTTAAGGGAGCACCGTGAAAGTACGGATGTTTATCAGAGTGAAGATCAAAGGCGTGAACAGAACAGCGCTTATACATAACGTGCATACGATGTATAGTCACTAGAGCACATTTCAGTAGATACCCGGAACATTTCGATATTTCCATTGAGATCGATATGTACAGTATTATTTCCCCTTGGCATCTACGTTTCGATACTCGGCCCCTTCTCCTCGATCTTCACGATCAGCTCGTGTTGCATCTGGAGGTTTTGGGCCGAGCTCAGCGCCCTCGCCACCGTCGTCTCGTTCTTCTCGACGACGATGCGCCTGAGCGCCTTCACGAGAAAGCCGGCAACCAGGTCCACGCTCCAGCTATCCGGGATCACCGACAGGACATCGCCGACGTCGAACCATGCGCCGAATTTCTCCAGCAGTAGGCCGGTCTGTTCGACACGGTCGCTGACGTCCTCGAGGCTGAGGAATTCGCCTAGCAAGGCCCGGAAAAGTCGCGCCTGTTGGTCCTGCGTCGGCGGCATGCTGTCGCGGCGCTTCGGGCCCTTGCGGTCCTCGGGGCTGGGGGGTGGTTGTAGTTGGCTTTGGGCCTGGTAGATGGTGTAGATGCTAGCGCCGCCGCGGAGGCAGTATGCGACGGCCGTGTCATAGTCTCCGAGGTGGTGTACCAGTAAGCGTAATGCGTTTTCGTGATTCCGCTCCCGGCCATCAAGAATAATGGTCTCAGGGACAAGGAGATCCTCAGCGATGCTGCCGAGACTCGCGATTCTATCTCTAATAACCTCAGAGTCGTAATCGTAGCTACCGCCGAGCAGCTGGAGGAGTCGTAATCGGCTGTGCCATGCCTCATCATCAGGCGGGGCATTGTCTGTTAAGAACTGGCGATACGTGGGCTTTGGCGGCTGAAGGGCACGATATGATATGTAGGTGGATGTCACAACTTCTCGAGCTTCTGGTGATATCTGAAGGCGTGTGATGACGATATCAAGGTAGTAGGTAATTAATTCGTTGACATATATTGTATGTCCTTTTCCAAATACGAGGTATTCCAGGTAATATTTCACCGCGCCGGGGGCTTCTGCTCTGAGAAGCTGGACAACGTGTGCTGGCTCAAATTGTGGTGCGCGACCCTTCTCATCAGCGAAGATCTGAACACCAAGCTTTGGATTTCGATGTGCAAGCCAGATGCCATATTCTCGAACTAAAGCTTGGCTGCTGATCTTCATGATGTACTCGCGCATCCGCTGTTCACCATCACTGAACTCGCCACCATCGTCCCGTTCTCCTTCGATAATACGCCTCCATGTAGACAAAACATGTGCGACCATCTTTCGACTTTGATATAGCCTGCTGAGTACGAAAAGGCGACGGTAGGACTCGATCAAGGCTTCTGCTCTGTCAAAACAATCAACCCCGTTATCTACTAGCTCATACAGCTCTGCACGAAGTGATCGTCCTTTCGCTAAGCCGGGGGGCGAGTGTTGGTCCAATTCAAGCAGAACCGCAAGTAGTGCTGCATCAACTGTCCGGAAAACCTCTTTCTCGTCTGGTATGCTGCCAAACCCCTTTTTGCGTCTCCAGGCTGCTAGATAACGTCTTAGAAACTGCAGCACAGGCTGCGATAGCATACTCATCGCTGAGTTATCCTTATCGAAGTCCCTGCTCAGGATAAAGTCTTCGGCAGTCGATTTGACACCTCCGAAAATCCAGATTCCCCGTCTGGTATCGATCACCTCGTTGCGGACTCCTGGTATCAGAGTCAGAATAACTCGTGGATCAAGGAGACTATCCACTAGGACTTCCTCCATAGCTCTAAGTTCTGGCTCTGAGAAAGGGGTATGTTCTGATTTCAAGAAGCTTGTCAGCAACAGGATTCCTGCTCGTTGTCGTATATAGCTGAAAGTCAGAAATTCTAGTTCTGACTTCGCGTCTCGGCCGCGAAACGAATTCAAGATCGAGAACAACTCTCGCCGTTCGAGCGGTGCCCGATCCGCTGTAGCGGTTGTCGATTCCAGCTGGGCATCCAATTGCAGGATCAAGGGATTCCGAACAGCCCACCAGATTTTTCTCCCAGACCACACCGCCAACCGAGCAGTGCGTCCTGCCAGGCGACGAGCAAAATCATCCTCTTCAGCATTGCGGGTGTTTTGCCAACCCTCTGGTAATGACTCGTCGCTTTGGGAATCATTATCCCTCTCGAAAAGTTCTCTTTCCTTGGTCATTCTCTCTATGGATCCAGCTGTTCTCGAGTCCAAACTTCTAAGTGACATCGTAGAAGAGGCCATGCCACTCGATGAGAACGGCACGAATCTTCGCCGGCAGAGTCTGTCTACGATTTCTGGGAAGTAGGAGTGGTCTGACCCGAGTAAGGATCTAATCCCCAGGTTGTGTGGAGAGTTGGTGATTGAAGAATTGGTACCTGGGATTTCAAGCCAGTGCTTCATTCCCTCGGTATCCCATCGTTGGATCTCAAGGCCATAGTGAAGGCCATCGGGAAATTCTCTCCCCATCGAAGCAAGGACAAACCCTTCATCTTCCAGATCAAGGGACATTCGTGATGATGACAAGTCCGAAGAACCTCCATCGACAACAATCTCCTTAGGATATCGATCAAATTCAATGGTGGGTCTCGTTGGATCTCCATCTAGGTTCACAAACATGCCGATACCTGGCTCTAGAGGGCTAGTGCCGGTAACTAACAGAAACTCCTCTGACGTGGGAGATACGATGTGTGGCTTGAGAATGACTGGTCGCGCTTTGGTCGTGGAAGAGGTTTGACCCTCACTTACACCCTCTGTTCCTGGCGCCTCCGCGTTAGCTGTTCCATCTGGAGTTGCGATTGATCTTGGCGGAGTCGTTCGTTGGGAGGCCGAGGAATCGGCCTCCGGAGGGTGTTCTTCTTGCTTCCGATTGACAGCTGAGATGAGGTTGCCCAAGCTAGTTCCTCTTTTATGAATAGGTTCCGGTGTTGCCGTCCGTGTAGGAGGCTGTGCCGAAGAGTTACTTCGTAGCAAACCGCCCCCTACACTTGCAGATATATCCTGGGCCTGACCGACGACGTTGCCGGGCTGGGTCTCGTCTAGAGACGAAATGGACATCAAGGGAATCTTCAATTGGTGCTCAATTTCGAGGAGCGCATAACTCCGAGAGTCAGCTACGCATGCGATCGAGTCCCTCCTGACGGAAATTGTGCTTCCGGCAAAGTCGATATTCTTGATTAGACGGGCATCATCGGCGATCCGGGCTACTTGGATCTTCCTATTTAATGAAAGAAGGATTGTCACACTGGCGGCATTTCTTCCATCATTATCGGGGCCGAGGGCATTAAGATCTACGCCGCCTACCCAGTTGCAATTCTTAATTTGTAGCGAACTAAACACGGGACTCAATTCCGGGAGCGCATAGAAGGTGACGGTCGAGTTGCATAGAACACAGGCCTTGCCAACGGTGGGTAGCAGTAGAATCTGTTGAACGCCGGGCCTTGTCACATTATGCGTGCCGGCAGGTTCCAAAAACACAGGACGTAATCTCGAAGCAAGAATAAAGGTTGGGATTTCGGACTTGTCTGTAGGGTCTGGGGGGATTTGGACAAAGTGAAGAAGCTCCGAGTCAGACGTTCCGACGTATAAGTTACCGCCTTAGAGGAGGAATGTTAGTCGCATTGAACTCGAGAAACGAGACGGGACGGTCAACTAAGGTAGAACCCATGTCATGCGCACCTAAATATTCGACACAATTGATCCTGATATCGTCCCTAGTACTGTCTTCGGAAAGTGGCACGTCTGCGAAGAGAGTGCGAAGTACGAAGGGCCCGGCGCCTAGCTTGTCAAGTGAGCGGCTGTCGCCACGCGCATCGAAAGCCATGATGCAAACGACACCATCATAAGGTGCCAAACATGGCCATGTTGTATCCCTAGGTAGTGTTGCGCGAAAAGAGATAGTGTACAAGGAATGGTAGCCTAGATGGTAGACGCTGGACTATGTGTGGATGGAACAAGTGCAAGATTACGTAGGTGTGTATGTATGTCAACACCCGTTGGTCAGTGCATTCTTAATGTAGGACGAACTAACGGTGCTTAGCTGCTTAGGTAGTTAGGGATTAGTGCTATATCCCGCATAATATTATATAAAATATAATATTAATTTCAAATCAAAACATTTACTTAGAGGGGCTTTTTTTTTTATATATATAAATTCTCCGGTACGTTTTTAAGCCAAAGGACAAGACTTTATATTAGAAATATAGTACAAGAATGAGACTTGTTAGTTTCGCCTAATCAGCTTTCAGACTACTCACACCCATCGCCACGTGAAGGCCAGTCTCGAGATAAGCTTCCTCCTTTTCCTCCCATGGCAAGCCATGGGCTTTTACTACCGATATCTTGTAGCTTAGCGAACGACTTTTTACTTCAAATCTCATCAACTCTTGACCACCACCATAACGTAGTTATTTCGGCGCCCTCAGTCCCGCTGTCTTTCAGACCAATTCATACTGTAAAGATCCGCCAGCGCTCCTAAGGCATCTCAGGCCCTCGATGGACTCGGTGCCTTCAGTGCCCCCAATGCCCTCCGTTCTATTGTTTGATGCTCCTCCACAAAGAGTCGCTACATCACCTTAAACAGACCGAGAATAACAAGTATCTCTGGAAAATTCAGAAAGTAAACTTATCATCACTCCATGGAAAGCTACTTTGTGAACGGAGAAAAACCAGCTTTATTTCCTGGGGCCAAGCCCTGCTATGTTAACGATACACTGATCTGCGTATACACCTATGGTCAGTTCAGGTTAGTTAACCAAGGAATGACGACAGTAACATGCACTTTGACAACTCATCTGTTGAGCGGTTATTAGTAGTGCCTGTGTGGAGATGTGTAGAGGTACTTACCGGGAAGTGAAGGCTGTAAACTACTACTATACACATCATCAGCACTCCTGTTCTAAATGACATCTTGACTGGAATCTATACCTTCTGATTTATCTTGATCTGTCGAGCATGGGTCAGGACTTTGCAATATATGTTCGTCAGCAGCAGCAATTCTATGCTTACCACCATCTCGGCGACCTCGTCCTATATAGAAGATCAGTAAGTATTTCTGGATGCACGCCAGAATCCGATTTACCTCGGCCTTCTTCTCAGCCAACTAAACAAGACCAAGGGTTAGTCTCATACACCAGTCATCCATGGCGGTGAGAATTACCTCCTTGTCCTCGAACTTCTAAATAATATTAATATAACCTATTAGTGAACTTGAAAAAGAGCCACCTTGGATAACGGGGTCTTACCTGGAGTTCGATTTTTGCCTCCTAAAACCAGTCAGCCCTTAGAAGCTGCAAGAAAACCCCTGAATAAACACTAACAGCTACGCGCTCTAGAATCTTCTATAAAGAGTGTCAGCAGACATGATTTAAGTCCCAAGACTCTTAAAGAGGTGTGTAACCTACTTGGCGTTGAGCCAACTTTCTCTACATTCACCATATCAGCAGGAAGTGCATAGCAAAAGAGAGCCCACTGTGAGCACCACATTGCTGCGACCAGCTATTTAGGTACCTTCTTGTAAGTCTCGATCTCGTCAAGACAATTCTAATACATTGTTAGCTAGAGTTATCATAAACAGAACGAGACGCTGGAACACTTACGACGGCATCCTTTATACCATTCTAATAAACACCTTGTTAGCACGGCAAAGTCATTATTCTAAGCTCACACACCTTGATCACCCAATTGTAATACTAAGAAACGGAGAAAACATCAGCAAAAATAAATATAAGACTGAAGAGGGGAGGGGGGTTCTACGTGAAAGGGTACATGCTTAAAAGAGTGCTGCAAGGTGCTGTAAAGAGTGTGCTGGATACCATAGGAGCACTCAGATCCAGTATTTTTTGTGTGATTTGCTTATAGTCACTATGAGCCTCATTGATCCCGTTGGTAGCTAATATACGGCCAATTCGACCCCTGTTTTTGCTCACAGCGGGAGGCTAATTCTCGAGTCAGAGCTTGTCTTGCATAAAGAGGTGAGCTCAAGATAGGAAACGTACCTACAATAGTAGAAATCGAGCTGAATACAGTTACAGCACCGGCAAATCAGTAGTCTGAACTCAAAGCGTACGAAAAGCCAGAGGAATACAAAGTCTCACAGGTTGACTTCGTTTGACTACTCAATTTGACACGTCGTCGTCAGTGATCGATTGCCTCCATCGTTGGGTCAGATCCGCCAAAACTTACCAAGTTGGTCGATTTGTAATTAAAGCTGTCGGTGAGAAAATGTCGTCAAACCCTGAAATTGGAGTACAAAGGCATGCAAAAGCCATGTATGTATTGATTGTAATTGGATAGTGTACGGGGGGCACTGAACGTACAAGAGGTGGAATGCTAGTTGCAGACGACAAGACGACAAGATTAGGGCAGATGGTGCAAAGCCTTTTCTATCTCTACCTGACTCCTCTAAGCACTGCATATTCACTGAGAGGAAGGAACGGCCAGAGATACCTCATATATCAGACCGCTGAGGCAAGAGCCACCTTAGAATGTACCTTTACCTACACTCATCGGCCCGGCTGGCGCCCGGTAAGCATACCATACAAAATCCATACAGTCTCCAAGAGGAGGTAACCATGGCTTAAAGACACAACACCAATACCAGAGATTAGACCGAAGGTGAAAAGGTAATGTGCACACTGAGCGTAAAGTCTTCGCTCAACTGCAACTATATTGAAATAACGATTGCAAGTATTCCATAGTTTATGATAGTCAGCAACTTCCAAGGTCTTGCCGTTGACGGGAAAGGGTTCTAACATTTTGGGTGTGTTCGGGAAGTCGGGTAGAAGGTGAAATGCGCAAAGATTAAGGGCCCTGCAGAGAAATGTCTGACTCCACGCATTCTGGTATCTGGCAGGAGTCAGCCGCTTTATAGGTACTGCTTTAACGTTTCTTCAATGAGCCATCAAGAAGGTTCAGTGATACCTGTTAACGTTTGTTCGATGGACCATCAAAGTTAGTGGTACCAAAGGTAGGGAGGTACTTCATCAGGTATAGTATGTATGGCGCCCAACACAATTACAATTGCACGGAATTTGAAACACCGATTAATGTTCTCTGATGCTTTCGTCGGGGTCAGAGCTTGGGCCCGCCCTGCTTTCAGCTAAGGGATTATCAATCTATGCGAATGCTCCGCCTGAATCCCGGCGCTATTCACAACCGCACCGGAGTTCCGCGGCCATGTCCGGATCACGAAAAGACATGATTCGTTTCTGATGTAATATATTATAGTGCTAGACGAGGCCTCATTGTTGATTCTGTCACGGCGATTATGGAGGTGCTACCAGTACAGTACCGTCGGGTACGGTGAATAGTAGGGTAGTTACTGGACGTTCGTCGACAACTGAACTCTTTACATCACGACGAAAACGGAACTCCGGCGGCAGCTTTTACGGAGTACGTTCTGAAGACCAGTACTGAGTACCTGCCGTCCCGTATTGAGTATCGTCTTGTCGCCAAGCCGCCTTCTTGACAGCTAAGCTATTCCGTACAGTAGATGAGGTCGACCCGGGAGGAACCGCTCGCTCAGCTCCTGTATTCGTGTTCCATATGTCACGCATGAACTACATAATAGGGTTCTGGAGCGCCGCTTCGTTGCCCCCTCGTTATAGTCAAAAGTTATAATAATATATTTATTATTTATTAATTAGAATAAAAAAACACTGTTAAATTGTATTTACTTTTATTTTAAGTACACACCGGTATTATTTTTTTCAAAAATTCATTTTTCCGCAGTAAGCCTCCCGAACTGAGGTAACAGTACATACATCCATACGTTAGGTAATCAAGTACGCATGTACTATGTACCTAACGCGCTGCTAACGTTAGCTGGGTCAACCACCGAATCCACCGAGCTCGCGAACCCCTGTAGCTGCAATACGATGTAACTTGCGACAAGAACAGCCACGTTCATCTAACCTTAACAACCACTCTTATTCCTAACCTACTACCGTACCTATATCCAGCTTCGCTCAATATCGCCAACCGCCTCAGACCACGATAATCCAACCCACATTCCCACGCGCATGCTCTTGTGTCTGATGGTTCGATAACCGTGGCAGCGATATCTGCCAGAGCTGTTAAGAAGATGGCCGAAGTGTCAGACCAGACACCACAACCTACCGATGGACAAGATGCCAATCCCGTCTCGGAGAGCACCAACCAGTTCCAGCATGCTATATCGGCATGGAGGAGTATGCATCTACCTTACGTATCCCGTCTCTTAACGACACCTATTCTCACTATTTGACAGATATCGATCTAACCTCGTTAATATCCACCCTCGACAACACTGCTTCAGACATCGTAGCCTACCAGCGAGACTCTACCGTTCAGCGAAAAGACCTTGCGCAGAAGACGAAGGACTTCCGGAAGTTGGATGATACCACTAAGCTAACTGAGATCAAAAGTCTTCTGAAAGGTAGATTGTTGATTGGCCAAGGCTTTCTCGCCGTCTACTAATACGTCTGTGCAGCCTACCAGACATTCATCGATCTCCTCACCAATCATTCCAAGGCGACCAACTCCGCATTCTTACAAGTTTACTCCGCCCTTGAGAATGCACCGGATCCATACCCCTTGCTCGAGGCTTCGGTCGACTCTATGCTTGTCTCGGCGGACACCTTACCTAAGCTTACTGAAGAGAACCAGCACCTACAAGACAACGTCGCAGAACTCACCTCGCAGCTTGAGGAGACCGAATCGAGGTTACAAGATGAGACCGCAAACCGGAAACAATTAGAGAGCAACCTCGAATCCAAGGTGAAAGAGGTTGAGTCGTCATGGGCCGCAGTTCTAGACGAAAAGAAAGACAATTGGGAAGCAAAGGAAAAGGCCCTGGAAGAGAAGGTTGAAAGTCAGGACAGACTGATCAACGAGATTAAGGCTAGCTATGAGGTCAATCAACGATTAAAAGGATCCGAGGATACCGAGGCCGAAGGAAACCAGGGCTATGTCACGAGTGCCGAGTTGGAGATGGTGAACTCTGATCTGGAACGGACCAGCGCCAGGCTTGCCGAAGTTGAAGCTCGAAATGAGCAGTTGCGATTGGAGCTTGCGCAATCCAAATCGCAGGTCCCAACGCATGTACCGTTGCTGGAAGACGACCCCGCATTAATGCGCATGAGATCCGAGAATTCGTCTCTTATCCGTAAACTCGACTCCGTCAGGGTCGAGAAGGAAGCCTTCAAGAGGGAGATTGACTCGAAGCTCCGGGGCCTAGAAAGAGAAGTCGGTCACTTGAGGGAGGAACGTGATAGCTTAAAAGGGAAAGTTCAAAGGTGGAGTGATTATGATGATGTCAAGCAAGAGCTCGAGGTCCTCAAGAGTATCGAATTCGCTACCGGTGATGACGACGATGTCTTGGCGATCTCAGAACCCAATGGAGCGGCCGCCAAGGGAAAGGGAGATACGCTGGAACAACTGTTGTTAGCCAGGAACAAGAAGCTGAGCGATGAGTTGACTATCTTACGAGTTTCTCATCAAGACCTTCAGAGTCGACTGGAGAATCTCCAGGAGGACATGTCCAGGACGAACGCAGATCTGGAGAGATCACAAAATCTAAACACGCAGCTAGAGAACGATCTAGCGAACCTCCAATCCGAGGGACAAAACGCATTTCCTTCGGGAGCCTCGGTAGCCGGAACGTACACGAGGTATGCGCCGTCTATAGCACCAGGCAGACGAGGTGGAAGAACATCGCCCACGTCATCCATCATATCCGGCTTTAATCCCCGCACAACGGGCGATGAACCCGTAGGTGGTGGTTCAGGCATCTTGCCAATGATCACAGCTCAGCGCGACCGCTTTAAAAAGCGCAATGCTCAGCTGGAAGGGGAGCTGTCAGAAAATCATCGTACCTTGTCACAACTGCGGCAAGAGATCGCTGCGTTGCAGAAAGACAACCTCCAGCTCTACGAAAAGACACGATATGTATCTACGTACAATCGAGGCGGCCCGTCAGCATCGTCGTCTTCGGCCTATTCATCAAATCCAAACCCGTCCACGGTCGCAATCGGTGGCACGGGAAATCCAGGAATCGCATTAGACCGCTATAAAAAGGCTTACGAGTCCAACATTTCGCCGTTCGCCGCCTTCAGGGGGCGCGAGTCGGCTAGAGCGTACAGACGAATGAGCTTCCCGGAAAGAGTGGTCTACTCAATCACTCGGATGGTCCTGGCGTCACGAACGAGCAGGAATCTATTCGCAGCGTACTGCGTAGCACTTCACCTCCTAGTCGTCTTCTCGCTATACTGGCTCGGCACGACGGATGTGGAAACACATTCTACTAATCTGAGCCAGGGTGTAGCCGCCGCTGCGGTAGCAGGAGGGGCTGCCGGCGGCAACAGAGGTAGTGGCGGTGGACATGGGGGTTGGCAGGAAGAAGGTTTAAGCGGACAATAATGATTCCATGTCCACCCACGTCCGCGAGACAGTGCATCTATTGTACTATTATTAGCCATTACCTATTTCCCCATGTGGCATGTATCGCGCATCTGATGCCATCCCACTTTGTGCAAAGTCAATGGAAGATAACGAAAACCCTCAAGATGAAGTATTAGTTGCAATGTTGCAACCACTATTTCGTGGGGCACTGAAGTCTTGGACAGCTCTAGGCGAGAAGCGAGCTACATGGTAGTTGTGCTTCTAGATCATATTTCGATTTGGATGTAGATATCAAACAGGTTTACACACCAAACAACTTCTCGATCCTACGATCCTAATATGGAAAAGAGATGAAGTCAATTCACGCACCTCTTATACTCCAGTTCCAGGAGATATTTGGAGAAATCCAGGCGTTTATCTCCATGTGAATCGTTCAGCTACCTAAAAATGAACTTGGCATCTAGATCCAGCACCAGTTCCATGGCAACGAGACCAAAGGTGGCTGGATCTCGTCATCGGCTGCCGCCCAGGCTAGACACGATGACACGCAGTCAGCGGGCCGCCGATACCATATTAGATAGGCCGGAAGATTACCTTGTTTAGCTCGACCTTGTATCAGGTGGCTTAGATACCTAGCAATCTCTGGCCTTCCACGGCTACCTAAGCGGTTCTCGAATCTCATTTGTTCGGCTGGCCGGCGAGTACGACAGTCCTATCATTCTGCGCGGAGCAAGCAATTTCCTGCGTGGTTGCTGTCTTTGTCTGCCGGTCTGTCTATCTTTACTAATGAACCTCCGACGGTTCGATACCTCACTTAACGCTGGGCCGCGAGTGTACAAGACCTACTACCACTACGTATGTACCTACCTGCCGGCTTACATTACACACCATCGTCAAGCCTCACCGTAGGCGAGAGACCAATCAGAATGCGTACATGCCTCCTCTTAACCACGGCTGCAACCCCACGATGATTATCGATATGGGTGGCACAGCAGGCGGGAAGAAAGAGGCCGAGGGTTCAGCAGAAGCGTGTAGTAGTAGTAGTAGTAGTAGCAGCAACGAGGAACCGGAAATTATTAACGTCGGACGGGCGAGACGCTATCTTTTTACGCCTGAGATTAGGCTAGATGAGCCGACTTGAGGATCAAGAGTTGCTCGTGGCTAATTTGCCCATCATGTGGTCAGCTACAAAGCTTGGACTTGGGTATCCATGAACTGCAAGCCATCTGATGATGTTATTCAAATATTCGTGGCATGCCATGGGCGGCATGTTTTATTGGAATGTCTCCATACGGAGGAGTTATTGGCATGTGCATATGTGGGCAAATTGGCGGGAAGTGGAATGCCCGCTGCAACCTTTATTAAGCGACGACTTGATCTTGTTATTTTGGATATTATGTAGGTTTGTTTGATGCGGCGCGCTTGTTCCTATTTTTGGACTCTAAGCGCCAGACCGGTCCCCCAGATTAATTACTTTCCAAGTTAGCGGCAAATTAGCCCACCATTCCGAAGAAGCAGATGGGCTAATTCTTGGGATAATCCCTGTCCAATGTGACCCTCCACCCGCAAGCAACCGAGATCCAATTCGAAGCTTCTTTTCCTCTCGCCATACAATTCTTCAGCGTTATGTAAGTCATGTAAGTAATTTAGCTTATTTTACCAGTTCTAGAACGGCCCTAGAGTCGCAATCTTTGCACTTTCAGCCGGATCTCTGAGATCCCAGAGCAATTGCAACTACGTACACGATTCTTCAGCCAACCGCCAGCTACCCAAGCTCATGAAGCAGCTTACCGAGTATGTACATACATCCTCGGTGTATTACCTACAGCCATGAAATCATACCAGCGAGCACTTGAAAGAATTAGACTACGGAGGATATGATACAGATTGTCCCTCTCGCATGCCATTAGAGTATACAGCAAGGCAGATCAATAATCGCATTATCTGTTTATTCCCTAAGGCGTTTGCCAGCCTGGCGGTATTCGACTTTCTGCTCAAACACCAAATGTTTTGACGCTGCAGCCCCTCCGCTGCTCAAGGATATTCCAAAGAACTGTCGTCCAAGCGTTGAGCAGACAGGCAGATGGCCGAACAGGAGGCGGCCCTGGCGCTTGCAGGGGAAGATCGGGCAGCCAGTCAGAGGTCCTCGTGAGCCCGGCCCCATGTCATCCAACCCCCCGGCTGCAGATCGCTTGGCTTTTCCATACAGGCACCCATGTCGAACTTCGCTCCCGTCTTGATGACTTCCAACAGGGATTATACATACCCAAAATACAGATTTCTGTCATCCACCCATGTTCCTTGCGTCTACCTACATACGTGTGTAGTCCTCTCCTCGGCTCCTCTTCCTACCGCAACATGGCCCAGATTGCCTGGGCGGCTGCCAGCGAATAGATCGTCGCAGTCACTCCTTGCAATGGCACTTGACCCTATCTAGGTAGGTCGCTTCTAGAGAGCTTCCTGGTCCCAATTTAGAATCCTGGATGTTCAGTACGCCGCCCCCCGGCTGTCGTGCCGCCGGATGGGGAACGCCATGGCACGTCTACATCTACAATATAATAAGAAAGAAACCAGCCTCTTCCGCCTCTGAAGAATGTTCGTAATGCATACATCTTCAAACGTTCAACTGATATATCTTCCTCCGGGAGATCTTTTCCTTTTACGTTTCTTTCCTATTCTCTCTGCTTAGTATTTCCTTTTTTTTTATTTTCCTTGATTTCGTCATCTATTATCTCTCTTGGACGGGTTTCTTTTTTACGGTTTTCCTTTCCTTCCTCTCTAAGTATAACGACTACAATTACTTCGAGTCCGCCTGGAAACCGCTCCGAATATCAAGTTCGATCTCCAACCTGTCCTCAACCTACGCTTCATCATATCCCCCCTCAAAACTCAAATCCAACAATATGCATGCTTCGATATTATTAGTCTCAGCACTGGGTGCCTCCGCCGTCGTCGCTGCCCCAACATGGCCGTCGTTCAACTGGGACGCCGCCAAACCTGATGGTCTCGAAACAGTCTCGGAGTATTTCAACATGTTGGCACAGAAGGTTCAACTTGGGAAGTTCATGTCAGCGGCTCCTGTCTGCGATTTGTCGATAGCCCAGATGCCAATTGGTACGTCTTTATGATCCGGGAGACCACCCAAGCATTCACTAACACATCGCACAGCCCCTCAACCACTGGATCCCCCGTTTCCCGGTTTGACGTTGAAGCACGTGGCCATCGGGCGCGGAACCCAAAACTACACGTGCGATCTAGCCAACGCCACGGCAGTGCCCCAGCTGGCCGGCGCCGTCGCCACGCTCTTCAACGCCAGCTGTGTAGCGTCCACGTACCCGGACCTGCTGAGCATCCTGCCGAAGCTCGCGCTGCAATTCAACCTGACAGCACAGGAGGACGCGCGCATGGGGCCCACGGACCTGGCCATCTCGGGCAAGCACTTCTTCAAAAACTCCACGACGCCCTTCTTCAACCTCGACACGGAACAGTACCAGATCGGCGAGGCCGCCTGCTCCAAGAAAAACCAGACCGACGCCCCGGCGGACGCCCCCAAGGGCCAACAGGGCGAATCGGCCGTTGCGTGGCTTCGGCTGACGACGCTCGACGGTTCGACGGGCGATCTGCAAGAGGTGTATCGGGTCCAGACCGCAGGCGGGAACGCGCCGGCCTCATGTCAGGGTCAACCAGCCGCCTTCGAGGTGCAGTATTCGGCACAGTATGTGTTCCCAACTCCGCCTCTTTCCCCCCCTTTTCCCCCCTCAAGACTTCATCCTGACAGATAGATCACTAACATGAGACATAGGTACTGGTTCTGGGAAGGTCAAGTCCAGACGTGAGCGGTACTGTCCACCGAATAAAGCACAAAAAATTATATAAACCATTAAAAAAAATTTCACGAGGCTACGTACAGGCACTGCATAATAGGAAAGAGGCAGTTATGATAGGGCCTTACCCAGGTGATGCGTATGGGACATCTAGAGGACGCGGCGGGCGCCCAGACTCGCTGTTATATCAGGCATACCAGGCCATGTTGGACACTTGGGTCCAGTGGCTTAAACGTATTGTGTTACGGGGGATATCCATATTGCTATTGGTGTCGTCATTGCCATAGAGTCGGGCAAATTCGGTTATTGTTATTGTCTTTTTTTTATTATTATTTCGTATATAACTTCTTACTCCACCAATACCCTCTTACATATGTATCTACCATTAAGAAAAGTGCTAAGCGTTGTTACGGCATCCTGTTAATGAACAAGTATCACGTTGCTACCATTTCTATGTCTTCCTGTCGTCTCTATACTGTGTAGTAGTCAGTTGGTGTGATGTATAGTCAATCACTAGAGAGTATGTAAATCGCTGCTTGCTCGCTTGCTTGCCCGGTAAAAAGGAGCTAGGAGTTAGCAGCTCACACACCTTGTTGGTTCCAAATATAACTTGTTTGAAACGAACACACAAGATCCCGGGCCTCCAGGACGGACGAGTGCCATTCTATATAACTCACTCAAGCAAGTGCGGCAACATATGGGTTGCCAGACCCCTTTTCATACCTGCGTAAGTACATTAGGGGCTCAGCGATGCGAGATCGCGCTCGTCACACACACAGACCTTACCGATGTTAACTCGTTCCGCACTCCTAAGACTGTTAGTACGAGAATACCTACCCGGCCCTCTTTCGTAGAAGCATGGTACAGACCGAGTAATATCTAGGTAGGTATACACACACACATCGAATGTGCACTTGTTAGAGAGAAACGTGGTACATAACTTACACATAGAGACGGTCCGGCTGCGCTATCCGAGCCGGCTGCGCACAAATCGGGGTGATCCCTAGGTTAGGCACACGATCTCGTGCCAAACTTGACGTCCTGGGTATTCCTATAGAAACTAGGTGTTTATAGTCAACTCATATCCGTTGCTATGTAGTTAGTGCCTATATACGTACGTGAAGCGGAGGCGTCGCATAGGTATCTGACAACTAGGAGATCGCCTGTAGCTCAGCTGGAATTTCGACTACCTGCCTGGTTGTCTTAGTACCTGGGTGCTTAGTTGACATTGATGGATATAAATGATACTGCCCTACAGCAGACATGAGAATGTCCATCAATAGCCCCTCGCCTCCCCTCACGCCCTGGAAGTATTAGGTAAAAACATGCCGCAGCCCTGCGCACATCTGAAGAACGGTTGCGGATGCCTGCATCGTTGCGATGCTGCTTGTCCTACGTCAATCAGATAAGAAGAGTCACTCAATCGGTGTGCCCTTTAGTAAGTACCTCGCTATTACGCCCCTATACTGGTGACGGCGTGTCGTATCGCACCGGGTCTAGCTGCCAGGTACCCCGCCGACAATGACCCCGAAGTTCGTTGGTTGCCTACCTACCTACCTACCTGGCGGTTCATGTCAAGAGGCTAAGGAATAGGTACCTAGGTAATTCGAAACGGGAGTGTCAAACTCCATCGAGTCCAGAGCGAAGGGAGTAGGTTAGTAAGGGTAGGTAGCCCTGGTTGCTTGCTTGCTCGCTTGCGCAATTCATTGCACATACCTACCTAGACAGAATACCTAGCTAGCTAGCCTCACGATCACGTACACGGATCACCTACCTACTACTCAAAGTGCACACATATGCAGGTGATACCATAAGGGCTGAAACACATCCATACTTACTAAATTCCTTTATCCCAATTTCCACGAACGCACGGGGCGCGCGAGCACGTCTTGCGCAGACCAGGTCGATCCTCACCACAGAGCCCAGACCAGCCGTTGAAACCAGCCGTTGAAACGCGGAGCAATACATGGATACATACATACACAGTCAGGGTGTTTCTTGGGGGATTTTCGATCCATCTATCCTCGTGAAAAGGGAATATGAAGGACGAATCGGAAATCCTATCGAGGGACGAAGGGTCAACCGTGCGCGCAGTGCCCCGAAACAAATCTGACACCCCGAAAAGGCAAAAAGAAAGGTCGAGATCGACCGAACCCCCGCCCCCGTTTCTCTCCGTGCCAATCCTGCGAGTCCGCCAGCCTGCAGGACGATCTGATGGCGGGCAGGGATGTTCTGGGTATTGGTGTTGTTGTTGTTGTTGGTTCCAGATGCTGCTGGTTAGAGTTGCTTCGTTTCAACCGCCCCATGCGCCATGGATGTTTTCGTCTGAAAGCGTCCCAAGGATATGGAACGCGACGCTGAACCTTGCCGTTTCTGTAACGGGACCTGGTATGTTGCTGGTTGCTCTTCTTCGCCCGGTGCCGGGAGGTAAAGTTCCCCAGAGTCTTAAACTCCAACACAGCTTGAATCTGATCAGATGAGGTTAGACTCGCAAGCTGGGACATACGTAGCGACGTATACGTTCGAATTGTCAGATAGATTATTCAAGGGGAGATTGATGTTGCAACCCCTGAATATGCAGCGAGCGACCTTCCTTTTGCTACCTCTTTTAGAGGCACATTTTCCCGCCTACCTAGTACACTTTCGGCTTCATTCGTGTGATTGCGCATCGTAGGGCAAGGCTCGAAACAAGCGCTACGTTGGTTAAATAATCTCCAGAAGGTAGACCTTTCGCGCGCTTATCGGCAATTGAAGACATATCGAAGTGACCATATCCGCGACGAGTTAGATGATTTAATTAACCCACTTTGTGTGTTAATCGACAAACACGGATATGTCATTATCACGAGCGTCCAGTAGAGCGCCTGAAAGTTAGCCATTTGGTGTTGAAAAAGACCTGTTGCCAAGAGCAGGCATCGTAGATTATACAGTTCTAGGTAGAGCCTTTAATACGTATCCCAGTCATGGGTCTCACCGTGAGAGCAAGAACAGTTGAACAGCTCGGACCGGTCAACCCTCCATCTCGACGTCCTCCCCACCACCTTTTTTCCTCTGCTCTAACCGCTGCTTCGTCTTCGTCTTCGCATCTTCAATCCACTTATCGTATGCGCCCTCTCCCTCCTTCAGCTTCATCCCCACCACGCCCTTGAGTACCGCGCCCGCAAAGCCAATAAAGTTGTGCCTGCGCAGCGCGTTCTCGAACTGCCAGTCCCTGCGCTTCCGCTCCTCGCGCTCCAGCAGCTCGAGGTCCCCGATTTCTTGCGCCCGTATCCGCAGATCCCGCACCATGGCCATCAAGTTAAACCGGATCTCCGACATCTCGTACCGCGCTATCCGGCGCTGCAACACCTCCATCACTTTCGACGGGAAGTCTTCCGCCGTACACGGGCCGTGGGTAATGGGTGCGGGCTGTAGGCCGTCTAGCTCGTATAACGTCCCGTCTATCGGCGTGTACGCGACGAAATGGAAAGCATCCTCAGTCTCCCCGCTGGTCCGCTGCGTCTCGTCAGCGAACGGGCTGCTCTTCGCGAAGCTGTTGTGCACGTCGCGAATCAGCTCGCTGTTGCTGAGGGCTTCGCCTCTAAATTCGGGCGGTAGGACCATAGTGAACTCCTTGAACTCTCGTAGCGGGCCACCAATATCCACTTCGCCATCTTTGTTCATGAGGACGGAAAGGAGCGCCTGTGTGCCGCAGGCGTTCTGTATCGTCTGGGCGGCAAAGAAGAGGCGCTCGGCTGCGTCGTGATCGAAAGCGCCATCGAGTGGCTTGTCGGTCGACGTGTAGGGTGTGTCGGTCGGGTATTTGAAGAGGAAGATCACGCCATAGACAGGATAAAGCGATGCCAACGACTCGGGTTCCAGGGTAAGGAGCTCTTCAAATTGTACATTTTGGACGCCCAAGTTATTAAGGAGGAATGTGAAGACACCCTAAAATGAGTCGATCAGCTCCAAGGACAGCAGAACTGGGGATGAGGGTTTGCATACGGCGTCCGACTCAACTGAGTGCAGGTAGTTAGCATCTGATGCACATAACCGAGATAGGAATGATTAAAATGACTCAACTAGTATTCCACCCGCCACTCATCTTTTTTCTTAATTTTTCAAGATTGCTAAGATCGGCAAGGCAGTCGTAAAAGTATCGAACGTAGCTTATAGAAGCGAACTGCCTATGTACCGGTTTAGAAAGCTCTTGCTGATAGGAACATTGAGTTGGCGACGTGGGAGTCTTGACGGTGATAGTACGAGGTCGTAGCTGGCTAAGATGTGTCTAGCAAGCTTTCTGTATAGCTCTCAGAAATTAGACATGCACAAGTGATTGAAGCTTCGCACGACGTCAGTCGCGTGGAGTGTACATATGGATATCGGATTCAGAATTACTTGTACCCACAGGACTTTTGTGGCTTCAGCATTAGTCACTTAGCGATAAGATAAGGGAGCAAGGGGGGATCAGCCACTACACTACTGTATTGAACCAACTAGCCAATAACCTAGCGTGTCCAACTAAACCTTATTGCTACTACGGATTACTAAGTAAGAATAACTGCTCAACATCAGTGTCCATGTACTTACGTATGGTAGTTAACTTCCCGACCCTTTAGCTATGGTTCCTTATTAGATTAAGTAGTCAGTTTCTTTTTACTTTTTCTCCTTATCTTTTCCCCATCCGTAGATATATCTTACCCTAGAGCTACTACGGTCTGACTTAGTACTTCCAATATAGATATTATAAACAGTTATTTATTGTACGGCATAGGGCCGTACGTACAATATACACTTAAATCAACCCCTCTGTCCGAGAGCCTAGCAAGTTGCCAAAGAAATCCTAATGTTACATTTGGTCTATAGAAGAGGCATTGCCTGCAAGACTATATACGCCCCAATGGGGGAAAGCAGTCCCTACCAGCAGATATTCTTGCAATATCATGCAAATCATCTCTTTTCATCTTTTCTTCCCAGCACATCTTTTCAGTTTGCTCCTTTCACTTTCGTCCACCCCAATGTTACGCGCATGTTGACAATCCCATTTAGAAGGATACATGGCCACATATTCGCTCATGTATGCCGATAATGATACACGTACGCTCTCTCCATCTCCTCGGTAGCTCAGTCAAGTGACGGCAAGTCGTGCTCGATAGGACGCCCACGAGGCTGGGGAGGCAGAGGAGGTAGGTAGTGGATGTCCTTGTCTTCGGCCGACCCGGCTCGTGATCCCGTATTGATGGTGCTGTTGATAGCACTGTCGTTGTCGACCAATTCCACGCCATCCTTTCTATCGTTGTCCATTGAGCCCTCTTTCCCAAACCTTCTACGAATAACTCTCAGCCATCCAGGGACATCCCTCTTACCTAAACCCCAGTTGTATACTTCTTTCTCGTGCCAATTTGACGGTGTGACCCTGCCGTCTGTGAGTCGCACAACAGCCCATATCATTGTGTTGAGGACAATATAGACCATCATGCCCCTATAATTCTATTTAGCTCGTGCCAAGGAGTTCTGTAACGAAAGACTCACGCAATGAGGCCATAGGCAACGCTATAGCTGAACGGCATGAAGGCTAGAGTCACAAAGGAGGGCACTGCATCGCCAATGTATTGCCAGTTGATATTGACGACTTGACGGATCATCAGGCAACCGACCTTTGAGGCAATGTTAGTCTTCCCAGCATTGTCCCAAGCATTCGTGAGTGAACTTACCAGAATTAGCGTTGCTCCTGTAGCCCAGGGAGGGACAGAAGCAAGGATCGGTGCGAAGAAGAGACAGATCAGGAAGCATACACCAGAAGATATTGCCGTCAGTCCCGTTCGACCGCCTTCAGCAATTCCTGCACCACTCTCAATAAAGGCGGTGACGGGAGAGCAACCGAAGAGAGATCCGATCGAGATACACGTTGCATCGGTGCAGTACGCGATGGTCGAGCGAGGAAAGTCGCCATCATCGCCAACAACTCCACAGAACTTGGCCATCGAGTATAAAGTCGCAGTGCAATCGATAATGTCGACATACAGGAAAGTGATGAGGGCTAGCGCAAATTGGGCCCCGCTGGTTCCTTGCAGATCCCATTCTTGGACTGATAAGACGGACTTGATAGGGTGAAACGCAACGACTTGTTTAAAGAATTGAAATCGTTCCTCACCAGCTTCCGTATAGGGGAAGTAAGTGAACGAGGTGTTGCGACTAGCGATCGTCAGTTAGTCAGTTAGTCATTACAAAGTCAAGACGATGTTACTCACGGCCAGGACAGAATAGACACAAGCCCAATACCGATGACAATGGCACTCTTGACCTTGTAAGCCATCAAGAAAGCCACAAAGATGCCGCCTAGAAAGATACCGATCCACATCTATAGCCAGTTGTGAGCTTTACCTTCATCTCCTATGTTGACTTAGATGGGGCACTTACTGCCGGATTCGCCATGATATGATCCCTGCATTCTCCATTCGAGTCGAGGTCTTCCGCAGGACATCCGCCAATTGCCAGAGGTGTAGAGAAACCTCCTGTGATAGCGCCAATGCCAGCAGAATAGGACAGGCCGATTTCGGTAAGGAACAAGCCAATACCTACGCCACAAGCCGTCTTGATGGTAGATGGTATCATACGGACTAGCCACTGGCGCATTCCAGTAAGAGCTAGAAATATGAAGATGAACCCTTCGACAAAGATAGCGGTCAGGGCAATCTGATAGGGGACCTTGCCTGTGCCATGCCAGCCGACGACTTGATAGGTGAAGTATGCGTTGAGTCCCATGCCTGGCCTGGGAGGAGGTCAGGAGAGTGTAAAGAATTCATATGAGGGATTTTAATTTGACTTACCCAAGGGCAACAGGCAGGTTGGTAAGGAAACCGAACAAGATGCTGGAAAGGCCGGCAAGGGCCGCGGTGGCAGTAATCAGATCTCGTTTCAATACTGTGCAAGACGAATCAGCTCCCAAATCCAACAACGAATAATGCATTGGGATAGTTCGAGATACTTACCAGTCAAGCAGTCGGTGTAGGCAGGGTCGTTAAGGCAGCCAGGCCCAAACCGAGCCTCGCATCTACATGTACCTCCCGAGTCGGCAAGAATGGCGGACTGTTTTCGAATCAGACTAATGGTGTAGATAAGAGATATTGGCAGTTGAATACTAACATTGACGGCAACGATATAGGCCATCGTGGCAAAGGTTGTCAGGCCAGCACGGATCTCTCTAAAGAAACTGGCTCCCCGGATAGTTTTTGGCTAGTGATTGTTAGCATGGTCTACCCGACGGCGACATGGCCTAGCAAACTATATAGCAAGCATATCAAGGAGGACACAGCAAGACCATGGTGTTCATAGCATAGATGCCCAGAAAGGTGTGAGAGTTTATGGGGAGGAGGTGAGAACTGAATGACTTACATGACCACAGCCATCTAGGCGAAACACTCGCCCAAATGTAGAGCGATTAATCCGATCCTCGACAGAGGCTATTTTGACCGTAGCCTTATCAAGGATCTCGCTAAGGTTTGCCATGATGTTGCTTTCGAGCAACGTCTCGTTGCCCCAACCAACCCGAATAGTGAAAGTCGGTGGATGACTGGAATTTATGGGGGGGCTGAAGGGCTGGAGGGCGGAGGGCGGATTTCCACAAGAAAAACAGATCGTTTTAGGAAGTGAAAGAAACGAAATGTTAATAATAGTAAGTGTGATTAAGGATGATGGATGAGAAGTTTTGGAGAATCTCTCAATTAATAAGGTTGTTAGGGTTGAGGAAGGCGAGGAAACGAAGGGGAATGTTAGGGGAGTGCCTTAACAGGTGCTACCGATTAGATGCGGAAGACGATATCAGATTGAAGGGTGGCACTAAACATGAATCAAGTCGATCCTGGAGTATCCTTGTTAGTGATTAAAGTTAAGCCTGTTTGTTTCTTGTGTGTTTGAGAGATTGGGAGGGATAGACAACTTCCATTGGAAAGAAATTCCCAGAAAAGACCCCCCTGCCACAAGACTTCAAAAGATGCAGGAAGGGTCGACAGAAGCCAGGTGGGTTGGGTACCTGAGGTACTTACATAAGGTACTTACCTATTCAATGAAAAGCCGTAGTCCTCGCATCAATTGATTGCCTTGGTTACCTCCTAAGTTTGATTTTTTTTTTTTTAGGTATCCATTGTTTCGATGTTGACCTTGATTGTTGCCGGGACCTTTCCTTGGGGAATACCCACCGTTACTATGGTAAAGATTTAAGGCTAAGTATGTTAGCAAACTTCTTGAGAAAAAAGAAAATTTAAAAAATTGAAGAAAATTTGGAAGACTAAAGAATGGCATTATTCTGACCTTGTCCTAACCTCGTCCCGAGTTTCTCCCTACGGTTTCCTGTTAAACGTCGCCAATAATAATGGTGATGTTACAATGATATTCAGTTTGTGTATCGGCAAGACAAGGTGGGTTTGTCTTCAATATTTACCGAGTCCCCACGCATCCCATATATATGAGAGTGCAGCAGTGCTTTTTGTCCGAGAATCATGCTACTCACTGCGTATCATTAGTGAATTTTTCTTTAAGCCAAAAGTAAAAGGTATAGTAAGGGGCGAGACAAAAGGATGGTGGTGGTAAGGTCTCGAGCCTTGATTCTTCGATATCAAGACTCTTCAATTGGCTGTTTATAACTTGGCTATGATTTAGAATTGCTATGGTTTCGGCTATAATCCAGAGAAGTATAAGTAGAAGGGCACAGAAATTGCTAAGATAGCATTACTACCGGACACAGACATTTCAAATGCAAGCATGCATATTATTATGTCCGTTGCCGACCTTATTCTTCAACAGAGTTATCCTTGCCCTGGGCTAAGCTTCCTGACTTTGACTAGACACATAGAGGCGAAATACTACATATACGCACACGAGTTGCTCGTTGCAGATATACCATACTGTTCATTTTACATGTCTAATCCGCTACCTAGAGCTATCTCTTCCCCTTTTCCCTCTCCTGATACTTATAAAAGGTTGAGATATTTAGACATATGCCAAGGACACGGCATGGTCGGCTCAAAGTGAACGCAAACCTGCAAGTTGCCTGTAGAACTTGTCCCACGTATTGTAGAATGATAAAGCCGATGACACAGACCCTATCATTGGACGAAAATGATCTAGACACTGGACAAGCACATGAGACATACGGGAAAATTGACAATTACCGAGATACAATGCGACACAAGCCATTCTATGAACGAAGCACAGAGTGGAGAAAGGATGATGCCGATGCCATCGCCTGCCTACTGTGTAAGCCAGTGTGTAAACCATAGTCATCTTAGGTGCTAACAAATGCAGCTACACCGTCTAATCTAGCCTATATCATAGACATGGCTTCTATATAAGCGAATCAGGAGACAGCTGTGTAGTCTAGACTGGGCATTGATACCCATGGCTGGAGTCAAGTGGCGTTATTTGGAGGTTCAGAGTAAAGTGCATGTGTAACATACCGGCATGGCTGTAATGACTAGTTGGAAGTGTGACGTTAATGACAGTACATTTGGCAGGTTATGGAAGCATGGCTGGGTGGATTGAGTGGAACAGTGGGAGAAAAGGAGATAGTCTGGTCTTGCGAAAGAAGAATCTAGTTCACAAGCGTATGAAGTATCAACCCTGGACTTACTAGAGCATCTAGACTGTTAATGTGAACCTGCCCTAGTTGAGCTGAAGTTGATTCAGATTACTATACGGCGTACAGCCAAACATGGACCTACGGCCTTGTAATTTGGTTGCTAATCTAGAACATGGAGGCCTCGACCGCCTGAGCTAATGTGTATTTAAAGAATCGGATATCAACCAATATTTTCTGACAAAGGAAAGTATTGCAAGATCATAACAATCAGTTCAATCCAGATATTTTCCATTACTTCTTCGGAAACTTATATGTGGCAGAGCTAAATAGGTTACTAGCACGACGTTGTGAGAACTCAATCATTCGCTCAAAGGTATGTATACCAAGCAAAAGGGTCCTGTTTCGAGCAGACTGTTTGAAAATGGTACCATTTATTACTGGTAAACTATAAGCATTCATGAGATAGGCCGATGAAGTGAAGAGGGAGCCATATGCAGCATAATAAGGAAGCATACACAACCATGAGTAAATATCAAGCGGAAGCGGAAGAGGAAGCAACTAGAAAAATATATCACACTTGTAATATCATCGATTTCCGAGTCTATGTTAAGTTCTTTACTCAGTTCCTGTCTACAACAGCCAATAATACATAGAATGGGCTTCTACACAACACGCAGATAAGCTCGTGGGCAATAACTGAAACCGTAGATCCGGTAGCCGTGGAAAAGGGGAGGGAATCGTCATAAATCTTGATCAGGCCGGCTTTGTATGACCAGCCAGAGTTTTATACCGCTGAGCCGGATCTTCTCCAACATAGAAGAATCTATGGGCACACAGATGGTTTTATTTGTACTACCGAGGGCTGTCATGACGCGCAGAACTGGCGACATATGGCAATCCATGAACTCAGGCACACCTTTCGAGTGGAGCCGACTCGCTTCGCCATCCTCAGCAATCTATTCTGTCTAGAGCTAGATCTTAAGTCACCGGATCCAGGTTACTGTCTTAATCTGGTTCCCAGCCCCCCCCTTCTCTCTACATTAGCCTACAGCTATATTAGGCCGACTGCAGAAGGTAACGCAAACATGAGAGGAATCTAGCCGTCACAACACAGTACTTACCTGTTCGATTTTCATAATAATACGAAGTCCATTTACAATACTATATCTTGGGCGCTTGCCTAAGGTGGCGAGGGGGATTCGGGGGAAGGGGGGCTCGGAGGGTTACTGAAGATAAGGGTCCCTATGATGTCTTAGGTGAGTCAACACGCTCATGGCCACGTGAATTTTAGGAATAGAGTCACAGTTACATACACGCAATGTGGTCATATCAACGATTTTCAGGTTTCCTGAACACGTCTACATTCCATGGACACAGCCCGTGTGCCATCACAAACTTTCCCGTCACAGTCGCCTCCTCCGTCTAGATTGACATGTCATAGGATCTATAACGACCACGATTTCGAAACTAAGAGGTAGCCAGCTTATAAGTCCAGTTATATATCCGGATATTTTTTTAGGCGCTTCTATTATATGTATTCGACATCAGTGTAGCACATGGAGACTTCAACTACCGCCTTCTTGAAGTTCGCGCAGCGGATAATCGAGATAGCTATAGAGCTGTTAACTATATGGTATCAGCATAGAAGACAGAAGCCATTTTAAAGCGTCATGGTTATTTTCAAGATATTTGATCTTTATAACTGCCATATAGCCATGTCCTAAGTCCAGGATGATTTAAACATGACGTTTTTATGGTTAACGTCACTTGCCGACCGCTTAGACACGAGCAATGGACTTCTGTATGGCTGATATACCTACCAGGTACAGGTAGTGTGGTAAGAAGAAAGAGATATAGAGATGGATGTCAGCAGAGGCTACCTGAGTAGGTATATACCTGAGTAGGTATACCTCAGTAGGCAGAAGGGGATGTCGACGGGAAGGTGCGTGTTCTTATCTCATTCGTGCTCCTTCCTGCAGTCTGCCTCCAGGAACCAGAGACTCGAAACGAGGTTTGGACTAGCTTCGCAATAGATCTGTCTCACCATTGCAACTAAGTTACAACTTTCTCATCATCGTCTATCATTTCTACCCGTATCACCCACCCACCCTTACCGCGCAATTCTTCCCGTCCGCCTACCTACCTCCTACTTGGTATACGTTCGTCCATCTAACTGCATCCTTACTGCCATTTATTTTCTGTCACGATCGTACCTAAGTGGTCAGATTATTATCCTCTTTCCAAACCCGCGTTGGGTGAATGGCACGATTTCTATCCACAATATCCCCCCTTGCCTGCCTCAGTGCACACTGCCTTAATATTACCTACTTACTTCAACTAGTCCGTGGCGTTCACGTTTCTTGGTATCATAGACATTCACCAATGCCGGCAACAGATACGCCTTGCATCACGCAATGAAATGAAATGCGCCATATTATTCGTATCTTGACTGCGGACGAAGGTGTGGTTGGCGGTCACGTTATTTACATTTTCCTAACTGCCACGCAGAAGTCGGCTGGTGCGGGCTAGTAGCAAACAATTTTCTCAGGTTTAAATCTTCTACACAACTCCGTCGGGACGGATATATCAACTCCGAGCAGCCACCATGTTCGACGTTCTCTGGACCGATCCCAATCGGGAGCTTGTTCGTGATAGGATGGTAAGGAAGGAACAGGAGGCTAAGACAAAGGACAAAGAAAAGAAGCAGAAATCAGAAAACCATCGTGAATCTACCTCAACTAACAGCTCCTCCTCCTCTATCGACCGTGCCTTTGGGATCTTTGCAAGTAAGAGCTTAAGGAAGACCCCAACACCATCCAAGACGAAAGACTTTACCACATCGCCAGCACCACTTGCCGCTCATGGCAATAAGGTCAATCGAACGTCGGCATTTTGCGCCAAATCCTTACTTTCACACCAAGATGGCTCGGAGGTGACCGTGAGGCCTGCCGACGGGACTCATCTTCCTGTACAATTTCCCGAGGCGGGCGATGCCTCCTCTAGTTTGTCATCCCGAGGTAGGAGGCTAAATCTATTGCTGATTTCCATGTATACTGACTCAAACCAACGGCAGATTCCACCCTTTCGAAATGGACGCAACCGTCTGCTGCTGCTAGCAACACCACTGGACTTGGAGCGTCCGTGACGGAGTCGACGGACCTCCCTAAACCGGAACACTTGATTCAGATATTGGGACCATCTTCCTTCATTACTAGGACCACCGAAGTCACATTCTCGCCTCGGAACCCAGAGACAGACACCGACCATTTGGTTACCGATGCCCATATCTCTGCTGATGGGACAAAGCCAGAGACTCCTCCAATACAAGAATTACCTGAGAAAGGGTTAGTGCTTACCCATATGAAATCATGGTTAATGGTGAGTTCGGTGCTAATTTACCTCTCAGGACACCCTTGGCATTTGATGACCCGGGGTCTATCATGCCTCCATCCCAGTCACCCCAAACTCCGCCCCCTATCGAGCTCCCGACAAACGCTGTGATATGTACCCCAGGCTGGAACAGTAACGACAGACTAGGGAACCCGGATGCGTGGAAACCTCCGAATGAATGGAATTGCACGCCGACAAAGGAAAGCACGCTTTCCTCATATGAAGAAAAGCTACAAACCTCGCCCACAAGTGACGAGACTGGTCAATTCATGTTTCCGGGCCTCATTGCGCTGCAGCGTGAAGTTCGAATGATGGCAGCAGCCAGTCCCGAACTTATGCTCGCCAACATCAAATCTGGGATGGGGAAGGCGTCCGATGCATCGGTGTACAAGGAACTCGAAATGACCAAGAAAAGGTGGATGTTTTCTGCTCTGCAACATGAAGGCTATGCCTCTCTAGGAGAAAGTGTGAACACTCCGCCAGGGAGCCCGGGCTCGGCGAAAGCTTCTAAATCTTCTAAGATACTGGCCCTTTACGAAACCCAAGGTACGTTTTTTAATGCGAATAGGGGTTCTCTGGGAGCGAGCTTACGTTATAATCAGCGTCCGCCTCATTCCTAGCAGCACTACATCCACAGGCATCCGTGTCTCACCTATCACCGAAACCAATATCTCCGAATCTATTCCCAAACGTCCAACCCATCCTTGTGCCTGTAGTTTCAGCTTCGGCTGGTTCTCGATCGCTCGCGCCACAGCTATACTCTTCGGTGACGTGTTTGTCCATGCCTGCGTTATTTGCATCGAGTGAAATACCATTGTTACTTCGTCATATTCATCGTTGTTTAGCACCTGGCGGGTCTCTATATTTGACTATTATCGATCCCCAACCCGTCTCACCTTCTATGGGGCCGAAATTACGACAATGGCTTCTCGAGAAACTCTTGATGCAACTCGAGAAGCATTGCCGCACAACGTATCCAAGCGGAACATTTCCTGCTTGGCTAGCGGTTGCGAAACTCCGTGGATTAGGAAGCACCATCACCACGCTCTCAGTACGTGCCATACCCGAATGCACTACTGCGGCGGATGGCACAAAGAACCAAGCATCTGTGGAGCGTGAACTTCAATGCCTCATAGGTAGGATGTTATGGCAAGAAGTCTGGGGTAAATATGTCCATGCAGAAAAATGGTGGTGGGAAGAGCAAGAAATAATCCAGGAGTGCATCGAAAAGGGAACTTATTGGCAATATTCCCACATTGTGGCAGTGAAGGGTAAGTGACAAATGTCTTGATCAGTATACTTCTATCGAAGATCGGATGAGAATGGACCACCCAAGGCCACGGACGCCCCGCCCCTCGTGGGAGGGGGGCCGGCGGAAAACGCGACAGAACAATTCGTATCGGCTCCTTGCGAAGGCATTCGGAGACGGACACAGTTTCTTTCGTTCAGGTCATGTTGTGTTCTATACCCCATTAAAGCTACTGAATCTTTCAAGATGTTATATGTGCGGAACTTGCTGTACCTTGTAGCTGAGAAAAAGGTTACTCGCTCTTTTAGAGGTCTAGTTAGTTTAGGGGAACATATACCCAAACTAGGTGTCAGTTGCATCGACACACAATCATATTCCACGGTGGCTCGCCGTTTCTAATTACGTCGCTCAAGGTTTTTGATTGCCTAGCAGCCTAGTTACTTAGAGAACTGTCAGCGATGGCAACTCAAGCACATGTCCGATAATCACGACCCTGACACCAAAAAGGTTCTGAAGGGCTTCTGGCTTTGAGATCTTCGATTATCACCAGCGTAACATAGTTTATTATCTACCATCGTAAACACTGAGACGAATGGTCCGGAAAGCCCGTAGGAACGTGGGTATGTACCCCTTATGTAAGTATGTAACCGTCCAGCAACCGAAAGATAGACGGGTACTCTTACCACTCAGGGACGAATCCCGAACCCTGGGAAGGCCTAGAAGGGTCAGGGTCGGCGATATCACAGTAAGTGTATTTGCAACAATCACGATACCGGGTTTGCGAATCTGGGCCTCATTTCACCCTTGCGAGGCACGGCGGCAGTGGGCTGATATGTATCTATCGGAGCTTTACGCAGGGAGCAGGAACTGCGTTTTGTTAGTGTTTGGTCTTTAGTATGTAATCGGGGTCCTTTAAGATGGGCTTGCTAATAACCGGTAGAGTCTACCGTCTACGTACGAGCTAAACTTACCTGTATGTACAGGGCCATCTGTCTGGATATAGGCTAGGTAGGTAGTGCGTGTCCGGTTCGGTGAGAATCCCGGAGGTATGCCTTCAAGCACGCCGACGGATCCTCGGGTTGCGTACGGCGTACCGTGATGGTTCAGCAATCCGATGACTCGTCACATCAACGAAAGCCACTATGTTAGGTGTTGCTATCCCCAATCTGCTCATGGTAAAGCTTCAACAGATAATAGTGACCCCATGGCATAACCTCACTAACTGACGAGCCAGCGCTCTAAGACGGAAATGGCACCATCCAGCGATGCTGAGCCCCTGTAGTCATAAGCAAAGGCCCGATCCCCATGGACGGGTTGAGTTATTACGTACTCATAGTGTGGTTGATAAGCGTAATTCCTAAAAACGGCGTATTTAGATTTTTTGCTCTGGTTACTTAGCTTATCTAGGTGTTAGTCATAACGTCGTGCCGTGCCGAGCTGAGCTTAGCTGAGTTGATTGGTGTTTAGACCTGACCTGGCTCATCGCCGGAATTCCATGTGCATAAACCAATCTGGCAAGAATACCTATTTACCTGCGGCCGTGTGTCCTGTACCGTACGTAATGACTCGAAATTCTAGCAGGCACCCGCGGAAATAATCACGTTTGCATGCCGGCTCCATTAACTAGCTACGGCACCAACCACGATGCCGGCCGGCCCAGTCACGAAATGCGGATATCATGAACCGATGCTATACCCAGCTGTGCCTCCCCTTCACCGCTAGTGCATACCCTGCGGTCTTATTTTTTATTTTCTTTTAATTCCCCCTCGTCTTGGCACATCCCGTCTAACCGAATGGTGACAGGGCAAACCGGGCAAGCGGAGTCTAGACTAGTTTATTAGTAACGAGTATCGCGTCTTTGGCGAAAGATTAGATGATCAGGGGTAACTGAGTGTGCGTTAAGTATGTACTTAAGGTAGCAGTTCGTGGGGTGCTGCCGAGTTTACAACCGAGTTTTCACTCAGAAAAAGCTTAGCTTCTAGAAGCATTCCTAAGCTTAAATATACGTGCAGTTACTGCATAGTACACACGATGTATGTCCATCTACTATACGTTCCATGCCGGGTTGCCAAATTGACGGTGAGGGTTAATAGTGCAATTTAAGTAGGATCGCATTGTGTAATACCTACGTGTACATCGTAGCTCAATTAACTCTTTCCTAGGTACAGTACTCGCCCTCTACACGGTTCGAATTCGAGTGTATATCAAGGCGATATGTAGATATCCGCTTGGCAATAGGTGCTCGTTGTGACCAGGTAGTAACCGGAATTTGTGTGTTTAGTCTAGAATGTACTGTATTTGTGACCGACTTTTGGTACGGATCAAGAGCTGAAGTTGGCGAATGACAAGTAATAGATATGCACCAGGCTCTATGGTCTCGTATACAGCATTCCATATAGGTAAACGGTAGTTAATAATTCGAGAAGAGTTGAAAGAACCTTGGCTACGTTAATTAGGTGTAATCTTCAAAGCCAGGGGAAACTGGCCACATCCCATGTATTTCCTGTTAAGCGGAAGCCGGCAGGTTCAAACACAGACAATATTGACATATTAGTTCGGCTAGCAGGTTCATGCAATAAACAATTACTTTGGGACCGTCAGCCTTGTGGGCACTAAATTCTTACCTGACCCGCCAATGTATGGACCTTTCCATTCAGGGGTTGGACATGTGTACCTGGTCTGGGCCTACAAATGATCGACAGTGCTAGGTAATTATCGCGCCGAGATCCGTGACGACGACCTGACACTCTCTCCACGGAGCGTCTCACTCGCTTATAGATCAAAATCATTGCACAGTCAGTAGACTAGACAGCGCACTTATCACATGTTGTGCCCGTCTGACACAGTAGCAGCATAAAGGTGTAGGTGAGCACGTTACGCCCACGAAGGACATGTTATCGAGAATGAATAGGGGGTTTCAAGAATTATTCATCCAAGTCGTATTTTTATAGTTAGGTAAAATACATCTCCCGCCGCCTCAAACGTGAGCTCCCTTCGGCTCTTCATAAGGAGCCGGCCAGACCGGTGGGGTAGCTAGTTCCGCCATGCTTTCGGTCTCGGGATTCTTGCGCAGGCTGGTGAGCATGATGCCGAGTTTCGGTTTGCTGCTCATATTGGCACTGCCGAAATGCGAAGTATCGGGACTCCGCCTCAAGAACTTCTTCACGGCCTCCCAGCTCGTAGTGATGTATATCAAAGCGTTCCACTGTACCCCGTCCGTAGTCAGTATTTTGTAAGATAGAAAAAGGGTGTAACAAATGTCTCTGGACTCTACTCACAAAGCCTTGAAGTGGGAGCACAAGAGCACTCATAACTTCTAGGGCCACCGAAGTCTCCTCGGTGTGCACAACGCTGTATATACGGTTGGCCGAGGAGGGTATCCAGGTGACGAGAAGCGCCGTGAAGAACAAGATGGCGCACTTGCTATAGGACCACGTCGCGTTATTGGCCTCGAAATTCGCCCTCCGCTTCTGGGTCATGCCCCGCGCCGTTTTCGGTCGTGCGTCGTCCTCGACGGTTACATGCGGTTCGCGCTCATCGGGCTTCGCAGATATGGTGACTGTGTATGCTTGTTTCTGCGGGTTGAAATCCGGCGTGACTCTTCCGAGTATACCGAGATCCATTTCCTCGGCGGCCTCGCTCGTCACCTTGACTTCCGTTGTCTTGACCGACTGAGGGTCGTCCATGGTCAGGGGTTCCGAGCCGTGGCCGCTGCTGCTGGCGCCGAATGTGCGCAGCTGCTTGCGTTTGTTGTAGATGTCTCGGCCCGCCCGGATGTAAATGAAGAAGGTGACCAGGATGGAAACCCTAACGAGCCGGCACTATTAGCTCATAGCCAGCTTTGATAAAGGAGTGTAGACTCTTACGCAACTGGCCCGTAGAATGTAATGATACGGAACGCGTCCCAGCCGGAGCTCACCCAGCACCACTGTAAGGATCCGGAGTCAGAATATGTTCTAACAGAAGATACATGCACTCGTATATCTCAATCGGAGGGGCAATGGCTGCTGAGGCTACGTACCAGAGTAGCGTCGCCATAAAATCTACCAGCTCCCTCTTTATATAGGAAAACGTAGGTGATGGCGGGAACGAAAGGAACGCCATAGCATGTTAGGATGTACCAGACTTCCATT
The DNA here is from genome assembly GCA_022376535.1 of Xylariaceae sp. FL0662B. Lineage (NCBI taxonomy): Eukaryota > Fungi > Ascomycota > Sordariomycetes > Xylariales > Xylariaceae > Xylariaceae sp. FL0662B. The sequence continues at coordinate 114,578 of JAJJKD010000091.1, forward strand.
TTTCGCAGCTTAATGGCATCGAACTTGAAGTAGAATGTTAAATAGACATTTACTGCCATGGCTAATGTCCAATAGGCATCCGCCGGCATAAACCTTGAGACTGGTTTAGCGCTTCAAAATGACTTCCGACAGACAGAGAGGCTCACATCTGAATCAAAAAGGCTTGGAACTGGCATCCAAATGAGTTGATGTCGTCCACGAAGTGTCTTGCCATGAGCGTTCCGATGTTTGTTACTATAGGTAGTACCCTGGAATTAGTACTGTCTTTTTTTGCCTGAAAAATCGTGAAACCTATCCAACGAGCTCCTAGCTATCGGATACACACCAACAAGCGGTTCTTGTTTTTGAACAGTAAGAGAAGGGATAATATCATAACCCTGATGCTACTCACTCATATTGCCAAAGGAGGCGTAGAATACCAGTCGATTAATCGGCTTACGCAAGGCAGTGGTGCTTAAGAAGGAAATAATAATGAAGAGACATCCGAGCAGTGAGAAGACCGACCCTACTCGCTCAATGATGCTGATTGCCTCGAGCTGCCTTTCTGATAAACCGCTCCCCATCTTGACGTTAGGTGCGAGAGTCTACGAGACCCTACCAATTCCAAAGGGCTCTGGGCAGTCGGTTCCTAGATATACTGCGTATGCTGTGAGCATAGACCAGGCTACCAAGATCAGGGACTCGATGAGTCCTGTGGATGGGTAACCCGTGTCGGGAGGGGCGACACCAGCAGTTTGATTATTGGGGATAACTAATCCCTATGGTGTCCCACATTCATGACAACCTGTAAGGGTAGTACATATAGGAGAATTTGCCTGCTCGGGTGCTCCCTATGTCAAGAGTTTTAGAAAAGCTTAGTAGAAGGGGTCCAAGGGTCCGAGCCCAGGGCCGGACAGAAAAGGGAGATGTCACATATCATATGTACGCACAGCAGCCCCTAATGGGGATACCGTGCAAAACGGACCACAAGATGACTAAATACGCGAACAGGTTCCTCTTTGAGTCACGTTGCGCTATCGATCAACCTACCGGACCGGCTAGAGGGTAGCGTAGTCTCTCTAACGCCAGATGGCAGGGTGCAAAAGCAAAAAGAGTTACTAGTAATTGCTTCAGGGGGTCGCAACGGCCAGGGGATGAGAGATCAGATTCGCCTGTTATACGGAGTATACGTGATCTTATTAGTTGGGCTTTCTTAGTAAGTAGACCCAAGTCACCTCGGTAAGGCTGTATGGACGGGGAATATCCTCAATGCAACGCGGAGTAGATACCTACTACGATACCACGTACAGTATTACAACCGGTGCTCGGTCCGCCTCCCGAGTCCGGCGCAGTAGATATTGTGTCTTGGCAGAGCATTCTCAGCGCTGCAAGGGGTCCTAGCCAACATGCAGCTTACCCCAACTTGGCTGTTTTGGGTCTTGACAGGGGGTGATAGGGACGTCTTGGCTAGCGAAAAAGTTCTTTCAACGACCTACAGACTCTTACAGTACTGAGGTGCATAAGGACTAAGCACATGGCGACCTTGTCAAGCACATAATACCGGCAACGGAAGTAATGCGTACTTCCCATTGGACGAGGATAATTGAGAGAAGCTAATGTCTCTGTCCTCGTAGGTGTAGCGCTATATGTGTAGTGTAGTTGAAGAGTAGCGTCTTGTCTAGTTTCACCCCACGAAATGAAAGATGTTCCTCGATCACGAATCACTGCTTGGGGTTTGTGGCAACCACATGGGGACAGGGGACCTTGACAGCAATTGGCGTCACCGTGTGCGGCCAGGTACATGCATGCAATACACGCAATTCTTAACACTACATAAGTCACACAACGGGTGACGGGCTCCTGTCGAGGCCTGCTGTTCTCTGTGTGTCTGTTTCATCCCCTTGGACTTTTGTACGTAGTAATGTATTCACAATCGCTGGCAGCCATGCTCACACATGGCCTTACAGGGATCAATTGATTTCCTGCAGGCATTCAGAAACATCACGAAGGTTGTCCGTGCCAAAATGTGGATTTGGTATCTGAAAGGTCGGATCCGGTTGCCGGTTGCTACTTGTAGATATCTTACTATGTATAGTAATAGGTAAGACACTCTTTTTATAAAGCTGACTTCTTGATAAATCACATTTGCCAGAAACCCAGTCTTAATCATCGCTAAGACATATCTCATCCTCTTATAACCTTAAGCAAACACAAGCTAGCCCCTCATCAATACAAAACGAGCAAGAAGCCATGGTTTACACAGTAACTAGGATCTAGCCGCTACAAATAACCAGCTTTCTCATGACAGAGACACAGAGTAACGTCATATTTCAGAGTCCAGATCGACGGAACTATGTCTCTGTGAGATAGGCTCCTTCTGATTCTCATCGATTGCGGCCCTGCGAATGGTTTGCCTTCGAATCTCGTGTTCAGCATGACGTTCGTCGCGTTAAGATTCCCCAGAAACGCGGGACGCAAGCTTTATTGCTGCGTCCTCATCTCACTACGGATCCTTCCTAACCTCGTTCTCGGAAGTCTTCCAGCTGTCCGGTAACCGAAACCCCATTTGAGATTCCCACAGCCTGCGGTCGAATCGCCCGTTCTTCAGCGCTTCCGCATCTCCCGCGTACATGAAAGTCTTGCCGTAAAGCTCTCGGGGCTCCTTCTCGTCGCTGAAGTCTATCTGGCAGGGATGAAGCTTGTAGGCGTTCGTCTCATAGTATGCCAGCTTATTCTCATGCTCAGGTGTTTGAACCTCGTAGGCATACCCAGACACTTCGGTTCCTGTGTCACCATCGATGAGTGCCGGGTATTGGCCCCATGAGGAAAGTGCATAGCCCACGATTTTCGCCGGTCTCAAGACTGGTTCTTGGTCGATATCCAGCACATGTTTTAGAGTTTCCGGCTTGGTGAACTTTCAAGCGATCAAAAAGTACAAGACTGTGGAATTCCGTCGTGGAGCAGCCAGTACCTCTCTCGACGATGTTTTCCAGTGGGTTGAGCTGGCGACGTCCTTCTTACGAGCGTCTCTTAGATCGTCATCGGTTGTGGTTGTGCAACAGTTCGCTCCGAATGTGGGCGGTCTAATGAAATTTCTGCATCAAGGAGTGAACGACAGTCCAGGACTGGGTGATTCACGCTGCATTCGGGGCTTCTTTGCAGGCAGGAAGCCTGATGAGAGGCTGGACCCTAGACCTGTCGGGAATCTGTCGCCAGAGAAGCGTAAGAAGCTTCAGAAGAAAATTCAACCGGATTCAAGAATCAACCCATTGCTCGACAATATGGCGGTCGCGCAAAGCAGTGGCTTGATCTGAAATTCATGTATAATGATGTACCTTGGCAAGAGTTGTATTAAGGCGAATTGAGCGGGAAATAAAGGTTATGGCTTTCATATGACAATGGCCCATATGAGATTATATGCGTGGATGTCTAATGGGAATATTACTGTTGTTATAGATACAAGTTTGAACCTGAGGTATGCATCCGCAGGACGCGATAACATAAATACAATGGATATGGACACAAATCGCTAGGATAATCTACACACACTCGATTATCGAGGCCGATTGAGATCCTAGAGGAATGACGTTGGAGATAGCGAAGCCAATTGTGATTCACCCCTTGCCATTGCCGTCGACCATCTAGGCACATACGTACTAGAGCAATCAGATATTGACGCTGCCTAGCTGTGACGTATCATGTGGAGATCTAAGGGACTAAGGATTACAACTTTATAGATTGCCTAGTCGGGCAGCCGAGTGTGCAAATCCAGGGTCCATCTAGCCTTACAGGTGACAAAGAATTTGGACCGCTCCTGAAACTAAAGTCACTGTAGATCTTAACCACCAACTACGGTGTATAGACAACGAATGCCCTGCTGCAAATGGACGACTTGTGTATAATCATGACGGGAGCTCCCGAAGGATCCTGATGCCCGTGGTCAAAAGTGTCGCATCTTTCAATTGCCAAGCAACAGCAGCCTCCTCCAAGTCAAAGCGCGACCCAAGTTGTTTGCTTCATCTTAAGCCAGTTAAGTAATCTCTGTGGAAGCTAGCCAACGTGATGAATTAGCCAGAGCCTCCCAGACTCTCCTGGAAATCTACTCTTGTCAAAGGTTTGAACAAACCCATAAGAGTTGACAGTAGGCTAGGGGTGATGATATGGGGCCCCATCTGGTCTTAATCTGCAATATATATGAGCAGCGGCACAAGACTAGGCAGTCGATGAAGCTCTAAATGATATCCCGAAGTAGTTGTATCGGGAACTCGCCTCGCAAAGTGATAAGGCTGCCATTTCAGCTCATAAATATATTCTTGACAACGTAGATTACATAGACGAAAGAAGCAGCAAGTCTATCCTCCGCCCAATTCAGCGAGAACCTTTGGAAGACTGCGATACATGCTCTCTTGAAAGAACAAGGGGTAGACATCTGCGTATCTTATGTACGGTGTGGTTTGAAAAGTGACCCTCGTGGAAGAGAGTTCGTGACTTACAAAGGGCCACGGCTCCGGGCCACTGACGCAGGTGTCAGCTGCTATTCATGTGTCCATCCGAGACTACTATGTTCTCTGCATTTCTCATTGTATGCTAGGAGGCCCGTGAGAATAATCGCACGATCATTGACGAGTTCCCCTATCACACGGGGCCTTCTTTGTATACCAATCCCAATAAGACAGTCGTGAGAACCCTTCTCTGGAAACCTTCTAAACCTCACTTTTCTTATCGAGTTATACCATACGGACATCGCTCAATAGTATGCGGAAAAGCTAATCACTTCCCCATCTAGCAACTTTCCTTTGTTCTCTAGGTCAGCAATAGTCTACCGGTCTCAGTCTCAAAAGGGTTGAATCACGCCCTTTCAGATACCAAATCTGGCGAAGTTTCACGATGAAGAAAGTTTCTTTAAGAACAACAAGGTCCCTTTACACAGTTAAAGAAGCTCTGAGGCATCGATATATCTTCCTACAGGTCCCCGAAATGATGCTTCGAGGAAAAGCAGAGATCGATGAAGCTCCCACAGGTCCTGCCTAGAAAAACTGGCCGCCTACAAGAAGCACCTACTCATTCGTCTCCAGGGGCGGATTTCAAGGCAGCCATTCAGCTCTCACGATGTCGAAAAAGAAAAATAAGAACCGGCGATCCCCGCGGGCCCGAGACCTCAACAGAGACTACCCAATGCACGACGTGGACAACTCACCGTCGAAGAACTGGCGCTCACCCCACAACAACCACAGCAAAGGCGGAGGCGGCGGAGGAGGAGGAGGAGGAGGAGGCAAGGGCCGCAATTTCAAGAACGTCTCGTTCCCACCCAACCCCGTAAGCCAGCAGCTCCCTTTCAACCCGTTCGAGCGCGCAACCCACACCCGGAACGGCCACCACCACAACAACTTCTCCGACGGCCCCCACACGCCGAAACACAACCGGAGCGGCAACCGAAACAACAACAACAACAACAACAACCCGCGCTCTAACAAGCGGCAGAAAACCCGACGCCGTCACGGCTCCGCCTCCGATGCATCCCTCCTCAGCGACGGCGACGGCGACGGCGACTCCGCCGACACCGACCACCAGCACCATCACCACCAGCACCATCGGCACCGTCACCGCGGCGCCGCGGCCGCGGGCATACTCTCAGAGCTGCTATCACCGCTGAAGCGCTCGTCCGGCGGTGGCGCGGTGCGCTTCTGCACCGAGTGCCGCGACGTGCGGCGGGCGAACATGCGGTTCCGGGACTGGCTGGTGCGGGAGCTGCAGCGGTGCGGGGAGCGGGTCGTGGCGTGGAGCGACGAGGTCGGCGTCGGGTTCGGCACCGGCGACGAGATGGACTGGCAGCCCGAGCCCGTCACGCGCGTGCTGTTGCTGACGCATGAAACTCCAGGAGGCGGGGTAGGGGGAGGGATAGGGGGAGGTGGCGTCGGCGCCGTGCCCGGGTTTGCTGGTCCTGGGGACGCAACTGCGGCAGGAGGAGGAGGAGGTGGTGGTGGTGGTGGTGGTGGCTATAGCTGGGCGAGCAATGCGGCTCCTACCTCCCGGTGGCCTCTGTCGGTGGGTGCGTGGGGGAGTACTGAGGGACTGAGAATGGCGACAGCCGGAGCAGCGGAAAGCGGACGGCTGAATCCAGGCGCGTGGCAACCATATCTATCCAGTAGTCACCAGCTTGCGAAAGTGCCGGCGGCTCTGGACGACTCTGGTAGTCTGTAGGGATATCAAGCACAATTCGACTATAGCCCATGGGGCAAGGAGTTCCGAGAAGATAGAATGGCTTGTTGGATGGATGGCAATGCTCATGCTATGGTCTCGTGATACCTATCCGAGAAAGTATGTACCATCGTTAGTCACCTTCTAGATGTGCCGTCAGGAAATCTAATGTCGATACCATAGGTCTGGAAGCGTACGCTATGAAGCCGCCTCCGTTGCCTATACAAACTTATTGATTTACTCAAAGGTTGGTCGAGTTAACGAATAGATTGGTTTATGCAAGACTGACTGAACTGAAGGTAGAATCACCAGTTTTTCAACATATCGGCGTTACCAGGGCATCCATGATGCAAACGCAAATATGTTTTTTTTTTTTTTTTTTGGTGCGAGATGGAATAGATGATCAGAAGAGTCTGATTTGCCTACTTGGTATCAGCCAATATGACTTGTCTCTACCGGAACTATGCACAGGTGAAATAGCAAAGACACCCCGAACGCCAAGTCGCCGTCGCCTGATGGGAATTAACTCCATCCCACGAACCAGGAATTATGATCATACCACATCCAAGACAGTAATACAGCGCGAAGTAGGTTCCCTCTCGATCTACGGCGTGCCTCACTTGGCCTCTTGGTACTGTCCAATCACAATACAGTGATCTCGTTCATAGGGCTCTGAAGACTACTGTCAGCAATACGAATTCCATGGGTATAAGAGGAAGGCCATACCTAGTGTCAATTGTTCTTGCGGCTTAATGCGCTCTGCTCTTAGCTTCTGTACCTCCTGCGCGAAGACCGCTTCTGGGGCAGCCGTGCTGTCAATACAGTTTGCCTTGATCGAGATGACGACGCCTCCGCCAACTTTCAAGAACGAGTGGGCATTTATGCCAACAATACGAGCTTGGTCAGGTTGAGCAACATCGGCGAATATGCAGTCGACCATGGGAACAAGCATGCGATATCTGAGAGGATGTCGGGCATCTTCGACTATGGGAATAATGTTCGTCCGGTTCTGGGCCATGTTGACCAAGTCTCGTCCAGATCGGTGGGAGAATTCGACGGCATAGACATTTCCAGTGGGGCCGACGATATCAGAAACGTGGGAAACTGAAGTTCCGGAAGCAGCACCCAAGTATAGAACCTTGGAGCCTGGCTTCATGTAGATGTTATCGATACCACCAATAATACCAGCCGCCAACTTGCTTCGGAAGGGGTTCCAGATCCTGTATTCGACCTTGGTTGTAATAGGCGTGCCATCCTCATCTTTGGTAGTCGTGTCCACGGAGACTCTCTTCTCGCCATAGACTTCGATTCCGGGGGCAATGCTGCGAGTGAGCAAGTGGTCCTCCTTGCCTCTCGAGACAAAAACGCCTTCGTGACGGTGGGGTTCCTAGGGGAAGAATAATGAGCTGTGTGTTGGGGTGCTAGAATCTCAAAGTTGGCACTCACAACAATGACCTTCGCACCGCCCTTTGCGCCAGGCTTGCCCCCTCCTCTTCCACCTCTCCCACCACGTCCACCTCGATCACCGAAGCCGCCTCGGCCTCCGCCGCGACCACCACGTGGGCCCCCTATAGTACATGAGTTAGAACGTGTATCCTGAACCACTGGCTCTTGCATATCGAACTAACCTCGACCGCCTCCACGGCCGCCTCCACGGCCACCTCTATCGCCAAAACCGCCGCGACCACCGCCGCGCGGAGCACCGCGGCCACCACCTCTGCCTCGTGGTGTAAAACTCATTTCGTCTGATTTCAAGTGGGGATACCGTTGAATGAGTGATTTCTATAACCTCAGCGACAAAAATGTTTGTTGCGTTGGTTGACGGGCGGGACAATTAAGAGAAAGAAATTTTGTTGAAGTCGTCGAGCCCCAGCAATAAAACTCCCCAGAGCTTTACTGTAGAAAAAATTTTGGAGCTACCGAAGTTCGAAGTCTGGTTGCAAGGTGCAATTGATGAGAGCCGAGACTGGCCCAAGCTTGATTTCATAGCCGGAGATTTTCCGAGGATAAGAGATAAGAAAGCGTTACATAATCACCTGTGACAGTCAATGCGGGCACCAGCGCCAAAAAAAAAAAATCCGAAAAACAGTACGTACCTCCCGTAAGCGAGGGCACACTTTCACAATTTGGACTTTCCTCCAAACCGAGCTTGGCCAAATCTTCATCAACAACGACATCGACATCGACACCATCGCTCACCTTAACCACGCACAGCAGCAAAGATGGTACGTGCTAATCTATCGCCTTGAATATCTATTAGTAGAATATTTTGAGCATTGGGACAAAAGGGAATATATGGAGAGATTGGACTATTGACGAATTCGCTTCGTTTACTCATGGGTTATGTGTTGAACAAGCGGGATACTAACAAGGCCTCCTATCATAGGTTCGATACGCTGCCACCGAGATTGAGCCCGCCAAGTCGGCTCGCGCCCGTGGAGCCTACCTGCGAGTTTCCTTCAAGAACACCCGAGAGACCGCTCAGGCCATCAACGGCTGGAAGTTGGCGCGCGCCGTCAAGTTCCTCGAGAACGTGAAGGAAAAGACCGAGGCCGTTCCTATGCGACGATATGCCGGCAGCACCGGACGAACCGCCCAAGGTACGATATGATGCAATGTTTTCTTCAATTTGGAATGAGTGGTTTCTGTGTTGTAATGGGAGCACATTTGCAGCCGGAATACTGTCTGCATCTCTTGGAATACTACACGGTCCAACCCCTCCCAATGAGTACAGGAAGCTAACATGGTTTGATCCGGACAGGCAAGCAGTTCGGTGTCTCCCGCGCCCGGTGGCCCGTCAAGTCGGCCGAGTTCCTGCTCGGCCTGCTGAAGAACGCCGAGTCGAATGCCGATGCTAAGGGCCTCGACACGAGCAACTTGATCGTCAAGCACATCCAGGTCAACCAGGCCCCCAAGCAGCGAAGACGAACCTACCGAGCCCACGGTCGTGTACGTCACCCACCGTTCTGTAATCCAAACGTCGGAAGAAGTGATGCTGACCAAATTCTATATAGATCAACCCCTACATGTCGAACCCGTGCCACATCGAGCTTATCCTGACCGAGGGCGAGGAGGTTGTTCAGAAGTCGGAGGCTGTCGTTGGACGTGAGCAGGCGCACTTGAACTCGAGACAACGTGGTGCCCGGATCCGGAAGGCCATTACCTCCTCGTAGATTATAGGGGGCGAGGATGTGACGATACGGGAGATGATGGTTGGGGTTAGTTAGTTGCTTTCACTCCAGGTGTCAAGGCGGTCGTACAGCATGGGTCTAGGTTTCTGGCATTGCAACTCGCGAAATGGAACTTCGTGGATTCCCCCAATATAAAAAAAGTTCTGAGCACAACCAAACCCCCTTCCACTTCTTACGATGGCGATATATCTATCTAGTATTCCGCTGTGATTGCCGTGGGAAAGGCCGTCACGCTCTGAAGGCTGAGCGAAGTATGGCCTCGAGAGGATTCGAGCCCAACATATTATGTAGTGCGTGGTCCACGAAGCTACGATTCATAATCTACAATAGGTTCTTGGCCTTCATTGATGTTTTTTGCATTTTAGCTGGACTGGGTTTCTTGCGATACTTACTCGGCAATAGTGAAGGGGGCGTATCAATAACTACCATACCGTCATCAGCTACCAGCCTTACGCATGCGTGTAATGCCTCATGTCACTGCTTCAACTGCAACAACTTTGGTATTGGTTTATTATATGTAGGTATCGTATGCCATTAACATTGGCGAGGTGTATTTAGTAGTATCGAGGTGTATATAGTATCACTAACTCTACCTCCCATACCGACGATCACAGGCACACCTCCTTTCCGATCCGCTCGAGGCGGCATTGTCCACACACTCTCTCCCAACATAGACATGCCGTAATTCATTCGTGATCCCGTGAACACAAAGTAAGGATTCTTCATCGCTAGCCATGCCAGCCGGTTTCCTTCCGCGAGAAAGAAACACTGCTGACTCGAGCAGGTAGGTGGTCGTCCCGTGACCCATACATTATAATCATACAAGAATACAAGATTAAGATGCCGCCGTTCCGAAGGGGGAACTCGCCACGATTATGGTACAAAATACCACCGTTCGATCACACTCTCGCGGACTGCTGTCGCGGACTGCTGCCGTGAACTGGTACCGAAGAGATCGAACATGGAGAGCAGAGAATGAAACAAGTGAAGAGAAGAAGGGGAAGGAAAAAACCCGTGATTCCCCAGCGGCTGTAGACAATAGAAATCAAGACGTCCATAGGGATGCTCCAGTGATTTGAGCTGCAATTCAGTTGCTGGATTCCCTTCTAGTCTGCCATCAGTATCTATTCGATTGCATTGTGTGTGTGTGTGAAAGTTTCCATCGGATTTCGGTACAATGTCGAATGTGTTCCCATACAGAGCTACTGCGAATGACCAGCAATCGATGGGAACACTGAGAGAATGGTTTCTCACCAGAGAGGAACATCGTCAAGGTCACCTTGAAGAGAAGCTTCGGCCCTCGAACTCACATATCTAGGACGACCTGTGGTTGAGTGTCTCTCACTGTGAGCCTCGTTTTCGATGCTCTCGCACAACGCTTCGAGATTCTCCTCGTCATCGTAGTCGCGATCAAAATTCGACGTGTCGTAATTCTCGACAAGTTGCGCGTCGTCATCGTTCTCCTTCTCGTAGAATACGCCTGCATACCGTTCTATGGGAGTAGGCTCTGTGTAGTGTTCGATTCTTCCACTGAAGCGACCGTGCCCCGGTCTGAGGATGCCGTCTTGCTTAGCAGCTCGGACAATATTCGCATCGTACACGTCTTTCCATCCAGTGCGAAACCCGAAAACTCTTCGGAGAACAAGTTCCTCGTCGTGCTTAATCAAATTGACAACGCGTGCGAGGTGTCTGTCAGTGTTGACTTGCATGAACCACTCGATGCAGCCAGAATCATCATCGTGCTGATCGGGTGAAGAGCGAGAAAAAACGAATCTATGAGGCAAAATCGGTGGTATAATTCGATGCTCCAAAATGAAACGGCTATCAGGAACAGTAACGTAGCCACAAGACTTGAAATCAAGTACACGGAGTTTGAGTTCTTTCTTGAGGCGAAGCGGGGGCGTATCCTCTCGCTGATTCTGCTCATGAATTCGTTCTCTAATTGTATCACCGGGCGTCAGCATGTCGATAATGTGAGGCCAAGACAACGTAAGGGGCTTCTTCAGCAGGGCGGAATCCCAGTTTACTGAGGTCTCTGCTGGAGCGCCTGCCGGATTGTTCGCTAGGATATTTTGTATCAATGTCGCCCAAGGTGGAGGAAGGGCCGTGTGCAGGCCTTGCTGAATAGCTGCCACAAGTCCAATGTGTAGGTTTGGGGGCACAGGTCGCACAGATTGCTCCCGGGTAGGAGGGCCACTTAATGAGACTGTCTCTAACTCCAATGATATAAGCGATTCCTCGGCCATATTTCGTATTACGCGAAAGAAAACATGAGGGGTGAACCAGCAGTTCTTGAGTGACAGGTGAGTGATATAGGGGAGTATGAGGAGATTGTCAACACTCGAGTTTATGATCTTCCTATGTTCCTTCAAGAACGGCGCAGGAAGAACATGATTGTTCCTTTGTAGACGTCCGGGGGACAATTCTCCTCCACACAACCATTCAAAGTGTAGGCGCTTAATTTGTTGTTGCTTGCCAATATAATCGTTTAGCAATCGAAACACCTTCGGCATTGCATCGGTTGGATAGACCTGTCTCTCCTCCACAGTATATGGAGCCAGTGATGTTAGCGCCCTCCAGTCGGGCACAATAGCTAGTTGTACGTCTTCCAGAGTGGGCAAGTTCGTCCAGAAATCGTCCCTGCATAGTAATTCGATGTGAATACTCGGGAGTCTTGAGATTCTAAGCTTGGTTAGATTAGTGAACGAGGGCTTATTATCAATTATACCGAGGATATACGATTGCACAAGTGCTTGCTGAGCGGCAATATGCAGCAGCAAGAATCTCTTCTGGGCACCGGTCAATTGATCAGGTTGCAGACGCAGCGTTTTGGATCGCTCCTTGCAGTATTCGCACTTAGTGACCGTAGGGCGGAGGGGCGCGTTCCTCGGGCGGCTAATAGGAAGGGGACATCTGTGTCGTTCCTCATGGCCAAGTTGTTCTAAAGTGATACCCTCGATTTTCGTAAGTTGAGCTATTTTGGTTGGGATATGACGGGTAGCTATTTTAGCAGAACGCATCATTCGCTCCAGCATTTCGTACTTGTAAGATATGGTGAAATCGAGAGTAGGTATGGGCGCGTCCTCAGTATCTCTGGTTGAGTTGGGGTCCCCAAAAATGGCTGGACGACGCGGTGGTGATAGAGGGTTAATGTCCGGGCCATGAAGATAACCCAAACCTCCGTCACAAGACAGGGCAAGTTCTTGGACTTGAGTGAGATGTGAAAGCATGCGGAAGATGCCCTGGGATCTCTCCAAAGATTGCGTGACCTTCTCGATCGCTTCTTGAGGTATGTGTGGCTGTATGGGCCACCTGTACATTCCCCAGGGCCGGACCTCGAGGACTTCAAGGTCGGGAACATTCGGAGTTGCGAGGTCGCACTCGTCCAGCTCTAGTGCCAGCGCAAAGTGACGAATCTCTGTTCCAAAGTTGCGGAATATATAAGCATTGTCGATTAGACGGTCTGTGACGTCTAACGCGGGAGATTCAAGCTGGAGAGGAAGACCGGTGTCCAACTTGGTGGGGAAAAGCTCAGGCCCTAGATGTACTACAAGATGTCGAAAGTAGTAGTTTGCCAACTTGGAATAGAATTCCCGGTTGACGAGTCGCATATTCTGGAGATCCTTGCGACTCTCCAGAGACTGCGCTATCAGAACGAATAGCTCAACAGGCAGCTTTCCCGGGGGCCAACCGGCATGATTTCCTTTAGGAAGTTAGTAATGAATCGATTTCCCTGGTCTCTAAGCGTGACAGGGGATATACAGGACATAGCATGAGATATTGCATCAAAACGTAGAACATTGTGGAAAGTTCTCACCTTCACATTGGGAATACATTCCTCCATACGGTGACAAGGTAGAGAATCTTGAAGGAAAATGTCTCCAAGAGCCAGAGAGGGTCTGTGAAGAAAGCGACGGGAGAGGATACATTGAAGACGATTTCGTATGGTTGACTTGGGTCGCATCTAAAACAGCTGAATGATACACGCGAGGTGAAGGTGAACTCAGGTATGTAGAGTATGGCAAACATAGATGTGCATGATATTTTCACATGTATGCCAACACAAGCTGATATGCAGGCTAATGCCGAGGCGGCTGAGTTCAAGCTTAAGCTGAAGAATAAAGTATGTAATTTTTCTCAGTGCGGAATACGTCCCATCTCCGATTTGAGGCCGGCGTTTCAAATTCCAGTCATACTGTAGGTTAGTTATTGCCACAGTACCGGGAACTTCATGTTGTCAGATAACGGATGAAACCTGGGTGACAGAGGAAGGATATGTCGTCGTCTCGTTGAATTTGGTGTCATCCACATTGCATGGGAGTGGTGTAAGTAAGGAATGGGTTTAAGGTTTGGTTCGGGTAGTGAACCGCTGGGCCTAGGCCTATCACGGATGCTAAAGCAACGAACCCACAGGGGTTTTTAAAGCTAGATATTTTCCGTCCTCATCAGTCAAGGTCAGTACTGTGTACCATCACTTCCATACCCTAGGTAGCTGCCTAGGTATGTGGGGTTAAGCCTCAAGTGCGGGGCAACCACATGCATATAGTCGGAGTTACGTACCCAAGCAGCCAGGGCAGATAACACGGTACCTTGCCAAGCTTGAGGTAAGTACATATCGGGCTCCTTGTGAAGTTATTGGCATCTAGAGGTGTTGCCGATTGGTATATAATACAAAGTTGTTAATTATATATTACTGTTTGTAGTTGAAGGGCCAAAAGGTCACGTGAAAGGTCACGTGCCTGAAAGACTGTTGTAAGGAGCAAAAGGGATGTGCTGGATACTGCTGGAGCACTCAGATACAGTGCCTTTTGTGTGTGATTTGCATATAATCACCACGATGCCCTGTACGCCAGTAGTAGTGGATACGTACGGCCGGTTCCACCCTCGTATTTGCTCACAATTACTACCCAAGTACCTAATGAAGTTAGGTAGATCATACATACATAGGTGCCTTCTTCCCCAGCAACACTAAACCTTCCTGGCTTCCCTTCGGAGTGCGTTCGACACGATTCCAGACCCCGTACCTTGTACAGCATGTTTATAACTATCTGACCAGAAGAATGGTATATACATATCTGTTGACTGAAAGCTCTGCGTACGTCGAAGTTGATAGGTAATAGATTCTGCCCCATACTCCCTTTCTGGAGGACTAGGCAGGTGATATTATTCAGCCTTGTATTCAAGCTGTTCTGCTATCGGTTGGGCGGGAATATCAGCCTGTTGGTGGTTGAGGCCCTGTAGCACATTAAGCAGTTTGAATACCAATGCTTAAGATCTCAGCCTCGGACGCCAGTTCCTGTCGAGGCCGATCCAGCTAGAGTCTAGCTGATAGGTGATGTCGACATGATTTGGTAGAGTAATGGTCCAAGGCATATTGCCCCTATACTGCCCCTGACCACTAATATGACTCATTCCTCGAACTAACCCATCAATACCAATGTGCGATGGCGGCCAGGAATAGTGTATCATCGCGATTCCGGTCCCGAGAATTCACGTGGAAAAGGGCGGGACCGGGGTCAAAATGGAACAGAAACACAGGTTGCATAGACCATAGGTAGTGCCGGTCAGATAGGTTTTTGTACAGAAGTGTATGCCGCGGGTTCTTCACCTAGGCAGCTCGTCACCCACTCTGGCCGGGCGTACGATCAACCGGCCACCCGTAGGCCGCATGGCCCCCCTTGGGCGGCTATAGTACCCTGCCCAATGTCGATAATCACCATAACCCGGGAGGCGGAGGAGCAGGCTTCCGCCGGGTACCTTGCAGGAATAGCCTTTCCGCTGCATTTCAGCTTTGCCTTGGCTTGAGCCCTGTAAAATTCACGACGGAAGACGATCGTAGGAAGATTTTTGGCATTTCCAAAAGTGCGATCTTCCCCACATCGCGAGAAAGGGGAGAAATACCTAATAAATCCGTGGCTCGACGTTTGATTGGACTAAGTAAGCCAGGGCGCTGACTTGCCCGGATTCCAAACCATGAATTTCCAAATAGCCGAATTTTCCGATTAGTCGTCCCTGGCATCGTCGCCGACTTGCCCGGAAGGGGGGTGGTGCTATCGCATCTGGCCGTATATTAGGTATCTTAGGTACCCTGTGTCAGAGATATGCACGTGTAGGGTTCAGGAGGCAGAGCGCGGCAGGTCGTACATGTCTAGTCCTGATCATACCCACGCTAAGGCATGCAGGCTCTGGATCCCGAATACCCCAGCGGACGTATCGCGTGTTGCCGCGACCCTCCTCGAGAGGCAGGTCATCCACCACTTAAAACATATGACCTATGATAGCGGATGCATCCAGTTGGTTACACAGGCAGGATTTTGGAGAAAACACGGTTAGACAGTTTCGGCTGCGACTAGTATTGCCGAGGTATTCTGGGTCCCGTTGCAGAGTCGCCGATTTATTAGAGAACGTAGTTAGAAACTCTGGTGAGACAGACGGTGCTCGTGGCTGAGTTCTGGTTCTTTGTCTCTCGCTGAAGCTGGTTGACCGGCGATGAAGGGAAAGTAGGAGGCCAAGATCTAAGAAGAGGCAACAAGACGGCTTTTGCCACGGTGCTACATTATCCAGAATCATGCTGGGGGGAAGCTAAAGCAACCGTGCCTCTCGATTATCAAAGAAGTAAGAGACATTCCTCACCGGCTGCAATATACCTGCATTATGACCGCCAAAGTACTATTTGGGAAAAGATACAAAGTTCCTGTCTCGGACAAGGGTCTGGCTGCCCTCTAGG
Source organism: Xylariaceae sp. FL0662B (assembly GCA_022376535.1). Lineage (NCBI taxonomy): Eukaryota > Fungi > Ascomycota > Sordariomycetes > Xylariales > Xylariaceae > Xylariaceae sp. FL0662B. Next base: position 130,673 of record JAJJKD010000091.1, read on the forward strand.
ATCATATTATCTATTCCCCGCTAGTCAATGGAGCATCATCGTACCTTGATAGGGGCGTAGTGAGATGTCGTGAGATTGTTTTCATCTCAACAGTGCCAGACTGGTAAGATATGACCTTCTACCGGCCTTATCTTTGTTCATAGACTGGGCGCGGCCCAACGCGACTTGAAGTTGAATATATATACGAGACTGGAATAGCAATCATAAAGGTTCAGCTGATTACAAAACAAACGCTGCTGTTTGGCGGCCGCTTGGGAGCTATTAACGGAGCATTACTGAAATAGCGATTCTTCACCCTCAGTTGGTACGAGACCGCTAGGCTGCTGAATCACGTAAGGCAGCCCTGATAAATCAGTAGGTAAGCGACAACAGAGGCAGCTTGCTTAGCTTTCTGTGACTGGGTATATATGAGATCACGGAAAAGATCAGTCAACACACTTGGATGTGATAATACTAACTCAATTATGGGGTATGGGATCGAGCTTTTCTCCAACTTGTCGTAGTTTTGAATCTAAGAGAAGCAAGCTTTTAAGGGACTTGGGGGTATGATTGAACGCCTCCAGGTGATACATCGAAACTCCGCCAAAAGGTCATCATTTGCAGATGACATATGATAGTTAAAGTCCCAGAACCTTCCGGTCCTAGATAAAAGCCTGTAATAAGATATGTTCACATGGGGTATATAGCTTAATTAGGTTCATGAACAAATCCTTCCTAGTGAACCCCGAACGCCTTACCAAGCTCCACACCGTGCTCACATGTGGCAATGCAACAATGTTCATGACGTTGCGGGTATAAGAAACTATACGTGAAAGGTGTGCTATCACCGCAGTTAAAACGATGATGTAGTGCTTTAAACCCAGGCTTCCTCGACATCCCAGGATTTTATATGATCTAATTGACCAGAATCGGAATAGCGTCTCGAAGGTATATCTACCCTAGGATCGATTGATGCCGAGCTGCGGCCTTCGTAGATGCCTTTAAATCGGGCTGGTGGGATATTGGCAGCCTGGTCTTTCCACCACAGGTACAAGACATCTTGTTGCCATCGATCGACATTCAAAATTTTAAGGCGAACATGAAAGGTGCACCACAAAAGCTCAGCTTCCATGGGCGATAGGTGAAGTTTATGAAGCAACCATCGATTAATGAAGTCATTTTTGTCTTCTGCTTGACTTCCTCCAAGAAGTGAATTGATGTTGACTTCTCGAGCAGCATTGTCGATATGCTTTTGCCGATGAGGCGCGTCTCGGGGAAGTGATAAGGCCAGCCGCAAGGACTGCTCAGGTGTCCTTGGGAAGTCTTCTAGCAAATGCATTGGATTGGAGAGAAGTGTAGGAAACACTGGATGTGCTAGCGTCCTTGGGTAAGCACCCGAAAGATTTCGGTCGGGCGGCTCCACGCCCAAATGGATATCATCCGTAAGAATGGGGTTGAACCCAAACCCTTCTTGTCTAAAGGGGGTATTCTTGGGCATGACTCCTTTCTCATGACATTCCTTCTCCAATTGTTTCGCCATCTCTGTATATTGATCTATGTCAGAAATGGCCTTCCGTTCTAGGCTGTCGTAGTCCTGCAACAATTCCATATCGTCTTCGGACAAGAGGCCTGACTGTTTCAGTTCAAGAGCCCTTTTCTTGCCGACGGTGCCAAAGTTTTCTAGCAACTCGATACTATCCGGGGATAAGAATTGAAACTTTTTAATGCCCAAGGCTTTCCGTTTCAGTCTCGTGTTTGCTAGAAGCTCTTTAGCCAACTGAACATTTGCGAATGTCTCTCGAAGCTCTTGAAAGAGCGGATGAATATCTTCCGGGCGGTCGCCGCTAATCCCTCGTAGTGCCGAATTGTCCGAAGCCTGAGAAGAGGTTTCATCGTTAGACCCATCATCAGATGCGGCTGCACTGTCAATACCCGCAGCAGCGGTGTAGAACCTCCTTTCCTCTAGTTCAAGCTCGACCTCGCCATGCTCGAGTTCACCTAGCATATCGTCGAAGCGTTGTTCCGCCTCCTGACATCTAAGTTGAGCATCTTGCATATCCTTAAAGAGCCGGTCGAGGCCTTGGGAATTCAGAAGAACAGCTTGCACAGCAGCCATGAAAGCAAGATTCGCTTGATCCCTGCTATGACGTAAATCTTGAACTTGTGACCGTTTTTGACGTATACCATCGAATACCTCCCACAAAGCAGCTCTTCGATTTCTCAGTCTCGAGTAGCGTTCTGTCAGTTTTTGAAGGCCATGCGGGACGCGACTAAACACGTCGCTGTCACTATCTTCACTGTCTTCCTCCTCATCAAAGCCACCAGATTCAGACGCGCATGCGTCATCTTCGCTTGTTTCGCTTTGCTTCTGTCCAGAGCCAATCCATACGCGTGGATTGATCATGAGGTCCTCTTCACTATCAGATGTTCCCTCCTGACCAGTGATAGCCTCATGGACACCGTAGGGAACCGGCTGTATAGGCCGGCCCGGGAGGGCGCGAGGCCGATTTGATGGGTTCCGAGTATCATAGAAAGCGCTAGAAATAGCTGATCCCCGTTGTATCTGAGGAGGCAACGGCGGCGACCCCACGCGTCGAAAGCGAGCAGGGGGCGACAATGACTTGGAAGAGCTGTGACGATGGCGGGCGCCCTCGACAGCCGAAATGGTAGCTGCCAGCTTTTGGGGCAGACTCTTAGAGATATTGCCGGATGAATTCACGGAAGGTAGAAAAGGTGGGAAGTGCGGCTGGCGAGCGATACGGGCATGCGAAATATCCGAAGTGGTGGACGAAGAAACATCAGAATCGGTCCAGTCCCCGATCCCCCTCGTCAACGTATGAGAGAGGGTTGTAGTGTGATTGTCTGTAGTCATGTCGGAAGCTTGGCTGCTGGACATGGTGGAACGACCGTAAGACTCATTTTGTCGGTCGCGTTGAAGGTTAAAATTTGAAGGTATTCGCCAGCAGGTTTACATGTTAACGACGTTGGTTGATGTTCGTAGCCATTCAAAGCGTGTCCTCTGGCAACTTCGTACCAACATGTTTCAAGAAACGAGCAAAATTCGAAACTGAGCCCGAGGCTGTCGTTGTCTGCAGACAAGAACGGGTAGATAGCCCAGGTAAGGTAGGGCAGGTAGGTGTTGAGACGGAAGTGATTCGTGGACAGAATAGAATGTTGGATTCGAGGGCGAACAAAAAGAAATACACACGTACTTCGCAGCCGTACACCGGGCCAAGTTCATGGTTTAGGTAATTACGATACAGGCAATTTACCTGTAGCACGTGGCCGCAGGGCGCTGAATAAAGGAGATTACTTACTATATCCCAGTAAAATTGTGACCCCAACAGCCCCAGCGCGGATTCCGATGCCCACGGGCCATCTATGCGAGGCCCGCTGCGCCCACTAACTTAAATTCCGCGGAAGCTTAGGTTAGGTAGTCAGCTACCTAAGCGGCTAGGCAGCTTAGTGCCCTCGGCCGACCTAGATTAGGGCGATCATTAGTTACAGTAGCATGTGCGGGTCAGTGGTAATAAATGCAGCCCTGAGCATTTGATGTATGCAGGTATGTACATACATGTACATCCAATAGTAGGTCTCTTCCGGTCCGATCATTCCATACCATTTATGTACATACTATGTATTGAGGCACATGTCAGCATCCATGGATAGTTACCTATACTTACCAACTTAGAACTGATGATACCTGAATTCCTACCACTTACCGATTACAAGTACACAAGGGGAAGTGATACTTCATACAGAGCCTCATGTCAGTCCCCCATCCACTCCCACTCCTTCAACATCCTGGATCCTCCCTCTAGTCCCCTCCCTCGCTCTCTTCTTCCCCCCGCCCTTCCTATCCCCCTAGTCCATATCACGGCGGGGGGTGTCCTTTAGAAGATGGAGAGTTGCATCGTTGGCTAGGCCATTTGCGGCTGGTAGTGGACATCCCAACTCACGCCAAGTGGCTGCTGATGGCCCACGATTGATCTTCTATTCCCTTTAGTCGGGTTGCAGGAGTACTCGCAGTATACGAAAGAGACCCTTGGAAAGGACCTCCACATGGCTAGTCGAGACTCGAGAAGAGGCAAGAGAATGGTGGGCCGGGCCGGTCTTGTCATGCTCGTTCGAGTTCGAGGGGAGTGAATATTGGAAACGTTGTAAAAGCTTGATAACAACGCACCCACTCCTCTCCCCTCCTCCATTTCACAAATACATTCATCTGCTCTTGTAATCTATGTTGCTTGCCGTTGTGTGAACGCATGTCTTGTTCGCCGTCTCTCTCCCTCTATCCCTATCTCCGTCGCTATCTCTCGCCGTCTCTCTTCCTGTGCTGATCACTGTCTCAACCGTCCGACCTCCCCTTTATCTTCACATCGCCTCATCATCTGGGGAATCGTGAGTGAACCTATCCGTCAGTCGCACAAGTCCCGACTCGGGGTTGCAGCCACCACCATCTCCGTCCGGTGATTGGCCTGCCAGCCGCAGCCTGCTTGATCCTCTGCCCGCCTGGGTATTCAATTTCCCATTCAAGGTTTGCCTACAACTCTTGACCGGTATTTTCTCTCTTTACCATATCGTCTATACTATATCATTCTTGTGCGAGGATACTGCATCTCTTTCTTTTTTTTTGCCACGGGGCTATCAGAGCCAATGATCCTTAACCGTCGGCGTCACGGGGTATGAGGTGCGACCTTGAACAGTCATATAATCAAATAGATTGCTCCTGTCCTTGGAGGCATTTGTTGCCTTGACGTAGTGCGCCGCAAGATCGTTTCCCGCTCGTGGTCGTCTGCTGTTTCAAGGTTGGCCTAGGATAGCTTAGGATATCGCAACGGCCGAAGGAACGTACCATCGTGAGAGCCGCATAGCTGGTTCAAGGCCTAGACCCGCGTCGACTTGATTGCTCGTGGTTTGTTCGTGAATGCTGCTGTCAATGGCCTAGATTCGCGCGATTGTGCCGCCATACATTCCCGATCAACAGGAGGGACTACAAAATGTTACAATGCAAAGGTCAAAACAAAAAACAAAGACGTCGCGCCCTTGGAGCGAACGCAAGTGGCACGACGAATATAAACAGTACTACCAGGAACGAATAGATAGGCACGGTACGTCTCTGATATTCTGCAACTATCGGCCTGGTCAGTACTGAATAGCCGTCCCTAGGCAATCTCGAGTACAGATGGGTTGGGCCAGCTCAACCCTCGACCACTGACCAAAGCGTTCCTCGCTCCGACAACTCCATTGATAACTTGGCAGATGGTGTAGGACAGCTTGATGTAAATCATAGCAGTTATGCCTCGGCTCAACCTTTTGAATATGAGTCTCATCATACCGTCGCTAGCCACGCCGGTAAGGAGCATGGACCTGCGCATATCTATAACATTACCACTAATGACGTCGCATTAGCTGGCAGCATTTCCATGTCTCCCAACTATACGCTTAACACACATCAACCTCAAGAAACTGACTACCAAGGCCAAGGGTATATACAGCAGCAACAAGACAAGGGGAAGGGAAAGTCTCATCAAGATCTGCAGCTCGAGGACTACAATGACTCTCCTGCTGAAGTTAGCCCACACCAATCCGTGGACCCTAACTTAGAGCTAGGAGTAGATTCTTATACGGCAGAAACATTTGTACAATGTGAGGAATAACCCCTTAGCGACTGACTGGACTTAAAAGCTAAGGAATATAGATGGAACTCCGAGTTACTTGGATGGCGGAGCTACATCGGCCGGGTCCTCTGCAAATTCTTTGGAATCGCAAGTGAACGATTACGAGAGTGAAGGAGCTAGTCACTCCGTAGATGATGTTGCGTACCAAGAAGCCATCCACATGAGTCGCAGCAGTTATTATGGAACCAATGAAATAGGAGAATCGTCCTATTCGACATCCTCAGTCAGTCAGGGTGCGACATCGCCTTGGCCTCCTTCCGTTGATCCCAGTGCATATGATATAGGTTGGTCTTTGGTCAAATGCTAGCACTCTAATGCCTAACTTGAAGTAGATGCTACGCTTACAGCTGAAGAAGATGTACCAACACCACGCGGTGGTTCCCCGCTTCCGCCAACTCCCATTCCAACAATTTTATCTTATCCAGCTTCATCTTATGGCAACTATACTATTCAAGGAACCCCAGGAAGCGAGGAAGAACTAGATGCGCGTAAGAACTCTGCTCTCTGCAGACTGTGTCCACGATACTGAACCTAAGGCAGGGTATCGCGTAGAACATTCCCAAAGGTTTCAACCAGGCGAGGTAAGCCAAGGAGGCTTCCGTCATGTCTTTATCGGGAGGTCTAATGACTGAGTTCTATCCAGGTTTTCAAGATCCTTTGGTCTGAGCCTCTCGGTCAAGTCGGGGGCGACGATCCAATTTCCGACATGACCACAAGGAGGACTTCCACCGGCCAGTTTTATGTCGGTGTCCGTAGGTTCATCATCGTCACGACAGATGAAAGTCATCACAGCACTTGTGTGTAAGTGAATGAATGTCTCACAATCTCCCTGGGGCAACCTGCTTACGGCTACTATAGACCAATCTTAACGTATGACCGAAAAGGATGTTTGAAGAGAGGCGTAAAGCCCAACAAACATGGGATTATCTATGTAGAAGGATTCAAGAAGCCAAAACCTTTGAATAATGAACCTCGCCTGGGATTTGACCCCGTAGCTCTTTCGATCTACGCGGAAGGCGAAAAACTTGCCAAGGAATCTCGGGTCAATTACTCCAAGTTGGTCACAATCGAGCACAACGTTAAGGTGTTCTTCATCGGCTCGATCACCGGCAATCATTTCGAAAATGTTCGCAATGCAGTTAACGAATGCTGGGAACAAAAGATGCATCGATCGACAAGGAGATCCAGGAGATGAGAACACCACGCCATAAGATGAAAAACACAATATCAGGGCGTTCTTCCACACGAGAGGATCGCCCAGGGCTGTCACATGACACCCACCTCATTTACGTTTTCCAGGGCCTTAGCCCTATGCTTTACTTCCCCCCTTTGGTCGTCGTCGACCCGGGGATTTCATAGTAGTTGATAATTACGTTTTCCCCCAACGACGCGTTAATATTCCCTCGGCTGGTTTTGGACGTTGTCGAGCCAATGCACGTTGGTACTCAAAGATTGGAAAAATGGGAATCTGGCTATGCTCCTCAGGACATGCTGGATTGCCCCCTTACGTGTAGACGGTGTCGAGGATAAAGCGCTGGAATACAGGACAGCTACAAGAATGACGGACAGAATGATTGATGGACATACATATATGGGCGTGGTAAACCTGCGACGTCTCGACGAACCATTTACACTTGTCGAAGAAAAAGCAGCTGCGCGATTTCAGCGCCTTGTCACTCATTTAATTTTTCCTTTTTGAGGGGGAGGGGAAGGGGTTTATTCATGATATATGCTCCCTATGCCACATTTCAGGGGTCCTTGGTCGCTTTGCCAAATAAGATTGTCGTCATGTTGTCAATTTCTGGAAGTCGAAGTAACTGTCTCGTTGAAGACCACACTCTGCCTAAGACGTCGCCATGTTCGCATCTGTCGTTACATCCTACTTAATCTAAAGTATTCCAGTCAACATCCGCCACATCCTAGTTATCATGAACATCTCGACTTGTTTGCTTTACATCATAGTCATTGTTGGATACTTCGATTGGCACGAGTCAAGTTGAATATAATTTCAGAAGAGTGTGCTGTTGCCAGATATAATACTCATTCACCTTATCATTCTCTATGCTTGATGATCATTGTAGTCCGTCTACATTATAACACAACTACCACGCGTTGCTGACCAAAACCTATCTGCCGTATTTCGTATAAAGCAATAAACGCCATGGATGGATGTCTGGAATAGCCTCCGCCTTTGTGTGTCCTCCTACATACATACATACATACATACATACAGACAAACAAACATACATACCCTACACGTTGCGTTTCGTCTTCTCGTGCTTCGTGTAGCAAAACAGTGAGTGAGCGGTCATAACCTATCCATCAAACGAGTAGCAGCAGTCCCAACCAATTTCCCGTATCCATCCCCCCACACAATCCAGTAGGACAAAAAGAAATCGACGAGGCAGTGGAGACACTTCACGATCCTTCCCTTCCCGACCCTAATCCGGGGACGGGTAGAAGAATTCCAACAGGGCTGGGGGGGAGTTGCGTCTCTCGCTTCATCGCCTCGTCATCATCAGGGTACACTTGCTCTCTGCTCGCCTACTGGCCTTTACTCATCACCCCGTCAACGCCGTCCCGCCCCGCGCTTCTTGCGCTTCTCCTCCGTGTAATCGCTGCTCACGACGCTGCTGCTGCCGGCCGTCACGCTCGACAGGCCCGGGATGACGTGGTGGTAGGACTTGGTGCCGAGTTCGCTGGTTCCCGCGTCGCTTTCGTACCTGTTGTTGTTATTGCTACTGCTGCTTCCCTCGCCGGCCGCGCTGGCCGTCTCCTCCTGGATGGTGTCGTGGTGGCGCGGGGACGCGAACGAGTGCTCGGCGCGCTGGTAGCTGAAGTCGCGACGGCTGGTGCGGCCCTTCTCCTGCTGCTGCAGGCGGCGGGCCTCGGCGCGGATCCGCTCGTTCTCGCGGTTCGACGTGCGGTCGGCCGTGCTGTAGACCTTGCGGATGCCGCCGCCCGACTTCTTGGTCTTCTTCTCGGCGGAGCCGCTAGTAGTGGCGGCAGCGGCGGCGGCGGTCTCGGCCTTGGTCGGCGTGCTCGTCGGCGTGCTCTGCCGGTTGCTCAGCAGGTCGCTGCCGGCCGAGGTGGAGTTGTCCTGGTTCGTCGAGCCGTCCCACTCGCTGCCCTCGCTCGCCTTGTTGATGCCGCCCACGCGCGCCGCCTTCTCGTGCCGGTAAGCCCGCAGCTTCGCCTTCGCCTCGGCCTCGGCCTCCTCGTCCACCAGGACCCCGTCCTCGCCGACGTGCCGCCCGGACCGCGACCGGCTCTTGCGGTCCTTCTTCTTCTCCTTCTCGCGCTCCTTGCGCTCGCGCCGCTGCCGCCGCCGCTCCCGCCCCGTGAAGTCCGACACCCCGCCCGTGATGCCCGTCACCGTGCTCTGCGTGTCGCCCGTGGTGCCCGTCATCTGGGTGAGGCCGCCCGTGTAGGCGGTCGCGCCGTCTTCGACGTCCTTGTAGACGGAGCCGCCGCCGAGGTTGGTGCTCGTGGTGGCGCCCGAGAGCGTGGTGCCGTTGGGGCCCTTGCGCCGCAGCACCGTCGACTTGTAGTCCTCCCAGTCGCCCTCCTTGAAGTGGAAGCCGCCGTTGCGGGCCCAGAAGAAGAACCAGACGGCCGTGCACACGAAGGCGGCCCCGATCAGCCCGAATAGCACGAACACAAACGTGTTGTTGATGTCGTTCGGCCGCACCACCCCCTTATGGGGATCTACCTTGGCCGGGTCGTCCTTGATCTTGTCGTCTCCGGTGCCATCGCGCGCTAAGAGGATCGAGCGGGCGGCGAGGGGCCCGAGCTGCTGTGCTAACGAGGCCGTGGATGGAATGCTCGGGGATCGGGCGGCGATATCGTTGGCCGTGCTTCGGGCGGAGGAGAAAAAGCTGATGGCATGTGCTGTTATGGTGGGAAGTAAAGGTGCCATCTTGATGGCGTGTGTGCCGTTGACGACGCAACGCGAGGTGGAATTCCTTAGTTTGCTGGGTGGAATGCAAGTAGATGAATGTTGGTCGGACTGGGCTGGTATTCTGCTGGAAAACCCAGCCAAGTCGGTAAGAAGGTAGATCTAATGGCCTCACTCCCGTCTTGGATTAGTTGGTTGTACAATGTATCGAGAGTTGCGTAAAGTATTTGACGGTTGTTTCCTCGTGCACTTGGAAAATTCGATATGCGCTTGGAAAATTGGATGATGCAAGGCCGGAATTGACACAGAAAGGATTGACTTTGGTGTTCCTGTTATGCCCGGTTGTCGTGTGGTTTCTATGGCCATGAAGTTGGGGCTGGAAATGGGAGGGCTGGGGAGGTTGGTAAGGTAGCATGATGCAAAGTCAATAATATTGGCCCGGTAACCCAACCCACCCAGCCCACCTAGGTACCGTCAAGCCACATGCACTGCGGGGCTCATCCATTTTATGCATTAGCCACAACACCTGGTTAACTGTCTGACAGTTAGTTCCACCTTTGTTGGATTCTCCAAGTTCCTAACGCTGTAAATAGGCATATTACCCGCGAAGCATGGGATGTCCGATACGGTTCCTAAACTGTATGGTAACTGCTTCTCTGCCTTATTAATCGGTGATGAGCCGAGTGAAAGGGTTTCAGGAACATCCATAGTTCAAACATGTCTGATCTCGCTAGCCGCTGGAAGCCAGCGAATGAGCTACCAACATCATCATGTCATCTCGGTAGGCTACGAGACCGGTATCCACGAAAGAAAACGACATGGCTGATAGAACGGAATCTTTCGCAATTTCCAAATTTATATCAGAGCTCCGTCGACGCTCTCGCGGCGGCGGCGAGTGGTAGCAGCTTTACAGAGACGGTAATATGTCCCTTGAGTTTGTTGACATGGTGCTGACTATGTTCAAAGGGCTCTAGGATTCGAAAGATCGTCCCAATAATAAACCAGTAATCATTGAAGACCTTTTACTACTTGACCATTCAAGCTCACGGCTCTTAGTGACCGGATTTAGAAAATAGCTGCTGACACGTTTGAAGTTCCCTAAGCATCAGTCGTCTCCACACAGCCTACAATATCCCAACGCTGCTAAGCATGCTACGAGCCATACCTAGTGGAAAGTAGTGTTGAGCCGAAGATGTAGAGAGCTTCTGGATCAGAAGCCTCGATATATATTATGATTCGCAGCGAACATGAATCACCGACAAAGAATGCTCTGGTGAGAACTAGTCCATCAGATCTATATGACGCTATTATAATAGCTTATGAATCAATTTACTATCATAGTTGTAAGAGAGACGGACACAAGGCTCAAGGCCTCGAAACTTTAAGTCCTTGCTCCGTATTCACGGTATTCTTTCTAATACTTAACCTAATTGGAATTTAATTCTACCATATTTATTATTGCTATTATTATCATTCTTACCATTATTTTCCAATCAGGTATCGGTAGCTCTTAAAAACGTGTACACGGTATTTTCTTAAAAGTACAATACCAAGGAGAGGTGTACATGAATTAGGAGGTATATACATACATCCGTATCGGTGGACTGTTTCAGATTTGCAAGATACTTGGGCCAACGGGGTACGGGGTTGACTCATCGACGTAATGCGAAGGTGCCGGATTTACTGCCATCTTCAGTAGTCATGTGATATACCTATTTATGAATTTGAGAAAGGGTTGGTATTACTACATACTAGGCTGGGTACGGTATTTATCCCCCGTTCAGTTAGAGCTTATGTAGGTGTTGTCAACACAGGTTCTTATTAATAGTACAAGTACATAGTACTCCGTATAATCTTCCCATGGATGTACCAAAGTAGTTTCTCGCCCGGAGGATATTAACAGCATTCGGCTTCAGTCCGTTGTCGTGGTGTGATTGATTACTCGCTCTCCATAGCCACTGAGCCACCTATGGTGGTGTATGGATCTATCGCTGCAGGCTTACCCGGGGTTGGCGGGAACCTGGATCGACACCTTGGAAACCCGTTGTGACAAAATCGCGGTTTTTACTCCCCAAAAGATAGATACACGTCGAGGTGGCGAAAGGTGAGCTCCAACAACGTGGCACGATCGGCGTGGAGAGGAGACGTAGACATGCGGGAAGACTCCATATCTGGCAAGTTTTCAGATGGGTTGATCGAGGAATAATTGTCACTGTAGTACATTGTGTCCAGCTGCATCAACCGTACCGCGAGACATTTACATCTACGATTCACAGATGGCGAACAATGGGTTGCTCCTAGCCAACATCTTCCATTGGAAACTCAACATCCTAAAGGGGGTACTTTATAGCTATCATGTATCTATAGAGGAAGAACGGGCCCTCTAACGGAGACGGAGATGACTCCCCGAGGGTGTACGATCGTGACGAATCCTCACAAACTGTCCTTTTCGCAAGCGAGTAGTAGTCCACGTAGAAGACCCTTGCCGTAAATGTAGATGGACTTTCTTGATCCCGCTCCCCGTTCCTTGTCCCCGAGGCTCAGCAACGAGCCATAGGGACTGATTATGACGCAAACAAATTCCCGACTTCAAGTCTGTCCAATGGCAAAAACTCCGTAACAGGAAATATGGCAAAGTTCCCTTTGCACGAAAGCATGATATCCACCGCTGATAGAAGTGCGAACTTCATTGCTGTGCAGACTAGATCTATCGGTCCAACTCTTACGCCATGCGAATGCAACCAACTTGGCTTCAAAGCTCAAAGGGTATTGCACACAGCATGGCACGGCCAATTCCTGTGTAGAAGCGAAGACAAAAATAGAACACACAATCCCCATCGGTACGAAAGGATCAATGTCCATGTGAGAGTAGAACGTAAGTTGAAGTGCTCAACCGGTCACACAGCCACCCGCCCCATCCTGCCAGAACTGACCAAAATTCCCCATCACTGACTGCGTCTCGTCACTCGTTTCGTCGTATACAAGGGGGTAAAAAATCATCGGGTAGAAATTCACAGATCGCAAGGGAAGAGGAAAATCAGACACATAAGAGAAATTTGCATGTTTTCCCATGTCCTAAACCCTTTTATAGTCCATTTTGGGATATCCACGAATTATCTCGAGTGCGCTGTTTTATTCAAAATGTTGCGACCACCAAAGAGAAAAACGGGGATGTAATAGGACACAAGGAGCAAAATCGCACGAAATGCTCGATGCCCAAATACGTAAATAGCGAAAAATAGAGTGTATCACTCTGTCTAGGAGTTCAAGATGAAAAGGTGAAAAACACCTAGTCACCTCGGCCTCAATGAATCGAAATTAGAAGTAATTGTCGTCATGGTTGTAGTAACCCACAGGTGCGGGAGCATAGCGCCGGTCGCCATCATAGTGAGAATCGTACTCATGATCGTAGTTAGGCCCGTAGCGAGAATACGGGGCGGGGTACAAAGGCGGTGCGGGTGTCCGCGCGTATGAACCAGCCCGAGAGTTATTTCGTCGTTGACTTGCGGAACGGTCTGCCGCCAGCTGGTCTACCCGACTCTTCCGGTCGCTCCGCTCATTTCGCTCATCGCTGTAGACAGATGTATCGCGGTCACTGCCGCCGGCACGAGTAGTTCCTCCCCCACGGCCTATGTTCATATCGCCGCCCTGATTGCAATGAATCTTGGTATTTCCAACTTCAATGACGGCACCCATTGGGAGCTTAATCGTAATATCATCGTCTCCGCTACCAGACCGCGTAGTTCGAGTCGTTGCTGAGTGCTTATAATCGCTCTCGTCTCGGCTCTCGCTGCTACGAGTGGAGCGGCTGCTGCCTCCGTTTTTCATACGTTGAAGAGCCTCGGCCGTGAGAGGCGGACCTGATCCGCCACTAACGTCCTCTTGATACCGAGAAGCATCGCGGACCTTGTCCTCAACATTATAGTAAGAGTTTCGCCGACCACGCGATGCTGGTTCAAGCGCATAGCTGCCATCTTCGTAGAGAGAGTCGGTTGAAAAGCTCTCAGGTCGCGACCGAATAGGCAGAGCACCAAAGCCATATTCAACTTCCCGCCGACTTACAGGCCGGTATAAAGATGAGTCGGCTTCCTCCAAATCGTCGTCTTCGAATCCAACAGACTTCCTTCTCGTAGCCGGCGGCGGTGCCGGGCGAATGACTCGTCGTTCTGGCCGAGCAGAGGCTGGCCGTGGAGGGGGATGAGACGGGGGAGGCATTCGCATGCGGTCTTCATGATCCTTGCTAGTCTTTCTCGACACCGAGGTCCGCCGTGTGAGGGCCTTCTCTTTCGATGGCTCGTAGTCATGGGATTTAGAAGACTGGTGGTACCCCATAGCTGATTGTGGCCGCTGCCCAAAACGTGAAGCCAAATCCCGATTGCCGTAGTCGGTGAATGAACCAGGGGGCGGTGGATGTGGTGGATGGGGCATCGGAAGTGCCATTGGAGGCGGTCCACCGGCCCAGGAAGAAGGAAACGACGGCACAGGAAACTGTGATGGATGCGGCGGTTGGTGAGAGTACGCCGATGTGGACAGAGGTGGGCGCTGGGGAGGATGGTGGTAGGATTCAGGCCGGGTACGTGCGCGAGGTCTCGATGAAGAGGCGACGGTCTGCTGTACTCCATAGTAAGAGGATTCATCGGAGCCTCGAGACGATGGAGCTACCGGCGTTGTTTTGTGCGAACGAGCGGGTGGGCGTTGGCCCTTTTGGACCACGAGGGATGAGCGTCTTTTTCCGTCTTTCATCTTGGGCTTAGAAATTCTTCGAGGCGGCAAAGGGTGTTCCGTATTGTCGGAGTCAGACAATTCAGGTGATGGTGATGGTGAGGGCGATGGTGAGGGCGATGGCGACGCCGATGATGAAGCTGATGATGATGGTGATGGCGAACGGGGGCGACGGTGAGACCCTGTGCGTGATCTACTGGTGTTGGATTTCTCTTTAGAGGGACTGCTCTCTGCAGTAGTGGATTTGGCGTATCTGGGTTCGGTGCCGATGGGCTCTCCGTCCTCATTGGCCTCTTCGATGTATGCTACGTGCGAAGGTGCTGAAGCCTTCGCCATATCTCGACAGTGAGTCCTGTCACTGGATTAAAAGGTGGAATTGGAGTGGGAGGCAGAATGTGCCTCTAAAGAGGGCGGACCTGGCCAGACGGAATTCTGGTACTCAATAGCGAGCTAGGCGGTGCGTCCTGAATGGGGATGGGGGTGGTCGAAACAATAATGCCCAAGATATGTACTAATAGTAATCCTTCAACCCAAGTGGGGAAGGGGGCCCCTGCGAACAGACGTATCGACGAGACTTAGTCTGTCAGATGGGGTCGATTCGGGTAATTGGTGATGGCAGGCCCGGTCAAGCCAAAAGGGATATCCAATGGATCCTATGTAGTCTTATGCTGGTAGATGTATGTGTGTATGTGTGTGTGTATGTACGTATGTACGTATGTATGTATGTATGTATGTATGTATGTATGTATGTATGAATGTATGTATGTTAGGTATGTGTGTAAGTGGATAAAAACTGGAAACTTCAAGGTTCCAATGGTCTACAACGGACCACGAGACCGATTATTTTCTTCTTTTTTTATTATCTCTCTTTCTCTGTCCTCTTTTTGAATCAAGGAGGACCAAGGAAGGTAACGCGGGAAGGAATGGGTGTTGCCGGGTAGAGATATGGAGAGATACAACCTGGAATCCTCGCAGATTCGCGTAAAGTACTTAAGTACCTATACGTATGTACAAGTCTTCTTTTCTTGTACACGTAAGATACCGTAAGTTATGAGTCCGGCAGATGGATGACTGCAGAGGTACAGTATATGTACGATACCACCGCCGTAATGGCCGACGGAGAGATCATGCGTTGGCAGGGAGAAGTTTATGCAAGCACCAATTTGCCAATGTAGGTGTGTACGTAGGTATGTACCTCCTGGTAGCGCTGAAGGGTCCTGGGCAGGCGGCAGGTGGGATGGGATAGGCGCAACAGGGCAACGAGGGGACACAAGATACGGTTGTTTAGTTTATCGATACGGTAGTATCGATAGCCCAAAGCAACTGGGGTCGGATCCTTCGCACTTTTTTTCTTCTTTCTTTCCCGTTCCGTCTCTCTTCTTGTTCAGCCCCCCACCCTAAGGTTCCCTTGAGTGCTTGCAGTGAGTAAAGAGACTTGGCGTCTTCGAAACCTCTCTGTTTTTAGTTATTTGGTTCCCGACTTAAGAAAAAACGGCCAGAACGGCCCGCCGAATATGAACGACTAATCCTGAAATGTCAAGCAAAAACGGTAACGGTACCCAATGATGGCGGTGGGTCTCTCGATCCCGCAAGGCGGAACAAATTCTTCTAGAAAGGATGTTCCTGAACGAACAATGGCCAACGAAGTACATGCGTACGTATGTACAGTAGTCGCTGGTCGCCTTGTCGAATAGATGGCAATTGTTCGTTCTCTCGGCCTTAACAGAGCAAGGACTCCCTTGCTTGAGGCTCTCAGGTCGTAGGTTGTCGTTCCACGCCGGTACTAGTGCTGATTTATTAGGTTGTTGTCACTGTGGGTTGGTTCTTAGAAACAGTAGTGGCCTTTGTCAATGTGTACGAATTTGTTGGATGCTGCTAGGTGTAGTCGGTCTTATCCTGTAACTGCATTTCGTTGGCTGTCGTTGTCCCGTTGGGCTTTGCTCAGGCTGGTTAAGTGGCAAATATTAGAGTCGTGTAATAAGTAGTGGGAAAGACAACAAGCAGTAAGTTCGGGGAGGCGAAACTGTAGCCACTAACAAGAGACGAAATGGAACCGGCTGAGAGTTGTGTGGATGTTGTCCTGTTCAAGTTGCAGGATTATGTGCCCAATTTCAAAACTTATTAAGCTTTAGGTACCAATCGTTACGGCTCTCTGTAATGAGTGAGTCGCTTTGGATGATGGATGATGCCTTGATGGCACCGAATCGGTTTATTTTTCGTTACCGTTTCCCGATGCTGATGGCTCTTCAACTAGAAGACGAGATCAACTCAGGACACAAGAAAAAAAATGGAAGTCTTGGAAGATCCTTTGACGGGACAGGAAGCACGATGATGCTCATATTGTGGTCCCGTCAAGGCAGCTGTGCGATGTCATTTGCTAGCAGATAGATGGCAGAGAAAAGCAGGCAACGATAGACGCCAACGCACCATCGCATGCCGTCCCCCAACTCCTCTACGCAGCAGAGAACTTAGAAACCAGCCAGTCAGCCGGCCCCAATTGGACTCCTTCCAGGGTATGCATCACTTGCATTAACTAGGTCCCTGAGCACATCCTCTCATAGGACCAGCCGAGCTCGAACGACGATAGTACACCAATTGCCGCATGGCAAAAGAGTCATCGTGTAGCCTCCCTTTGGAGTCTCGGCGTATCTAATGTCGCAGCGGTGCCTATTCGAGAATACCAATACACCATCGGGAAACTTCTCATCTCTTATATATAGAACGACCTTTTGATTACCAAGATTTGTCCTCGCATGGAAATAAGTTATCGCCGGGGTGCTTCATATTTTGGTACGACGCTTCCGGAGCATGACCCCAAGACCTTAACTCATCCATTCACCTATTCAATTTGACTATGCAGTCCAAGAGCTAGAGGAGCATCGCTTCAATAGCTTCTAGTCGGCGTAGTACAACTCCATGACCGTCATTCATACATTACGCAGCTTGCAATGTGTTTATTTTAATACTACATTTACGTTCCTCGTCTATTTTCCGTACAGCTATTGGACTACATCCCATTGATCGACAAGAACCTAGACAACGCACCCACTCCGTTAACTTGATCTAATAGCATTTTCTATGGACATTTCATAATAGAGATGCACTTCCACGTTTTCTGAATGAAGCCGGCGATCCTTTTGAATCTAAGCATAGGGGTGAAGGCGAAACAATTTCACACCTGTTCGGTACATACAAATCGATTGGTTCCGAGCTTGTTGCCCAGAGAGGTCTGGACATCTTTGCCTCTAATCGAGACACCAGCGATGCGTGTCATCTTCCAAACCCCATACATGACTGTCACCATACCGTATTCAATCGGGTAGCCTAGCTACCTATCCCTGCATGTACAGAATATCCATTCAGTACGTGTAGATGGATAGTGTACTGCATTGTACGAGCCCTTCTACGTATGTAGTATAATATCCAAAAGAGACATTGTGGCTGCAAGGGACTTCATTTATTGCACCGTGAAAGCGTGAACGAGTTCGCTGGGTCAGAGATGCCCCCCCGAATAGCTCCGATCTAGGTTAATTATCCATCGAATTTTAGGTGAATATTAACATTGAACTCACAGAACGTTGCCCTGACCTTTGCTACCTATCCCACGAGTCCCTTGACCATCGCTCGGCGGGAATACTCCACCGTTTCTATGGAGTAAGTAGCCGCATACAACATACAACGCATTGACGCAAATGCAAGGTGCCAGATCACCAATCGCTATGGCTTACAGTTCGTCCACAACTGTAGTCACGAGCAAACCTTTCGGCGGCAGCACCCAAGTAATAAGTGGCTTTATGCTGGTGCGAGGCTGGAATTTACGACGGTGCTACAACGTAGACGGACACGAGCCAACTATTATAGTAAGCCGCTAAGCAACACTACCTTTTCGGTGAAAAGTTGGGATGGTATTCGTCAGTCCTTATGAGACTCGGATGTCAAGAGAAGTGCTGTGGTCCTGATTAAGGATACCGTTAACATAGCCAGCATACGCCAAACTGCTGTGTAGTGGGGTTCTTGACCAATGCAATTGGAGCGATGAAGGTTCTTCAAAAGACTTACACCGCCATTCTCAACTAACAAAACACGTCAGTACTTCTAGTATGCGTATACCGCAGCATAGTATGCGAGGAGGACACAACCGTGCCAATGGACTTTGCATGTCCCGACGTATTAGATAGGCAGCAAACCACGATGTCGAACTGATATCCCAATTTATACATAGTGGTAAGGGAGAGGCGCTTCACTTATGTACGTCCTTGAGCTATGGGCATCGTACAGGCATGAACCAAACGAGCTGCTAGGTTTCATTCGTATCGTATGGCTGTTGCCGCTCTCCAATGTCGAACAGCGACGCTTGATCCTTGCGGTGTTGAGCTACCATTTCTGCGTACTGACAGATCAAGATTCTCGCTCTGAGAGAAATCAAGCACTGATGCAGCTTTACCCTCCCATCCCCTTCCAGGCGGCAATGGTATCAGTTCGGCCGGCAAGCCATCCTAGGAAGTCCGGCCAGAAATTCCCAGGCACACTGTGGCCCGTTGAGGAGGTGATGCCACGCCATTCCATAGTTCGGATCCTTCTAGGCACCTAAGTAACCGATACATAGACTCAAAGGGACAGTACCGTCCAAGAATAAATTGCCTCTCTCATGAGGATAAGCCTTTATCCAGCACGGCCCTGGTCTCATGAGTTCCGCAACATGAACGTGAACCGTAGAACCCAACGCCAGCGGGCGAAGCGAAAAAGTATAGCCGGTGGCAGAACTGTCTTCAGCAATGTCCGTGGAGGTTGGTAGCAAAAGAAAATGGAACAACGAATTACCATCGACTTCAATCGGGAGCTGTGGGATATTAGATCCGCAATTACAGCTCGGTGCTCAGATAGACACAGGTCGTTGTCAAACTTGTTGGACAAGACACTGAATATGCGGTACCTAGCATCAGCCTACTCCTTCATGAATAAGATGTTGATCCACTCGGGAATTCTCGCCAGCTTCGCAGAGAGACTTAAAAAATGATTTCATTCGCATGGTGTTGGGTCTGAGGCCCAACGGTCGAGATGTTGATCAACTCTTTTGCTTAAGTTGTCATTATGTTGCATGCTTGGTCTCAGGGGGTGCTGTTGAAGTCACCAGTAAAGAAGAGTTAAAGAATGTAAGGAAGTCCCTACCGCATCGCTTATTATTTAACAACTTTCAATAGCAATTTTGCGCTTTCTTCTCTGACATCCGCGCCTTCATAATCCAAGTGTGTGCTCAGGGCGATCACGAGGATCCCATATGTCTATGGCGGAACGCGTTGGTAGTAGCGAACTGATCCAAGTAATAAATCAAAATGGCAACAGTGAGAATCAGAGACGAGGATGTCATTCCAGCCTTTGAATGGTTTCTCTCGGATGTATTTCACTTGATCAGCACATATCTGGGCGATCAAATCTCTAAACGTCCGTCTGTAAGATGGCTATGCGTTTCGTTTCCCGTCACCATAGTCAACTCTGATATGGGCTCACGACAATCCTAGATTCGTCTCAAAGTTTGCCAATCGGCCGCGCATAGCCTCTTGTAAACAGAGGACGGCACTGAATGCCTCGCTGATTGCAGAGCTAACTAAGGGAGTCGTATCGCCCAAGACTCTTCTCGTATAGCGAGGATTGAATTAGCGTAGGTAGGTATCGTACCTACGTTGCAAGTGATCAAACCAAAAAGGGATCAGTTTGTTCGTTATGTTTAAGCAAGCAATGGTATGGCTTGTTATTTGTTGTGAATAGTTGCCTGTGAATGAGATAAACTTGATAGCTTATGATTACTGAACTTAAAGGGGCGTAAACTCCACATAGCAGCCTGGGCCTTAATGAAGCACGTGATTCCCTCTCGTTTGCCCAGCCCCCAACACCGTCATCCCGCACTCAGCCCTACAATAAATTGAATGCAGCTAGGAAATCGAGATCAGATCGAAACCTTCACGATTCATGAACTCAAATCCAGTGCCATGTAATACCGCGTAATACGCATACTATGTATATCGAATCAGTCATCTTCAGGCACCCAAATTTAAGTTTCGACTGACCTGCGCTCTGTGGGCTTTTCGTCTACATTGATACCTCAGATAACCCGAAGATTATCACGCCCTGACTATCGCTTACTCGAAATAGTCACATTGTGTTATTCGTCTACTATATACAGATTAGCATCTTGCAGCTACTAAGACGTCGTTGATACTATGAGCACTCACGTAGGGGGGGGTGTCGAAGACTGAAAACCAGGGACCTATACCATACATACTTAGGTACGGTGAGTAGCTCCATCTCTACTACTTTGAGACTAGCACTTAGCTAGAAGCATTTAGGTACGCGTGTAGCGAGGTTGGTCGGTTAACTCTAGCACACAATGGTCTCTAGCAAGGCACCAGATTTTATTGCGATGCAAATTAGTCGCCAACAACCACCATTTACTTGAAAAAAGCACTCTTTAAGTAGCGAAACCCTTGATATGGAGAGGTAAGGAGGCCACCGCCAGTGAACCTACCGGATCCGCCCGAGTTCCTTCAACTCTAGTCATTAGATTTTTCAATACATACTTACTTGGGCTGCCTGGTTGTGCTCGTAGGTCGAATCCGGCAAGCAGCATGGAACCCGGTGTAGATCTGCGATCGTCACTGGCCTTCCGGCTGATAAGACCTGTCATCTGATGCCCTCCCGGTGAAAGAGCTCCAACTCGATTTATTTGTTTCAGACTAAATCGCCTCTTGGTGTTTCGTCGAACCAAGAAACTGGCACCGATATCCCATGGGGTGGTCCTTGGCATACATAACCTTGGAAGTTGACCTAGCAGCCGAGTGTGGTGTGCCCCAAAATCGGGCGAATAGGGTCGCACAGCCTCTGCACTATTGAAGATCTTTCACACATCTCTGCGAGTGCAGTTGGTGATGGATACTGCTATACGACTACCACCATTCACTCCATCACAATATAGAGCTCGCTACGTTAGTGTATTGATAATGACTCCTTCAGGATCCCTAGTGCGGCGAAACGACATCGCGTAGCTCGGCTACCCTGTGAATAAACAACATAAGTAGTTGCCCGTAAGACGTGGTATTACGAAATTTAGGGTCGTCCGCTCGCCGCAGTGAAGCGTCGTCATGCAAGGTACATTGCATACGCGTTCGCCGATCCAGAGGCAAGTCAAGTCAATTCGATCTACTACCTAAACACCGCCGAATGACAATAAAGCTCACGAGCCGCAAGAATTCGTAAATAGTATGGATATAAATGCCCCTTCAACGCGCGGAATACTCGGCAGATGGTGTGTGCGCAACACTGTCAGATGCCTATTTGACTGAGGGTGATGGTGGTCTCAATGTCTTGGTGGTTGGCGTATTAGTGAGCCTCCTGCGCACTCGTATCTCGACTTACGCACACCGGCTGCACACCACCAGCCAAATCCCAAACAATTCATACCCACCCCTCCAGACGCGTGATTCCCTTTCCGGAAATCAGCTTTGGGGTTATCGTTGACTGAGCCAGGGAGGCTCAGCCCTTACAAGATAATTCATTACCAAACCGCGCCGCTCACGAGTGCTGTCAAGTTTTCGAAAGGTTACGTTCTGGTTCGGATGACCACCATGTTTCTCAGGCTGCCAATTCGCGAGGCAGCCGGTGACTAACACATTGCCTGGTAGGTCTGTCTTCTGCCTAGTGGCAGTATATATATAAGATGCGGCTTTGCCGCCGTTCTAATTCTTTTGGGTGCTACCTCGTGTCTCGCGATACATCAGTTATCTCCCAAGTTGTTGTACGGCTTCAACTTTTTTTCTTTCTTTCTCACATCACACTATTTGGGCCAAGAACACTGGGCCGGCTTGAGCCCGGCGACTTTCGCCCAAGGTCGGCGTAATAAGAAAGGACCTCCATTCCATTTCATTAAGTCTTCAATATCCTTTTTGCGGGAATGATTAACATCGTGGAATCCGGTCCTTACTGCTGAATTTCTTAATTCACAATATCATCAACCACCATGCCTTCGCTATCTCCTAGCGTACCTACTCGCCTACAGCCCGACTCCTGGTCGCCTAGTCCTGACCGTCATACTCCGTCGTTGGAAGACGACAGCACTTCGACGGATGACGATGAACTCGACGTCCCATTATCTCGGGAGAATCCCATGCTGTATTTTCTTACTCCGCCCACTCCTAAGGACGAGGAGTTGGAATTTGACTTTGATTTCGACGCCGGGATCGAGGATTCGAGTCATCGGAAAATCATCCGGACTGTGAGCCCTGCTACTCTCGACGGACTTAGAAAGTACAAGCCCAAGAGCAGAGCTGATGAGTGTGCCATCTTGGATGACGACGAAGAGGATGAAGAAGATTATATTCGATTCCCTCCCCGCCAGACTCTGCCCTTCGGCTTCGAAAAATTCTTTGATAAGCCGAAACATACTTTTACAGCTTCCGAGACCACAGAAGCTCTGCTATCACCGAGGTCTTTTCACGTTGGGTCACCTAGAGGACGCCCAGCAAAACATTTTGCGCCTCCGCGTCACCCATTCCGAGGCAGGTCGCGTAGTTTATCACTTCAACGAAGACACTCATGGCGTGAGCCTAGTCCCGATGTATATTCTATCGAGGAGGAGCCGGAGAAAGAGACTATGAGCGAGATGGGGCTGAGCGTTTCAGACCTCGAGGAAGGTCGTGAGAAGAAGACACAACCAATAGACATACCGGCTGCAAAGCCAAAGAAGAGGGTACGGTTCATGTTACCAGTTAAGGGTTAAGCATATGTTTACTTTCGCATATTTCCCAGGGGGGAATCTGGCATGCATGCACACGGAGTTACGGTTCTTTGTATTTCAATCTCGTCGTCTCGCGGCTGCATAGGGATCCGGGCATACTCGGGATTGGGGGGAGGTAACATGTTGGATGGCTTGTGGATGATCTAGGGACACAGGGTTCGGAGAATTTGACAGATACCAACATCGCACCATTCATATTATTAATTTCATCAACTTTCACACATGATATATTTGCCTACATGAATACTTCGTGAGTCAAGGCCAACCCACATATTCTGATATAGTAAGCCGCTATCTAGTAGTGCTTCACTGTAAGACGTTTCGCCTACCAACGTCTCCGATTTGTTTTTCTTTGCTTACTTATACCTATATCAGGACGGCGAGCCCGACGTAACAACACCACACAAACTCACGCACACACGCACACACACATTACCCACCATCCCACTCTATTTCTTTTTATAACGAGTACGCTGTCATAGCTCCAGCTGGAAGCTACAATTCCCGAACCGACCAACCGACCGCTCCAGGCCTTCGCATCAGCCGAGAGATGATAATCGCTGTGTCGATTCCTCCCAGCCCTACGAAAGATCCCCCGATGATGCATGGAGGGTCTCGCCGCCGTCACACGACGCGATATGTGGTGTGTAAGAAATCCCTACCTAGATAAAAGGAAGACCACGACGTCAGCAGTATTGCCCGATGTGGACAGCCGGGCCGGCGGTCGACCAATGGCGTGAGGCGTCCACCCGGATGCTGCAGAGAACCGAGCTTGAATATATGTGTTGACTGACCGCTCTTTTTCGCAACCATGTAGGTAGATGTCCTGGTGTGTACAGGTTGGGTAGGGGGAGTGGTGGTACTAGTAAGCATGTATGTATGTATGCGCGTGGGTTGTGGTTAGTTCAATCGACCCAGGCTGCTGGGTCTGGAAAGTCTCGAAAGGGTGAGCACTACTAGGTAGCTGAATCTTCCTGTATCTAGGTATAATAACGTGCTGCGGCTCTCACTGGCTGATAACCGGGGTTTTTTCACAGTTTGATGCCCAATGCCTGACTGATAGGATCCCAGAGTCGCTAGTGGATAGATCTTCGAGGCTGGACTTTGCTCTGAATTATCAGATTTTAATGCTCTCTGGAGTAAGACTTAAGGACATTAGTAAACTACTAGTTGCTCAAGGGTAGGCTATTTTAAAACGTATAGGATAATCTCAGCAGTTTACTGATGGTAATAAGACTACCGGTTTAACAGTCAATCAACGGTACATCAGCTGGATGTTTATTCGAATATAGATGTTATATCGGGAGTGATTACTGCCGAAACCCCTATCCGAATAGGTGGACCTTGATATAGGCTATCCCTCATCCTAAATAGCATTAGAAGACATTTAGTGAAGATCAGTGGTAAACGTTTGGCCCGGATTCCGTCTAATAGTCGTTGAACTCGAAGCATATACGAAGATCCCTCAAACATACCTTCACTACCTTGTGTTAGTTAGATGTCCTAACTAACCCTACTCCGGGTTGTAAGCGCATCCAGCTAGCATGGTTACCACGCATATGACGAGTGACTCAACAGCATTAGTCCCTAAGTTCGTCCAACGGATTTTATAAAATCATCGTGAAGAAATGGAATTAATTAGTATCGTACAGAATCAGATAAGCAACCGTGTGCTAAGCCTCCTTCTTAGCTTCCCTCCAGGCCATATGCTCACTCAGCTTGGGTAAGCAAGGGATGCTATCAGTTGAGTTCGTGGACTCTAGGAAGCGTATGATAATCTCATATCTCATATAAGTACTCATATCTCTTACAACTAGAGTGCTACCACGTGCTTGATAGCATATTGACCAAGCTCCGTCATGATACTGCTAGTGTACTAGATAAAGCTTTTATTCCCCCTTTCGTATGTATCAGGAAGAGCTTGAAGTTCGGATGGTAATTAACTACGACAATATCGGACGAATCGGACATTGTAATGGCAATTGCAGAATTCCATGATCGTGAACACTAGCTATTTTTCGTATGGTTTAATAACTCCAAGGGAAGCCTTGTAGGTACGTAGACTGTAACGAAGGCGTAACTACATAATGCGGTCGTTCGTGATGACGGAGATATATTTAAGTTTGAATAGACTATAACGATCATATAACCTGAAGCCGGGAGCTACATCACCGTCTAAGCTGCATGGGGAATCTATCATATTTTTTCATCGGCGTAGAGTTAGTTCGCCCTAGACAACTATTGGTTCCGTTCAGTGGTGTTGTTATGTATTCATAGTCTGCGTTTTTTACAAGCTCCCGGAGTCATAGAGAGTTTTGTCTATCCGCACTGCTTCTATCATCTATGTATAAGACCAGATTCCGTTTCTAAGATATTAAGTTTAACACATAAAAGACCAGAGACTTGCCTAGCAGAATAGCATTTGGTTGCGGCATAGGAATTGGGATATATCGCAGGCGTGATTAACGATAACCATAACGATGCGAGTTTAAAATAGAAATAAAATAATTAAACAGCAATTTATTAGGAAAGGCTTGCCTTTACTTAAGTTAAAATGCGGTTTATTTATAACTTTATTTTTGCGTTAATTAAAAATCCGACTTTATAATTAGCTATATAAGTGTTAATACTTTATTTATTAATTAAAAATATTAAACTTACTTAGTTATAAATACTTTTAATACATGGGTTTAGGGTAAAAATGAATGTATTATTAAAAAGATAAAGATTAAAAGAAAAAGAAGAAATCCTTTAGTGGGATTTACATATTATTTATATAGATCCTTATTTATTTAATCTATTTAATAATTATATACACACCCCTTTTAGCTATATATATTAACTTTTTTATTTACCTATTATATAACTTAAATAGTAGCGTTTATATAAATTTAATAAGCCTTTTTTATTATGCCTCCCCCCTTTTTTATAATGGTCGGCGATTTATATATATATATTTTAAAAAATACTTAAATATTATTTAATAAAGTAATTTTAATGCTATAATATAGTTTATAATTTATAATTTTTAATTTATAATTTATAAATTTAAAAATTTATAATATAATTATTATATAGGATTAGTTTTAGTTATTATTATATTATTATACCCTTAAAAAAGATATAAAATTCTAAACTATTAGTTAAAATTCCTAAATTAAGTTATATATTATAATAATGCAGCACTTTATTATATAATAAGCTACTTTTATTACTATAATAATAATTCCTTTATATATTAAATAAAAAAAATAAAGCTTTTTTTATTTTATATAAAAAGTACCTTTTTATATAAATTAATAATATAAGGTTTTTAATACGTGAATTTAGGGTGAGAATGAATGTATTATTAAAAGATTAAGATGGAGAAAAAGAGAAGAAATCCTCTGGTGGGATCTACACACTATTTATGTAGATCCCTGCTTATTTAATTTATCTAGTGATTATACACACCCCTTTTAGCTACACATATCAGTTTTTAAAAAAACCTTATATTTAATTTAAATAATATAAATAAATTAAATAAAAAATTTATAATTAAATAATTATAACTTTATTATAATAATTTAATTATTAGATTTTTATTTTTTATTACGGTAATAATTTAAGCTTAAGGTATTATAATATTAAATATAATTATATATATATATTAATACATTACTATATGGGGATGTGCACGGACCACCGTGCACGGACCACACTGGGTTATGTGGGTAATACTAATAGATTAAATAAGCATGCAGCTTTTTTAAAAAGCTGTAAGGTGAAGATTTTTCTTTATTTTTTTCATCCATTAATACATTATTTTTTACACACATCTTTAATTCTTTATCATATATATTATTTGTAATTATATTTAAGCTTTTATTATAAAAGGCAGGGTTTTAATATAAATATTATATGTAAATTTATAATAAAATAAAGAAAAAACTTATTTTATATTATAAAGTTTACATTAAATAAATTAATAAGTTACTTTATAAATATATAGGTTAATTATTTATAATTTATTAATTTAATTATTTATTATATACGGAAATTACTTAATTAAATTAAATAATTTAATAAAGAATTTATTATAACTTTTATTAAATTAACTTCGATATATATAATTATACGCTTAATAAAGTAAATAACTATATATTAACTTAAAAAGGGAAAGGAAACCTCCCTTTTTATACGGCTAAAACCGTATGTATATAGCTAATTTAGGCCTTAATAACTTAGTTAACTAACTATTAAATTATCGTGTAAATTACTATTTTAATATTAGCAGCTTTTTACTTTATAATAGCTGTTTATATAAATAGTTTATTATATATATAAAAATTTAACCAGCTTTTTAATATATAATTATTATTATAGCAATAAGTAATAGTAGCTAATTGCGCACCTTTTATTTAATTAATATAATATAATAAAAATAGAGATTTAACTATAGAAAAGATCTATAATAAAAACTAATAGTACATATATACAAACTACCTATATATAAACTACCTTATATATTGCGGGGTATAGTGCCGTAATATTATTCCCCCCCTTAAAAAAAAGATTCGGCCCGAAGCTTTTAAAAAGAAAAAAGAAAAAAAATAGTCCCGCTAATTTAAAACTTCGAATTTAAAAGTTACGGTAAGCTATTACTTTTTAAATAAAAAAAGGATACTTTCGGCTAAACTAACTATATTATAAAGCTTTTAATTCTATAATTTTATTAACGTTATATAATCGTTTATTAATTCGTTATATAATTATATTTTATATATATATTCGTTTTTATTCTCTCTTTTTTACTATAATATTTATACTTTTTAATTTATTATTCTTTAAATATACCTTATCGAATTTATCCTATTTAATTAGCTTTAATTATACTTATAATCACTTAAACGGGCCGGCGTTATCGGAATATTTATTATAATATTCCTTTAATTTAACCGGTATATTTTTAAAATTCGATATATTATATTATTTAAAATTTAAATCCTAACCTTTCCTTTATATTTAATACTATAATCGGCTATAATATAATTATAATATAAATATTTCGTTAATTTTAAACTTTTTTTATCCGGTAAATCGGGGTTTATAATTTTGCTAATAAAATATAAAAAATCTTATCCGGATAATAAATTATTAGGGTATTTTCTTAATTAATTTATATAAAAAACTTTTATATTTTTTTATAACGATAACGAAATATTAAATTTATATAAATATCCCTTTATACCTTTAATTTTATAATATTATTATATTAATAAAAAATCGAATTTATCCGTAAAATAATTAATAAACTATATTTTTTTAATAATATAAACGTAATTACCGATTTTAAAATCCGGAACGCGCTTATATCGATTAACCTATTCCGCTATTTATTAATTTATACGTTTAATATATTATTTAATAATAATAATATAATTTTTAATCCTTTATATATATTTTTATACTTCTTTTCGGTTTAATTTTTCCCAAATAATAAAATCTTTAAAATCTATAATTCGTTATTTTTAATTAAATAGTATATTTATACGTTTTTTTTAAATTATTTTTTTAAAAAAAACCCTTAAAAAATTATATAATAAAATAACTTATATAATATTTATAGCTAAAATTGCCTATACCTAATTATTTTAAAAATAATTTATAAACGGTTATAACCGTTAATTTAAATACGCATTTATAATTTCGGCTTACTTTATAATTTAAAAATAACCGGCAAAAAATTGTTTCTATTTTATTTTAAATATATAAGATATTTCCTTTATAAAATCGGCTATAAATTATAAACTTTAATCGGAAATTATAAAAACTAATAATCTATATATTCGATAAGGGCCTTTATAATATATTATAGCTATATTGTAAATTATTACTATTTAGAAATACGGGATTATTTATAATACCTTATTTAATTAATTAATTATAACGTATATATTATTTAAACTAATACGCTTATTAATAAACATTAATTTAAAGTTTATTATAATATATTATTAAAGTTCGGTCGGAATTTTAAAGGTATATAAATAACCGGGTATTTTTTTATAAAAAACTTTAACGGTTTAATAAAAATAATTAGCTATAAATTTATTTATATTAAAAACTATACCTAATTATTAATACTATACCTTTATTAATTAACGTATTTTATTTTATTTAAAATAAACGGTAAATAGTAGGGTATATATTTTTATAATAAACTATATACGTAAATAATTATATATATTAATAATTAATCGGTTTTAATAAAAAATTAAACCCTAATTTATATATTAACCGGCTATAAAATTATTATATACTTTTTTTTTATAAATTTTTAAATTAAAGTCTTCGCAATTCGCATTTAAAATTATATTAATTAATATTATACCTAATAATTCCGGAATTAATATATTAATAAAGTTTATATTATATATATATAAGGTCTTTTTTATTTAATATATTTTATATTTATAATTATAAAGTACGGAAATAATTATATTATACCCGCTATTAAATATTTATTTAAATATAGCTATATTCCGAAATTTTTCCTTTTACTTTTTTTAAATTTTTTTAAAACCTTTAGGCCTAAATAATATATCTATAATTATATTTTAAAAGCTAGGCTTATAAAATATAATAAAATAGTACTAAATTAAAAATATAGCTTAATTAATTTATTATATATTAAATATCTTTTTTATATTAAAATAAATTAAAGCTTAATAGTTAATAATAATTTCGAAAGGCTTATTTTATTATAACCCGATAAATTTAATTTACTAATACTATAATCCTTTTATAATAGCTATTAGTTTTTAATTTTAAATTAAATAGCAATTTATAATTCCTTATATAGTTTTAAAATAAAATAAAACGAAATATTAATCCTAATCCTAATCCTATTATTAAAAAAAAACGCCCGAAAAAATACCTATAAACGCGTTAGTTTTTATATAAATACGTTTATTATATAAAAAATACGCTAATATAAATATATATAGTAATTTATTTTTTAATTTTATAAAAGCTATTTTATAATTATTATTTTATTAAAACGTTTCCCTTTTTTTCGTTAAATTATATAATAGTTTAATAGTCCGGCTATATTTTTCGATAAATCGGCAATAAAAATTATAAAACCCTAAAAATAATTATATATTTTATACGGTAATAAAAACTTTTTAATCCTATATTATTTTTATTTTAACGAAATTTACCGTAATATTATCGGTAAATATAATAAATTTTAAAAATTTAATTTTTTATACGTAAAATTTACATTTTTTAATATTTATTTATAAATTTACCTTTTATAATTTTATAAATACTTTATTAATATAAATTTTATACTTTTTTTTAAATTCCGAATAAATAAAAATATCGTTAATATATATACTATAAAAATCGTCGAAATACTTTATTAATATATTATTAATATATTATTAAAAAGTTAAAAATCCGTTCGTTAATCCGAAAAAAAAAATTTATATTTATAAATACCGTAACGTATACGGAATATAATTAATTTTTTATTATCCGGAATTATATATATATAGTTAAAGGTTTATTGGATATCGATTTTAGAAAATATTTTAACTTTAAAAATATATATTATAATTTCGTTAATAAATAATAAAAAATATCGGTTTTTATAAATAACGGTATTTAATTTATAAAAGTTTATATAAAAACGTAATCCCTTTTTAGGTTTTATTATAAATAATATAGGTATAATTTATAAAACTATATTCGATTCGATAAATCCTTTATATAAATTTTCGGCAATATATTAATAATATAGTTTTAATTTTTTAATTAATATTTTATATAATAGGCTATATTTTAACTTTTTTAATCGAGCTTTTTCGGTTAATTCGATTTTATAATTAACCCCGGATTTAAATAAAAATAAAGCGTCGGAATCCTTTTTATTAAATACGTTTATATAATAATAATAATATTTTAATACCGCTTTTAAAATTTATTTATATAATTCGGCGTTGTTTTTATTTAAACTTTATTCCGTTTTTTTATTTTTAATAAAGCGATTAATTTTATATAGATTAATTATTCCGATTTTATTAACCTTTTTTATTATTTTTTCGAAAAATATATTATTAATATAAGGCATTAAGGGAGGTGCGTATATTAGAGGTATAGCTTAAATTAAATAAGAAATTAAATAACGGAACCTTATATTTAAATATAACTATAAGCTATAATTAAATATAAGATCTTTATTTTTCTAATATATACTACTTTACCCCTATACCTTATATATTAAATAGTAATATCTGCTATTTATTCCATTATAATTATTAAAACTATTCCCCGGATAAGGTTTATAGTTATACCTAAATTTTATTTAAAATCCATTTCCGATTTAATCTTTTTTTAAAAAAGCAGATTTACCTAAGAAAAGTCTTTTTTAAAAGCCTTTTTATTTTTAATACGTCAATTACGACCTAATTTAGTTCTACGAAATTAGTCCCTATATAATAACGGCATCTTTTTTAAAATAGCCTAGCTATCTTTAATATATTATTATATAAACCGGTACGTATTAATTAAATAAAGCAGTATTAATTAAGTTTAGGCAAGTTAATTACCTTTTAATCGCGCTAAATATACTACCGGATCCGGGTTATTCTTTTTATTAAAATTGCGATACCGATATTAAAGTAGCCTAACCAGTACGTATTTCGTTAAATACGCCTTAAAGCCCTATATCTATTTTAGTAATAAATATAAAAGGTCCTTATTTTCTAAGTTTACCTCGAAAATCGTTATTTTTTACTTTTTTTTTATTTCGCAATTATATATATATCTGAAAATTTTCGTATTTGTTATTTAAAAAAAGAAATTATACTACCGAAGTATAAAGACCTATATTTAGCTAAAATTAGCAATTAATATAATATAAAATAAAGCAGTTAATATTATTATTATAACGAGTATAATTAATACGATTATTATATAGGCCTTTATTTATATAAAGCCTTTTTTTTTATATAAAAGTTTTTTCTATAAACTTTCCCTTTTATATATTTTTTTCTTTTTATATAAGTTTTTTTAAACGCGCTTAATACCTTTATTACTTTTATAATTATATTTCCCTATTATAATATATATATATATAATTAATTAAAAGCTATTATTGTATAAGTATTTTTTTTTATTATCTTTTTTTCTTTTATTTATTATTTTTATAATTAAATATAAAGGTTATTATATATATATTATTTCCCTTTTATAATTTATTTATATACGTAAAATATACTTTCCCGTATAGCTATAAAAATATCGGAAAAATTCCCTAAAAGAAATACCCTAAAATCTACCCTATAGTAGCTATAGTAGGATATATTATAAATAGGCAAATATAAACTACCCTAATTTTGCCCCGCCGAAAGATCCTTTTAGCTAGGTTTCCCGTAATGCCTAAATAATAACAGTAACCTAAGCGGAAATAAGAATAAGCTATAAATAAAGTTTTACGACATTAAAATAGTCTCTATACGAATATTTTAAAACCTACTGCCGCTATAAGCGTAAATAATATAAATGTTTTAAGCGATATAAAAATAGACTGCGGGTATTTAATAGCGGCTTTAATATTTAATTCCTTTAATTAAATAGCCGACTATTCCTTTAACCTTAATATAGTAGCCCTAATAGTTTTCCTATCCCGGTTTATTATAATTTACCGGAATTAATACCTAATTAAACCCTTAAACCGGGCCCTTTTAAGGCTAATTTTTTTAAACCCTATATTTTTAGTCGTAAGCTAAACCGTTTATAGTAAAAAGTAAAATACCGGCTATAGCCGAAAATAAAAAAAATAAATCCTATATAATAAAAGCTAAAAATAAATTAATATAACCCAATAAATTAGGTAATAATTAGAAAATATTTAACTATATTAAAAGCGTATTTGATAATTTTTATATTTGTTAAAATATTATAAATAAATAGCTTACGTTATTTAAAAATAATATAATTAATTAATTTAATAATTTATTCGGTAAAATAAATAAAATTTTAATATAAATTATTTAATGTTTTTTAAGTAGATAGTTAAAATAAAAATTATAGCTACCGGAAACCTTTTATTAAAACTAATAGGAATAAAAATAAAAGCAAATAAAACAATTGCGGAAATATTCCTAGCAGTTTATATAGCTAGGTTTTCGGCCTTAAATTTCTTTTTTATAGGGTATAAATGTATTTAGTATTAAATTTAATAGCCTTAAGCTATACGTTTCCTTTAATTTAGCGTAAAGTATATTATAATAGCTTAGTTTATTATAGTAATATTTCCTTTAAATAGTCCCTTTAAATATACCGCCGTTTAGCTTTAAATTATTAAATCTAAAATTATTAAGCTATAAACCTTTAAAATTATTATTAAATCCCGGTAACGGTCGAGATAATATTTTTTAATTATTTCCCTTTTCGTTAAGTACTAATAGGCTAAATAGAATTAAATATAATAAAGTCGGAATTTTTAACCTTAATAAAAAAAACCCTACCGATATTAAAATAGTTATTTTCGGAAATAGTATTTATTTTATAAATATCTACGTTTTTATAAATAAGTTAAGTAGTTTTTTAAAAGACCTAAATACCGTATAGGAACGTTTTTATTAATTTTTATTTATATTTTAAATACTTTTTAAAAAACTAGCAATAATATAGTAAAATACCGAACTGGATTTAATAAAACGATAAAAACTATAGAAAGGCGGATTCGGCCCGATCGTAAATAAAATAATTAACCGATTTTTTTTTTAAATTTTAATAATAACCGAAAAGTTTAATAGTTTATATTTATAATTTAAAAATATATTACGTAATAGAACTAATTTATATTAATATATATAAAAAAAGCTTAAATATACTAAAGCTATAAAAATATTAAACGCGGATAATAGTAATTAATACGGTATTATAATATAAATATAAATAAATATAAACTTTAATATTAAATAATATTTATATATATTATTAAAAAACGAAACGTTAAGTAATTATATAAAGCTTATTAAAAATAATAAACTATTAATTATAGCTATATTAAAAAATAAATACCTTAAATCTTTTAAGAAAAGCTTATAGAACGATAAAATTTTATATAATTATTTTAATTGTTTATAAAACCGATATAGCCGTAATAATTAAAATAGGTTTAATTAAAATCGTAATAAATATAATCGTAATCGATCTAAACGACCTAATAAATATAATAATAATAATAAATATAAAAATCGTAAATATAATAAAAAAAATAATAAAAAGGATAATAAAAAAAACGGAAAGCAATATAACGATAGAAACTAAATTTATAATATCCGATATAAATCCTTTAAATTTAGCTTAAGCGGTAAGTTAAAAAGCAAACGAAATAAATATAACCGAAATAATTGCTTAAAATCCCTTTAATTAAGTTTTAATTTTTATTTTAGTTTCGATAAAACCGAAAACGAATACTTTATTTTTAATATTACCGTTTAATATAAATATTATAATTATAAGTTTAATTTTATTAAGCGAAAAAAGAAATATATAAAATATTACTATTTTTACCCGGTTAAATTAATAAATATTCTATTTAATATTCCGTAAATTAGGCGGATATATAATTATTATTATAAGGAGTTTTTTTTTTATAATAAATTATTTTTTTATTTATTATAATATAAAAATATTAAAAATAAATATATTAAGTTAAAACCTACAATTAATAACTATATATATTTTATAAATATACCTATAATGGAATAGGTATTAAATCCCGATATTAAGCCTTAATTAAAGGTATAAATAGCCCTATTTATAGAAAGCGCGGATAAAATTCTATATTTTAAATATATATACTTTTAAATAAAAGTGCGGCTAAATAAAAAAGCGCCCGATAATAAACTTTATTTTAATCCGGAAATAGGGTAAATATTAATTAATAAATCCTTTTTATATATTTTATAGTATATTATAAAACCCTATTAATTAAAAGTCGAAAGTATAGGTAAAAAACGTATAAAGGTTATTAAATAAGCTATATTTTTTTTTTATTTTCTAAATAAAATAGCTAATAGCGAAAAATATTTTATTAAATTTACGCATTTTAAATAAGTTTTTAATAATAATATTAAGCTTAATATATTGTTTGGGAATAATTTTCTATATTTATATAAAGCTAATATTAGTTACGCTATATTTATAGTAACATTTAATATATTTAATGGTTTCGGAATTCTATTTAATATTTTTTATAACGCTCTCGAATATAAGCGTAAAATTATTTTACTATATAACTTAATATTTATAGTAAAATAGATAGTTATAGTTTTAGCTAAATATATATTTTTATTTAATAATTATAGCTTTAGTTTTATATTAATTTACCCGGTAATAGTAAGCTTTATAGTCGTATTTATAATTTTTTATTTTATAATATTTAAAAATACGACTATAAAACTATTAATAATTTGTAAAGGGATTTAAATGGGATCTATTAAAAAATGTAAGAATAGTAAATACTTTATAGCTTTATAGAAAGGTTATTTTAAAGTAATTACCGTTATTACGGTATTAATAGCGATTTTAATAGCCGTAATAATAAAAGCGGATAATTAAATTATAGGTTTAATTATTTTAGAATATTTAAATCTATTAAATATTATATTAATAAAAACCGAATTCGATTTAATTTTTATTATAATAATAATAGTTATAAATATAGTGTTAATATATAATAATCCCGAATATATTACGGATTTAGCTAATAAATTTAAACCGAATATAGATTCGGAATTATAAATCCCGTTTATTAATTATATATTTAATATAATTAACTATAATTAAATAAAGCTTAAATTTAAAATTCTTAAAGTATATTTAATATTTAGAATTAAAAAGCCTTTTAATTTATTAAAAGTTAAAATTAAAAATAATTATTATATTTATTGTAATAATATAGAAATATCCGAAGAAATTTTACGGATTATTAATAAATTCCCCGATATTTAAAAAGATTAAAATATTATCGATATATTAAAAAAAGAATAAATAAAAATACTCCTTATTAATAGATAATAAAACTATAATATTAATAATAGGCTATATTCCTTAAGTTATTAAAATAGATATAAACTGGATTTTATTTTTAATAAAATATATAAATAAAAAAAAATAGAATAGGTTAAAGAACCGATATTTTTTTTTTAGCCGATATTTATTATATATAAAATAGTTAGCGAAAAACAAAAGTTATACGTAATAGTAAATCTTCGCGGCTTTAATCGATTAGCTATATTTAATAATTATCCCTTATTTTTATAAATAAAAATTATCGCATTTTTGCGAAAAAAAAAGTAGGTTATAGCGGTAGATATAATATTTTTTTTTTATTAGTTTAAAGTTTATTTAAAATATCGAGACCGTTTTATAATTATAAGCTTTAAAGGTTTTAAACGGTTTATAATTATACTTATAGGATTCCGTAATTCGCTTATATACGCTTAAAGGTTTATAAATAAGCTATTACGAAAATACCGGAAATATTACCGTATATTTATAGATAATATTATAATCTATTCCGATATAAAAAAAGAATATATATAGTATTTTTGCATTATTTTTAGTTTTTTTTAAACTAAATATATATCTTTATTTCCGATTAAATCTTTTTTAAGGTATTTTTTAATTAAGTTTTTTAGCTTTTAGGTTAATACTTTTAGATTTTTTATAATAGTAAAAAGATTCGAAATTTTTCGTAAATTTAACTTTTCCCGGTAATTAAAAGCTTTCGAATAATATTTAAAAGTAAGTAGATTTTTAAAGTTTTTATTATTATATTATTCTTAATTAGCGGAACCTTTATAAATCTGTAAAATAACCCTATTAACCGAAAGCTGTAAAATAGGGAAATTTCCAGTTAAAAATCCCGGTAAGTAATAGGTTTATTATAAATTAATATTTTATGAATTAATGCTAATCGAAATTAATTTATTCGAAATAGTATAGAACGCTATTTATAATAATATTATCTTTTATTATTACGATTTAAATAAAATTTTATTTATTTAAATTAATAGATTAATAAAAAAAAATTTCGGCGTTATATTTTTTTATATTAAAAATAACTTTATATAGGAATCGGGATTAATTATTTTTAATATATAAATTTTATTAATTATATTTTTTAGCCGTTATTTTTTTTAAATAAAAACTTAATATAAACCCTTAAAATTAGAAATAGCTTACGTTATATAGGTAGTTTAACGGCTATATATAATTATAAAAATATTATATAACCCCGTTATAGTTTTTATAAATTATTTAATTATAAAAGGTATTATCGAATAAATTTTTTTAAATATTTTATTAACGGATCGGGTTAATTGTCGTTTTATTAATGCATTAATTTATTTTTCTTAATATAGCTTATAAATTTATTACGTTTTTAAACGGTTAAATTTTATATCTAACGCGTTAAGCCGATTAAAAATAATTAAAAATAAATATAACGTTAACGAGAAGCTTTAATATATAAATAAAAAATTTATTTTTAATTAAATTTAAATAGTTAGTAAAGCTATAATAAAAAAAAATTATACGATAAATTCGTTATAGTATATTAAATAGATTTTAAATATAAAAAAATACTAGATATAATAAATTATAATAATAATAATGCCTATTTATTTTTTAAATCCGGCTATCTATTTATAATTATAAATAAACTATTTTATAATATTAACTATTAAGGTATTTATTAATTATATATCCTATATAAAATGGTTAAAGAGTTTTTTATTATAGTATATAATAATAAATATTATTAAAGAATTAATTAAATATTAAGAGAACTTAAGAAATTTATAATTAGTAGAAAAACTTATTAAATTAAAATATATATTAAATATTACCTTATTTATAACTTTTATTGTATTAATTACGAAAAGCCTTATAGCGATTATTAATTAATTTGTTTTAAAGATTTTTTCCTTATAAAGATAATTGCAATTAATTTTATAATTAATTTATTTAAAATAATATTAATAGCTATTATATAGTAGTTAAATAATACCGATAAAGATTATTTTAATGCCTTAATAATAGTTATATATATAATATTTAAAAGGTCCCTTTTAATTTTAAGTAATAAAAAATATATAGTTAAAAATTAGGCTATAATTTTTATTAGGTAAATATTAATATACGATTAGGGTATATTTATAGGAATTATATTTAATAGAAACCGTAAATTTATATTAAATTTTTAGAAAGATTTCTGGAAATTATTTAATGCCCGATTAATAATAATAATAGTATATTATTTTTAAGGTAACGGGTTTTTAAAAAGGAAAAATTAAACTGTTAAAATAGCTATCCGATATTATTATTTTATATATCCCGATAAAAATTAAATAAACTTAATATCTATATTATAATAAAATTTAAATAATATTTATTCCGATATAATTAAATTTTCCGTATATAAATAACTATTTGGATTTAAATTATTAAAGCTTAACGATATTTTAATAGAATTTAATATTTAATAGTATTAAGAAATTCGTTTTTTTTAAGATTATTTTTGGAAAGATATAAAATTTGTAATAGATTTCGTATTAATACGTATTAAATATTTTTATAATAATAAATATAAATTTATTGACTTTAAAAAAAGCAATAAGGTTTATTTTAATTTTTATAACGGTTATTATTTCCTAAAGAAACCGCTATATAAATATTTTTAATAATATTACGGCTTATAGCCGATTAAAAAGAAGATCGGATAATTTACGTATAAACTCGAATTATTAAAGGATTATAATATATACCCCGTTATTTTAGTTATTTATTTATTTTTAGGTCCCGAA
>JAJJKD010000092.1:0-169496 GCA_022376535.1 Xylariaceae sp. FL0662B
CAACCTTAGCCTCCACTACTTTGATATTACATAACTACCTAGGCTGCTAGGTGGTACCTGACTACTTTAACCGTAGCAACCCCGCGCCTATTACCAACTACCTAGGTACCTCATAGGTAGTAAGAAATCCTGGCAGCACTTTATGTCACAACCCATCTTCGGTATCAGACCCTGTGTCGCTGCAACTCTCAGATCGACTAGGACACCGATATTTCGTCACCCTCTTCTCACATCGTATCTCGTTTCTCACACGAGGTTGAAGAGCAGTAGCAGCACCCGGCCACCTGTCGCTAGGAAGCTCTATACGAAAGCTACCCCGCATTCACCTATCTCGACCGTACCACACCGAACCACGAGGCCATTCGCAACGATACGACGGATCACCATGGCAGATATCGATTTCGCAGCCGTGCTGAAGGGCAAGTATCCCGCTAAGGCCCATGCGAAACGTGTTGTTGAGTACATCCACAACAACATCCCCGATGCGACCGGCATCCTCTATCTGGAAGGACGAGTAGACAAGCTGTTAGAAGACAGCGATGAGCCGGTTCCCTTCCGGTAAGCTTGTTCCTCTTATGCTTCGCCTCCCCTAAATCTGGTGCGGGAGCGCTGATTGTAGACCTAATTGCGCAGACAGCGGAGAGCTTTCATGTACCTGACCGGCGTCAACCTCCCCGACTGCGCCCTCATCTACGATATCGCAACCGACCACTCGACCCTCTTCATCCCTCCGATAGACCCTGATTCCGTTATCTGGTCCGGATTGCTGCTTACCCCCGACGAGGCCCTGGCTAAATACGACGTCGACGCCGTTCTTCCATCGACTGAGCTCAACCCGACGCTAGTCAGGGCCGGCAGTGCTTCGACGTCGACTGTTTTCGCCATCGCCGACCGCGTCTCGGACGGTGTGACCTTCCTCGAGTTCGACAACAAGGACTTCACTATCCTGGGCGAGGCCATTGAGGAGTGCCGCGTGATCAAGGACGAGTACGAGATCGCGCTCATCAAGAAGGCCAACGAGGTCAGCGCCGTCGCACACAAGGCCGTGCTGGAGCGCGTGAAGAACGCCAAGAACGAGTACGAGCTCGAGGGCCTGTTCGTCGGCACTTGCATGAGCCAGGGAGCCAAGGAGCAGGCATATCCGAGTATTGTGGCTAGTGGACGGTCCGCCGCTACGCTACATTACGTGCATAACGACAAGCCATTGGCGGGCAAGGACCTGTTGCTCCTCGACGCAGGCGCGGAATGGAGCTGCTACGCGGCCGATATCGTAAGTTGGACGGCTCCTTTCCCCAACTGCCTGCGCAGAGAGAAAAAGAAAAGAAGACGCTAACTCGGCCGCAGACGAGGACCTTCCCCATCTCCGGCCGCTTCACCGAAGAATCTCGCGCTATATATGAGATCGTACTTCAGATGCAACGGGACTGCATCGCCATGCTGAAGGAAGGCGTGTCGTGGGACGAAGTGCACCTCCAGGCGCATAGGATCGCTATCGACGGCCTGCTGTCCCTGGGCGTCCTGAAGGGCGACCGAGAGGAGATCCTCGCGGCCCGCACCAGCACCGCCTTCCTGCCGCACGGCCTCGGCCACTACCTGGGCATGGACACCCACGACACCGGCGGCCATCCCAACTACCAAGACCCCGACTCGCTATTTAGGTACCTGAGAGTTAGGAGGAAGTTACCGGCGGGGAGCGTGATCACCGTCGAGCCCGGCGTAAGTTCCCACTCGATCGTTGCTGTTATGTTATGCTATGCCGCGTTTCTTCAACTTGTGCTGGCTGCGAGGCGAGGCGAGATGGCAAGGCTAACTGAGGGAAATCTAGATCTACTTCTGCGAATTCATTATTAGACCGTACCTTAATGACCCCAAACACGCCAAGTTCATCGACGAGAAGGTGTTGGATAAGTACTGGGATGTCGGCGGCGTGCGGTAAGCTTTTACTCCTCTTTTCTAGTTGTCCCTTTTTTCTCTCCCTCTCTCTTGTCTATGTAAGGTTTGATCGATGCTAACGTGGTTTCTGGTGCTTACAGGATCGAGGATAACCTCCTCATTACCAAGACCGGCTCCGTCAACCTGACGGACGCCGTCAAGGACCCGGACGAGCTGGAGAAGATCGTTTCTGGCGCCTAAGCGGGCGTGCGTTTTGTGCATGTGTGTCATGAGTACTAGATATACGGGGCATGGGTAACTAGCCGTAAAACATGTGTTGTATGTATGTAGATAAGCAGCAGCACGGCTAGGTTTTCATGAAAAGGTGTTCGGAACCGCGAGGCTGGACGTGGGCGCCAGCTAGGGAATACATGGGACGTCGCGTCGCGGCGCGCCGTTAGATAAGATCACAATATAAATGATGAATTTTGTGATTCACTGGCTTGGTTTCTTGGTGATTCGTTCTGACTTAGATTGCTCGCTACCCAGGCAAGTAAGTGTCTTGACCCGTTTTCTTAGCTTGTCCTCCTCCTCCTCCTCCTCCTCCTCCTCCTCCTCCTCCTCCTCCTCCTCCTCCTCCTCCTCCTCCTCCTCCTCCTCCTCCTCCTCCTCCTCCTCCTCCTCCTCCTCCTCCTCTTTCTGCTCTTACCCCATTGTTATCGAGGGTTCGGGGCTGTGGCGAGGGTTGTGAAGGGGGTATATATTCCCATCCAATGGACCTTAACTAGGTAGGTAACATGGATGTAAGACTCAGAATGGTGAAGATTGTTGGGAGTCTGATCGAATCGTAGCGAGGACGTCTAGGTACGTACAACCTCCCCGAGGCCGAATGATTGTCGGGGCTTGTAGGTACACCGTACGATGTACAATCGCAGCTTAGATCCAACTCCAGTACTTGTTAATTATTATTATTATTCTTGGACGCTTTTGCGCATATGTCGGTGTTGACTGCTGCACTATTTTTCGCCAAATCTGTTAGTTCGCCCTGTGAGTTCTAGGGATAGGTACCGTTGTTTGTTTTCGAAAGAGGGTAGATCTCTATAAGACACGTGTGGTCCTTTTATGAAGTGACAATTCTCTCGAGCTGACACGATTCTACCAGACTCCAACTGCGGAACCAATGGAGCTGTACCATTCATCCCAAGAAATGACATTTATTCCTCTATACAGAAGGTCCTCATCCGCAACGACTTCACATGTAGGAGCACTATCGGCGGCCAATAAAGTGTCTCTTATAGAATCGTCTGTGGATTCCTTGGTCGTGTCCCCGGCATGGTTCGTCTCTGAAGATTTTCCCGAGGAACCGTCGTTCTTCTGCACGTCTGGCATAATAGATACAGAGTTATTGATTGCTAAAGATTTGATTGTCCTTGTGGCAATTAGGTAGGGGATCTCTGGGCGAGGAAAACATGCTATTCTTATACTTTATCATTCCCAACGCGAGGGAGCGAACTAGGCTACCGTTACCTAGCTCATAATCCCTCAAAACGAGAAGCTCCTCCTTAGCTAACAGGTAACGCAATTCGCCAGGGAAACTAGTACAAGTTGCTGTTGGTTGTCGTCGGTGAAGCCCTTGAATTCCAATACATATGCAAGTCCACGTCAGTAGCCTCCGTTTTCCACATGGAGCATCGAGATCCCAGGAGATGGAATAGGACAGTAAGGAACTGAGCTCTGCCCCAACTTGGCTGGACAGCTCCAAGGCTCATACACGTAGCCGCCCTGCAAGACATAAGTACCATGGTGGAAACCGATACTCGAAGATGTTACCTTGTCCAAATGTGCCCGTGGTGCTGGATATACCATCCATGTTCAGTTTACCGTGCGTCTATATGGCTGAGTTGGCCATGTGTCCAGGGATTTGATTCTTTTCTATCATCTCATGCAGGATGACTAGCTGTTCCTGCAAACCGCATCAGATCAGATCAGATCAAGCAGTCCTCGAAACACACAATTAGTACATCATGCATAATGATCAATCAAGCCGTCGACATCTGAACCGCCACTCCAAGCAGGGATCTTAGACATGCTTATGCGGGCGAGATGTTGCCGGTTGCTCTATCTTTCTAGGGTGTCTACCTACATCCCCTCCAAGCTAGCTACTAAGTATGGCTTTTGTCACGTAAG
Organism: Xylariaceae sp. FL0662B; assembly: GCA_022376535.1. Taxonomy (NCBI): domain Eukaryota; kingdom Fungi; phylum Ascomycota; class Sordariomycetes; order Xylariales; family Xylariaceae; species Xylariaceae sp. FL0662B. The sequence goes on from JAJJKD010000092.1 coordinate 4,060, forward strand.
ACCTTCACATGTGATGGGCCAGAGCTCTCAGCTTCAGGCACCGGCGGGAGCTAGCAAAACTGGTGGGACAGGACCAGCAGGATATACCTAGCTCGGCAGAGCCAGTGACGAACCGGTCTGGCTCATCCGGGCTCACACCCATTGGCGGATCCGGGTGAGCCGAGGTAGCCCCAGACACAAGTCCCGCGGAGAATGGCAACAGGCACTAGAAAATTACCGTGAGCGTGGCGGCGGCACCGTCTTTGGAGATTATTGTCCGTTGGACTGCCCGTTGCCCCTGAGCCATAGCGACCAGAAGCGCAACTATGTATGGGTCACGTAGGGGCTTTCTAGGCATGATCTTTTCAATCTGAGCTTGAACAAGGCCCGACGAGTTTTATCTGGCCTCTTGAACTAGTCGGGATCTAGTAAAGTCTTCTCGCGCTGTGTGTTGATGTGCTGCTGGTCGATGTATGCTGTAACAGGAAGTTCGCATGCGTTGGCTTCGTCCCAGAAGAGGGTAACATACGAAAGGTTGATATGGCGCCCCATTGAATGAGAAGTTGAGCTGATCCCTACAGGAGATAAGAGATCAGTAATGCGGTTAGTAAGAACAACCCAGGGAGGGTATCGACATGAAGACCGGACTCGGAAAAACCTAGTATGCCTTTGGGACATAGAAGGATCTCCTGGGCATCTTTCCGAGCAGCAAATGACCTGCTAGATATTAAACGATTTATATGGCGGGCATACGCAAGATTCTTGTATCAATGATCTTATCAATGGCCCAAGCCACGATAATCGGACCCTGGCCAGAATGTCGAAACCTCAGCTCGTCCATCTTTACAAGCCAGACAGCCTTGGCTATGTTTGGTCTGCTCTAGCTGCCCGGGTTAACTGTCCAAGCAACCATGCCTCATACCTGTAGCTCATCACTCGTGCTCAACCTGTTACCAGTATCTCATGGCGAATTCTAAAACATTATGGCTTCTAGGCCAGATATCCATCACAAAAGGCACCATGTTATTAGTCAAATTAACTAGATGTATATATAGCCACAAAATATCCGTCATGGAATCGAACTCCTCTCCTCTGTGATACCGGGGAAATTGGACATTACTGAGTAAGGATCTTGGCCAGGGTGTCGACCACCTCCTCTACCTTGTTCGCGAGAATGCTCACATGGCCGTCAGTCTCCGAGATCCTCAGCTCGGCACCCTTGACCAGCTTCTGAGCTTTCTGAGCCATCGCGGCAGGCCAGTTCGCGTCTAGTGCGCCATGCCACATCACCAACTCGCCTGCTTCGCTCGCAGAGATGTCCTCCAGCTTGAAGCCCCAGTTGTTAGCGACCAGGTAAGTCTCCCATGCTGCTCCTTTGCACCCACTGCGCATGGCCTCCATCGAGTCTTGGACCAACATGGTGCGTATATCGGCTTTGTTTGCGTCCCACACGGCGCGATCACACTCTGGCCTGGTATCGAAGGTTCCCTCGAGAAACTTCTCCAGCTTCCCCGGATGCTCGATATCTTGTGCGAGAGCGCCAAGCACATAGTCGAGCGTCTTTTCCACTAACCAGGGCGTCCACGCGCCGACGGTGAACAACGCGCGGGTTGGCATCACCATCCCGGCCCATCCCAGATCAGGGGGGTATACACCGGCGAGGATTCCTCCACCAACACACCGCGTCTTCGGGATCTCGTGCAGGCAGGCAAAAGCATAAGGCGCACCACCCGAGACCCCGAACACGGCAAATCGGCCAACTTGAAGGTGGTCGGCGAGGGCAAGGAGCATCGCCGGCCAGTCGAGAAGGCGGTAGTCAGGCTGGAAAGTTGAGCGGCCCATGCCGGGCCGGTCGACACTGATGATGCGGAGCCCATGGCGCCGCGCAGGTTCATCGAAAGTGCTTGCTTCCAAGCGACTCCCTGGAAGGCCGTGATGGAAGAAGATGGTTGCCGTCGCCTCCAACTCGCCATAGATGGCGTAATATAAGGATTGTCCATTGGATAAGGTGAAGAGTTCACCGTTGGCAGGGGGCGCTGAGATAGCCATTCTTGGGGAGCGTTTATCAACCCGCACTTACATATGGTGACTATAGTGGTGTGAAATGGAAAACGTCCGATTTTAATTCCAACCCGCGTTTTTTCGCGTTTCCCCTCCTATTAACACTCCTTTTTTTTTATTAGTAATAAGCTCACACTTAGCTATGGTCTACTTAGGTAACTTATGCCTGACCTATCAATGGACTGTCACTTTGCAGCCATTCGCACTCTTGCACGTTAACTTTAATTCTCCCTTCCACTCCCGACTATCCGCGCTCGTCAATTTATCGATTGCTTGAGCAAGTCGTGCAAGGACATATGATGCTTCAATTACGGCCTTCTGCTGTCCCAAGCATGCCCGGTTTCCAGCACCGAATCCGAGAAACTCCCATTGCGTTGGCTTAATAGAATTCCAGCGCTCAGGACGAAATGTTTCAACGTCATGGCCAAATACGTCTGGGTCACGGTAGAGTGCGTAATACCCCATGACTACCATCGAACCTTCAGGGACGAAGACAGGACGGTCATGACGAGGGCCGCCTCCGACTGGCAGCTTTATGTCTCGCAAAGCTACTCGCCCAAGGAGAGGGAAGATTGGGTGAAGTCGTAAGGCTAGACTTTTGATTAGCAGAAGATTTTACAGCGAACAAGGGATGCGGCATGTCGGAGGTCTAGTCTGTAGGACGGGTTTGGTCCTAGTCCACACCATCCTATTATAACCAGACCTCTGAAGCGGCACTCACTTTCATGCAGGATATTCTCAATCAACTTGGACCTCGTTAAAGTCTCCACAGAAAGATCATCTTCTGCTTTGCCGACAAACTCAAGACGAAGCTGTTCCCAATACCTTGGGTGACGTGCGAGCAGAAATAAGGCATTGGTAATAAGTTCAGACGTCGTGTCCTGCGCCGCCATCATAGCTTGAATTACCTGGCTCCTGATGAAATCTTGGTCGTCTGTCTGGACAAGAAGCGCTTTGATCAAGCTTTTTTGCTTCGATACATCTTCCTCTTCATAGGCCTGGCCGATATAATAGTCAATAAAATTATGCGCTTTCGCGCAGGTATTGACATATTTCGACTGTGGGAGGAGTTTCCAGGCCCGGCCGAGAACGACTCGAACCATGCTGTAGAAAAGAGCATTGTGGAAGGCTTCGACAAATTCGTTGGCTGTAAGCGGTGCTCTAGACGACTGCTCTGACGGATCAACACCCAAGACGAAATGTAGCGCCGAGTTAAGGAACTTTAGGTTATGTTTAGCACGTGAGGTAATGGATATTCCTCAGAATAACTAATTGATATCCTCTAGGATAACTTACCATGACATAAAGATGAGGCTGAAGATCGATAGTCGAGGTATCCTTAGGAAGTTTCTCAAGCAACCCATCGACTTCTCGCTTCAAGGTTTTCAGGTTACGAATATTGCTCAAGTCGAAAGACGGTTTTAGTAATTTCCGGGAGTGATTCCAAGTGTCACCGTCCGTCGTAATAAATCCACGGCCACAGAAATATTCGAGTCCAGGCAGCCTCATGGGGCCGACACCGAAGTCCTTTGACGTATTGATAGTTTGGACGTTTTCTGTTGCAATGGTACAGATCGTTGGAGGGCTGATCCAGGAGCGAACTTGGTATGTATTTCCATAACGTTGATGAAGGCGATAAAGGAAGGGTATGTCCGAATACATGCTCTTCTGGAAATCCAATCCGAAAAAGGGCTCCGTAGTCTGATGCGAAACTGCGGGTTCGCATCCATGGCTTTGTATAGAAGCATTCCTCTGACGTTGGCGCTGAAAAAGCAGAAATATCAGGAGAGTGAGTCCTAAAAGACCGGAATTGAACGCGTAGCTCATGTTGAAAGATGCCTACAAAGTGGCCTAGTATTTGGGTTGTAAAAAGAGGTGGAGATACGCAGTGTTAAAAAACTGTTCAATCAAAGAGGTAGATTGGTTTTAATACCCCAGTATTGAAGCTTGTTGAAAGTAATTACATGTGACTTTTTCAAATAATATTGTGAGCAAAGGAATCCTAACAAGTCCTTTTGCATATGCAAGGGATGTAACATGTTATATCTTATAACTTGGTTCGCGGATGGTTGGTATGATCTGCCGGAAGAATGTGAGTACCTACAGCATGCCTATTATTAACTGACTTCATGCCAAGTCAGATACCTATCTACTTTTAAGGAGGATCATATTTATTCATTGCCTTTATCCTCAAAAGTGTTAACTTATAGTAAGTGTGCCGTTTGGGAGTGTCATGACTCAACAGAGTGATGACCAAGTGTCCAGGTAGGCTGCGTTGGCAGAATGGCAGAACGATCAGGAACATGACGACCAGCATATGGAATCCCAATGTATACCGCGATGTACGGATGCCCATGCTGTATTTCGAAGAACGGGAGCCCACGGTATATCTAGAGTGGGAGCCTTTGGCGAGTTTCGGGTGTCCATGCTATATTCCGATGAAACCGAACCCAAAACTCACTACTATGAAGCCGAGTTATTTTGACAATGCAAAGGATTTATTCTTTCTTGGTAAATTAATGGCAGCATCGAAAGTACTTGTGTAATTAAATGTATTCGGGAGACACAACACGTACATCAATGCTTATTAACAACCTTTTAAGAGTTCGAGAACAGCTACAAACCATAATATTAGATTTTAGTATCTAACCATGCGGTTCTAGTTGCTGCAGTTGGCCGCCGACATAAAGTCTAACTAGTTTAATCAGAAACCTTGTAAATGTTTACACCTAACTATATTCTTGTAGGTTCACCAAACAGGTTGTGGAACGTTGCCAATAAGACAACTGTTTGATTTGATTTAATAACTTAAGCAAACAAACTTTTCTTTTCTCTTTTAGGAAAAAAGTTAAAGTCATGTCAAATCGAATCAATCCAAATAAGTGTGAACTTTTCTGTTCTCCTTTATCTGTTAACAACGCTGACTCAAATTCCTGCCTAAACCCAATATTATAGTCTCCTGTTTCTGCAACCACAACAATAACGGTTACACCAAATCCTTGGTACATTGACCTTTGACGTCCCGGCTGGGGCGTACAACCTTATGATATGAGTTTATTCGAACCCCATGTTTGGTTGTCTCGGGGGGTAAGGCATCTTGTTAATTTTGAGAATTTTCCCTTCGATGATCTCTGCATCAAGAGGGCCATTGTTAACTCGTTAAGACTAATATACCGACGTACATGTAGGTACGAATCAAGCTCTACAAAGCTTATACCCTAGCTTCTAAACTTAGTGATATAAGCCCATATTTCGAACATGACAATTTAGATCTTTTTAATCGGTTTAGATAGAGTTGCTTAATAAACTAAGTTAAGAAAGAGCTAAGTTAGTATATACCGTGCGGGAGAGTACTAGCTGCGTAACAGAGCCGGGCTCAATGCGTCAGGGAAGCTGGTCGTTTTCGAAACTATCCTAAACGAGTTAGAGAATAGAACTGACAGGCATCTATACCTAAGTGCACTTACAACTAATTCCGGTGAGTCGCTTATTTTATCTAGATAGTGAGCTCTTCAGAATAGACAAGACTGCTTCTTTTAGTAATTCTTCAGAAAGCGGAGCAGTTCATTGCAACTTTGTTAGCTGAGCTTATTAAGACATAGGGCTGGTTGTTTGGATTAATAGAAATCGGAGAACAGTTCCGGCATTCTGGGAGAGATATGTAGAAGCACATATGAGTATAAGTCGAATCTTTTCATAATGGCAACATTTGTGTTTTTAGGTAGTTAATATTCACGCCTTAAGTGCAGTCACAGTTTGAGAGTGACCATCTACCTCGAACTAAACACTGTCACGGCCTAGAAAGGCCGCCTTCTTTAACTTGGCCTCGGTCATCGTCCCATGAAGACATTCAGCTATAAAGCAATGTCTTATATACCACACACGTGTCAAGCGCGTTGCCTTGTTTGTACACCTAGGTATAGCAACAAGATTAATCGACTAGAGCAAATGAATATTGTATGGTCAATAACGAATTTGTGGTATAATTGTAATCTATTAGTATGCATTAATGACGGCATAGATATAGCAAGTATTATAATGGAATTACACGCCCTCCATTGTACACGGTCATGGACATCGAACTTAGCCTCGCTTGGTGTGATATGTCTCTCCAGATGCAAATTATTAAAGCTCTAGGAACAACTTTTAATGGCCTGTGCTTAGCTTCGTGGCCATATCGATATAGTTTTCCTTGATTCTCATAGTCTTCTCCCAGGTGCTCCTTGAATTTCCTTCCTAGGCTGGGGTCGTCGAGTTTGTATTCTAACCCGAACACCTTCTACTTGAGGTGAGTTAAAATTCATAATCATCTGGACACACTAGGTTCACTCACAACTCTTCTGAAGTTAGAAATTTAAACCGGTTGCAATTATTGGCAAGAACACTGATTATGTACACTATAACTTAAATTGAATATTATAGTTGACTTACTACTTGTTCAAAATAGTGTGAGGCTCGATATAAGCAGGGTTAACTGCCTAATTAAGATTGGAAGAATACTGTTAAGTCACTAAGCTACTCGAAACTATAACGGAGGCTGTCATATAGGTGCCACAGGAAAGGGGTCATGAATGATGTAGTCGGCGAGAAACTAGAAGAGTGAAACTGAGGTAAAGCTACAAATAAGAGCAGACTACTACAATAGACCACTGAGACTGCAATGCTCATATGTATTTGAGAACAAACTGTACACAAATCATCCTAGAAATCTAAGCGTCCGATATATTTACATTGCTAGGTAGTGTTTAGTAAACTATCAGAGGGCTCCGATTACTAGGTACATGAACTCCTTTGCTATTAATGAGTTGAAGTTGCTATTCGGTCTATAGCGTTTGAATAGAATCTCTCATTGCAATTCCTAAATGGTATCATTAGAAGCTCAGCGCGTGTAATGGCTCTCATGGCGGTTATGGTGAGAGGGAATAACTAGTCATACGACAATACAGTCACGCTCGCTACCGCGTATACTGATGTCAAATATAGCATATATATTTCCTTCAAACTCGAGGGTCCAGGCACTACATTCTGATCCACAGTGACGTCGACGTCCTGATGTGTAAGGCAAGCCTCCATGGAATATAGGACCTTTGTTAAATGACATCATGGTATTAAGCATGCTCTAAGCTGGAGAAGTCATGAAGTACATACGGCACAAACTAGAGATTATACAGTAAGTAAGCTTACAGCGGTATATACACTCTTCCGCGTGACTCGAGGTTGGTTGATGTTACTAAGACCCTGGCATCCAGATATACGTAAGAGACAAGAACAAGATATCTACCGATGCGCCTGTGTGATAGGAGGAGTTCGTTCGAGTACTTCCTAGCAATGCAAAGCCCCGGTTGAACGTTACTAGCTGCAAGGGGTGTGCAACTCTGTCAGATTAGAAACAACCTATTTTTCTGACCGCTTCGTCCTTGTTTCTGTATCGTCCATCCACCCGGGCGGAAGAAAAGGTCCAGCCAGATGTAACGACGTCCGACATATCGGCACACAAAAAATCGCGGCAGAGAGAAAGAGAAAATAAAAGGGGAGGCGGCTTCTGGAAGCACACCGCAACACCGAATCACGAACGCCTCGTCCTGATAGGCTGATATCCTCCCGCCTTCCTCTAACCTATCCAATGGGCAATGGGGCAAAGCATGCGGCGGATAGAAAGACCTGGACCGTTCTGCACAGTAAACGGATGGCCCCCCCTTACTGAAAGCAGGTAGATAGGGCAGAGGGCGTCAGAGAAGGCATCGAGACCGTACTTACATACATACCTACCTACCTACACAGACACGGCTGCTTCAAATACGCCCCTCATATCGAGCTTTATTACGTATATAGGTGACATAATGTACATGTGGTTCTTTTCAGCTTTACAGGAGAGGTAAAGGAGGGGCGGGTAATGGTTGTAGTTACCTAGGTCAGCAATGGATGGGCGAGGCAAAGACGCCACGTCGTTTGAGGTGTTCGCCACCGACGTACGACTTCGGGCAGACGTTAGTCATTAATTCCTAGGCGACCTTTTTCCTGCATAACAGTGATCCCGCTTCAGATATCGCTCCGTCAGGCTATCAAGTCTGTCAAACCCCATTGTACATTTATGTAAGTGAGATTGCGTATGTACGCGAGCGTGCGTTTTCCGAATCTCGTCCGTATCGGCAACCAACATCCGGAAGATAACAAACTAGGCAGACAGAAAGCAGCAAATACATCCACACATACATGCAATCTGTGTGGTATGTCGAAGGATTCAAGGAAGGCTGGCGTCACCCCGTCTTGTTGGGAGTGTGTAGGCACTAGTAGGTTAATTAACCCCTATGGCTAGGCCGTACGTACATACGCGTAATTACAACACCACACCACACCACACCACACGTATCTATCCGTCGCGTCCGAGACAGACACAACAAATATGTACAGTATCAAGAATATTAGGTTTGATTGCCCTCGCACGCATGCCAGAATGTGCGCATTAGATAACGGTGTGATGGGCTGTGGTGGACAATCTGTTGCCCTTTTGGGCGCCTGAGGCGCATGCAGCGAATGCAGCCGTGCAGCGATAGAGGCGCGCGATACGACGGGCTGGGTACGTGTTATGCAACCTCATTTATTCGGTCTGCAGGCGTCGCTTATTCCGTCTCTATCAGGGTTGATCCCCAGTCTCTACCTGGCGGATTTAGACACGAGTACAGGTGTATATAGTCTGTACGGGTGTATATACGTATGTAGGTAATGATTATGATATTAGGACAGCGGTCCTCGGAGCTTGAACCCCTTATAGCGGGAATAGCTGCTCATTGAATTCCCGTCGTGAGTATTCGAGTAATGGGATCATCTTATGACGGCTCCATTCTAATGGCCGTGAACGCCTGCGACCTGGAAGATGGATGATACGCTGGTAGGTATGCAAGTAGGTATGCAACTATCTAGTAGCACCCTATTCATGAACGTTAACGGGAACCTCCGCCAACTTCTCACCCACCCATCCACGCATAACAACCATCAGAACCCCATGGGGAGAAAGGACGAGAACACGAACGACCAGGACTACTGTACGAGTAGCTGCATCTTCCAAATCTTCTTGATTGCCCTATTATTGCACTACCCAATCGTTTCGCGTAACTGTAGCACTTACACGATCCTGCCAAGTCAACGAGTCGAATCTTCCTTACTCCGCCTTATGCTAAAATCATTTATTGAGCTATGGCGCCAAACTATAAACTTGTGATATGAGGGGTGAGGGGTACGTTAGTGGGGAGCAGATAGGGGGGAGCAGGAGGTGAGGAGACAACCTGACAACTCGACTGAATCCCCCGCTCCTTGGCCATCCTTGACATGCTGGGGTGGTGTTAGTTGTATGTACTTAGGTAATAAGATAGAAGCAGAGACCGAGATGCGAAAAAATGAGACGAAGAAAACGACCCCCTTATATTAACCAAAATAGGTTAAGAACAATCATAACAGGCGGTGATGCTCCTCCTTTTCGGCCTTGGACGACCAGGTCCATTACCTAAGTCGAGGTAGCATGCACGACATGAGATGCAGAACTTGCTGCAACATCGTGTGCGTAACGCGGGACCTGGGCCAATATTCGATCACGACACCGTGGATCTCCGCGGTTGTTTCAATATCCCGTTACACTTTTACATAAACAGGTCCGGTAGTGAAATCGGTAAAAACGGTATGGTAGGTAAGGCTACTTAAGAAGAGGTATCTATGAGATCCGTGGCACTGTCCTTCGCGAAGTCATGTGACGCGACGACAGCTGCAGGCATCGCGATGTCTCGGGCCTATTACTTGATAAACCGGGCAGAGAGCAGATATCTATTTGCTCTCGTCATGGGCATATTAGTGCGGGAGGAGGATGCATCTACTACCGGAACTGCAGCAGTCCACTCAACGATTTCAAAAGAGTGACAAGCATAGGTGGGCTAGTTTCTCAAGCTCCTCGATGGCCTTGATATGAAATCACTGTCCTGGCCGTTGATTCTTTAAGAATTGGTCGGTAGCTTATTAGATCATGATTGGATATGATATGCTCTAGGTTACAAGGTGATGTACAGAAGTGTAAGCGTGCCACTCAGCGTCTTTTTAATAGGAACAGGGAAATCGAAATTCCCATAACTACTTGAGCAATCCCATACGTCGTGCAACCACTAACGACGCATTCCATTATTCCCGTATTTTTCTATCATGCGCCGTAGTTGGCTTTCCATGCATATCATGATTGCGGGGAACTCTACATAACCTAGCAGCCTAGGTGGTGCACACTTATTATTTCCATGTGAGATCCCGACATAGCCGCTGGACTGACTAAGTAGCTATTCTAGACAGTCTGCCCAGGTTTTGAAGCGGCATTGGCGTTGGCGTTGATGGTGCAAACAATGTTGTACATACCAAATGGCTATGCACCTGACCAGAGAGCATTCTCATTGCTTGCCCGATTTCAGGCCCTATTTTCCCTGCCGCGTATTTCCTACGGAACCCGGCGCTTTGGCACCAGGGCTGTATTGCCTAATCTAGCGGCGAGTGTTAGCAGAATGTCGCAAGAGTTGCATATACCTAGCGCGTTCCATATATAGTCCGACGTTGGCGAAACTGTCTTGAATGCTTGGATGTTAGTTGCTTCCTTGCTCTCGGATTCACCGCTATTCCGCTTGGAGGCGGCTGTCTAGATGATCCAAACGAAGTTGTTCGCAAGATCTCGGGTGGAGGAGCCGTGGCGGTGCCACATGTACCGTCCATCGAACGGAATGAAGGATACGCAGGGGAAACAAAAACCCTTGATGTAGCCTGTAGGGCGAATGATAAGACATGCCATACACGATGAAGATTCTTTGTGCAACGATTGGATCGCATTACTACTATGCAGCGGTGACATCTGGGCGGAAGAACGAACGCCTGCAGCCAGCTTCGCCACATCGCGACGCTAGCCGGTCACATGGACGGGCTCCTCTGCGGACTGCTGTCGTGAGAACATCAGGAGCGTCGGACAAGGTCAGCAAGCCAGCCACGCGGCGGCGGCGTAGGTGGGCGGCCAATAGATTACGAACGTCTGAGACGAACGATGCCACGCGTGGTACCTGTTACTCAGGCTCGGATTCGCGGATTTGGTCATCATTCCGGAATCTGACCCGGGAATTCGATCGATCCTTCAATTCAACGCCTGGAAATAATCTAGTTTTCCTGCGATGGCGCTCAGCCTCAGGTTTTTATCCCGTGAACCGCGGAATGATATCCACCAATGGACAATGAACGACGAATATGTACAACATTGCGTAAGCATATAACACCTTGAGTGCCTGGAATTTTCTTATTGGAAACGGATGTAAATGCTTTGTTACTGGGGATGCCTGCAAGAAATGCGATTGGAGCATCGTAGCTCCTAAAAAGGCGTTGGTGCATCTTGTTGTACGTACATACTGCATACAGTACGTACATACATACAAGATCAGATCTATCCCCAGTCCCTCCTAAATCGAAAAGTAGTAGAGGTTATATATAGATGCACCTAGATACAGGTATGTGATAGAATATATATTAGGTATCCAGTTAGTTAATCCGGGACGGTTCGGCGTGGACGGGAAGCCCCCTCTCCGGACCCAACCCGAGTTATCGGGAGGCATTTTAATGGAAGTTGGTCTGTTTTCGTCCCGCCAATACCGATGCTAGATTCTTCCTAATTTCGAGGTTGGGCCTGGAGATCGGCAGAAAAAAAAGGGAATGTTAAATGGTGGCACATGCCGATTTCCGGACAGCTTTATTATAACAGTAGAGCCAACATCAGCAGCGGCGCCCTGCCCGCCAGGCTGTGTAAGGGATGTATATTATTCATACACACAGATATGTAGATATGTAGATGTCTCCGCTGATTAGGTTACATATTTAGTGCGCTATGATTTTCCTTGCTTATTTAGCGCTTCGTTAGAACCGCCCAAAGAAAAGCTTGGCTTGCATGTAGGGAGATGCGATGTGACCTTGCGAATGGATAGGCATCGATCACGCAGCGAAAAGCCCGATGCTCGTCAGACCTGATGGGTAATGCGGCTAAGACCGATCCAGCAATATTGCTAGAAACTCTTCATTCCTCATCCTCGACCGTAGTCGCGCTTACCCAACGACCCGCCCGGAATACCCTCATGCCTAAGTAGTCTTGATTCCCGATGCGTTGCCCCAGGTAAGCCTGCCCGCAAGTTCCTACATAATACATACCTACTTACATGGTTTAACGAGGAGTTGTTGAGGTGGATGAATACGATAGCATGTCTACTAGCAGTAGTTCACTCGGTATAGGCTGCGGTTACACGAAGGAATAAATAATTCCAGGCTCTAGAAAATATACCATATCGCAATAATTACTTGTTGAATCACCGTCGTCTCGCGGGAGCATCAATTGTCGGCCGTACATAATCTCAGCCTCTCGAGGTCTGTCGGTGAAAAAAAAAAAAAAAAAAAAAAAAAAAAAAGTATTGTAAGCGAAATCACATGCGTAAGGCAGTGATGGTCAGGAGAAAGCCGAGTCGATACAATGTCGCGATGAAACGCTGACAATTCCAGCGTCGCGCGCTTTGCGACGTTTCGAGGTTGCGATGCATCGCTGTTGCATAGAAACGACTGGATGCGAAAGGCAGAGAAATAAACTGAAAGGGAAAAGAAAAAGAAAAAGAAAAAAAAAACAGTACCGAAGTTCCATCCGATGTCCGGTCGAAGCCGAACGTCTGGAACATGGGTGAATTCACTCATCTCATTGGTTCATCGACCCCTGTCATTACCCATCTAGGAAGTCCGAAAAGTCCAGGTCGGTGGTAAACAAGCCGACAGAGTATAATTCGTATTGGCACTGTAGGGAAACAAATAGAAAATTTTGCATAGGAAGGCTGAAAGAACACCACAACCTCTTTTTTTCTTTATGTGAAAGCGGAATTTTTGCCTTTTAGTCTGCGTTTTCCGTCCCTGCAGTCCACAATCATCCGCATGCCCGTCTGCATCCTGATGTACCTAGGTATTCAAACAGGCAAGTGGCCGAACGAAGCCACAAGTTCGAGAATGTTGGTACCTACCGATATGCATGAAATTATGTACGTACGACTGCTGCAGACATCAAGCCCACTATGTGTCGCTGCAGCGGCGGCATCATATCCATGTGTATGTAACATAAACCCCGGACAAGGGAAGTATTGGACGTAGGAGGAGTATATATCAAGCAGCCCACAGCTACCGTAACAGCACCCAAGTCGTCGCTATTCAAGCGTATCAATCAGAGCGCGCGGCTGCCCACCCAGTCTCCAGGCTTCAATATAAGTTCGGCGTTATTATTGACGGCTTGCGCGAGCGAGCTCTTATCCCATCCCCGGAACAAGTAATGTCTCACGTTGCTGCGTTTTCCTGCTAGGGTTTCGGACCAGGGCGTCGTCAACGGCCGCGATCGTCAGGTCCTCGCGATGCAACACTGTTGAGCTTTTTTTTTTTCCTTCCCAAGTTTGTATGTACTACGTGCCTGGCCTTATATCACCTCGTTCAAGCTCACCTAGCCGCCCGTGTCTTCTGCTATGTACACATACATACGTAGAATCTTAGGCGACCTTATTAGCGGGTTCGCGGAGGCTCCTGGCGGTTGGTTCATTCGTCTTTCGCCTATTCAGCGATGGAGCACATTCTGTGTGAATCCAGAATAATGACATCGTTCCCATTGCGTTTGTTAGTCGCACATATATTTGTCACCGCTCACCGCTAGCATGCATGCATTTATAAGTCTCACCAGCCTTAAACGTAATGGACCAACCGATGACACGCAAAGCAGCCTATAACTTAAGTCTGACAGCTATAAACCTACTATCGCCTGGAAGTGGCATCATCGGCTCTTCCCTTTCGGCCCGCAATGCTACTATTACAGAACCAGAACTCGTCATCGTTTTAGTGTCCGTAGCCCTGGCCCGCCGCGGACGTCACGGCGTCATTCGCGCCTATTCAAAGTCGACTACCTGCTAGGACTGCCACTTCGGACATGCATGGACAGAGTCTATACTGCTTGTTTATCGGCCCCTACAGGCTCGGATTGGCGACTGGGGTGGACATCTTCACGTGTTCCTGAAGATGCGGGCCAGCTCGACTATCAACCTTAATAAATGGAGTATGTCTGTATGCATCTGTAATACTCTATCGCGACACGTTGCAGCTAGCCAGTGTACAACCCAGCATCCTTGGAAGATGACGATACCTATTTCTGGGGAAAAACCAAACTCGCATCGTACAGGGCATTATCCCAACAGAAATCCGGGGTAGATAAAAGCGCATCTGGAGAGGGAGGGGAGTGGTGGTATCTTCGGCCACCCCGCAACCCCGGCCCCGAGAAACTTACCATATCTCCAGTGATATCACGCGACGGGACCGGTATGCTCGGGTTTTACGCCTCGGGACAACCGGATGCATGGAATTCTTCTAGATATTGAATTTGGGCCATCGTCTGCTTTGTTCGCTGTCGAACTCTGTTGAACTAAAAAAAAAAATAGTCGTATGTCATACCCTACATAGGGGGTGATTATCATGCCATCCGGGGATACATGGATGACCGCGTCATGCCGAGAAATGGAAGAGTCGAACGCGGGGAATCCGTTATGCTACAAAACCGCGTATCCGGTCGTCCTCGGCGGCCGAGATCTGATGATCTGTAAAGTTGCCCCTAGAACCGGGCCGGCGGGCTCTATACATGTGTAAACGTTTGGGCGAGCGCGGGCATGTATCCGGGAACCTTACCTATGTATGGTTATTAGTGCGTTCTAGATAAATGTCGAGCGCCAACATCATCTAATCACGTTTCCAATCCGATTTAGGTGACTTGTACATATGTGTCTAGGACAAAGTACCTAAAATGCACGCACAACGTGGTGGTGAGTAATCTTGATCCGCCGATAACTCTGGCCCGGACTGTGGAATTGATCGGCATTGAGCCTCTGTCGTGATTTTAGGTCCAGAATTGTCTGCAAGTTTGGCGGTGGCAATTGCGGTCTCGGCAGTACGGTATCTATTTTTAATGGAGAGATCCCGCCCATCTCTTTACAGTAATTGGCGAGTGGAGGAGATCGTGATGAACATGATGATCTTAGATAGAGGCAAGTTCGACTCTACTGCTAGTATGTTGTGCTCAAGCGACCATTCGATCCATTAGAGTAGTGATGACGATAATAGTCGCTTTGTCAATAGCTCCGTATTACGAACACATGGATATGAAAGATAGATACTACCTACCTAGGTACGTAGGAGGTTATCTACAGTACTGGCCGTTAACTCCGATCGTCTGGAATGGAATTTAAGGAAGCTTGGGCCACTGCATATGCTCAACATCCTGGTAAGGACTCATGCTTCCATAAAATGGGACCCCTGACGATAATAGATAAGGACCTCCTAGTTAGACAGTATTTTTTAGTATGAGCGCATACCGTGTACGGCGCAACTTGCAACGTTTATTGGCAAAATTATGGATTCTTTCAGTCAGCACTACTTGACGATATTTTGTCAGCCTCGTTGACATCGCACCGTCGCGTAGAACGGCTTCAAGGGCCATGGTTGGTTGACGCCTTATTCAATTACTTAAGTCGCTTTTCATTTTGATATGTGACGATGAAGTCGTAATCGCAAAGTGACTTGAGTTGCATATCAGATGGATTATATCGTTAATAACTAGGACGTCAACAAAAAGTGAAGTATATTTATTGACTCGTTCGCTTCAAATGTCGTTAGTCTTCCTGAAGCGGTAATATCAGAAGCAAAAAACATTTCTCACATTCGCATGTTCATGATGCATATGCATAAAACGGTACTGGAGGATTCCCATTCGGTGAGAAGAAATCGTTCTACCTAATCTATAAGTATAACGAGATACGAAGCGATGATGGCGCAAGACAGGGTTCCTACGACTGATCCGCCAATACACAAGAGGTAAGTAGAAGTGCCGATCATGGCATGTTATCGCTAAACGAGAGGCAATGAGGGGGAGGTTGGAGCCCTGAAAGCCTGCAGGGTTTTCAAGGAGCCTGGCAAGCGATTGTTATTCTGTCATTATGAGCACGGTAACAGGTTATTGTCTCGTCGAAAAGGGCGAGTTGCGCTAGGGATCGTCTGGCTGACGCTGTGAAGGAGGGCCGCTGTCGGAGCCTTATCAGTCCGGGGTTGCACCATATCCGAGAAGCTATCGCCATCAGACTAAACCGGACGCTTTCGCCGACTAAGTTCGGGAGTCACAGTCGCGCCGTATCTAGAGTAAAGATTCTTACAATCCCGTTATGTATGGGTTCGTGAATAGCTAATCGTGGGTAATAGGCAGACATATAAAAAGATAGTGGAGTATGTAATCGGCGAGGCCTTGGAAACCTCGAATCGCGAGGTCTAGAGTCTGTAGGACCGCAGGGCTTCGCAGATCATTATATGATCCGAGTGGGATTACGCTTGTAGGTTAGTCAGAATGATTATTATATCCAGCCCCCCGCCCGTATCTGCGGCGTATATGGAGCAGCCTCTGGTGTCTAGACCACAGTGACCAAGGAAATCTGACAGAAATCATTTTTCTTCCTTTGTCCATGTTCAGATTGGCAGATTGGTTATTAGACTACATCTACCACTGCTCATTGTATGTATGTACGTAAAAAGCCATCACCGCCATAGACCGGAAGAGGACTCTATGCAGTTGAAAATTTTTTCTCTTGCCTCCAAGCTTAGATACTACGAGCGTAGCTCCAAACATGGATAGATATAAGTCCCGCCATTTGCCTCCCATCAAGTTGGTAATGTGTCTGTGGCGAAGGCGTGCCGCACATTTTATTGGCTAACTTGAAACTTCGAAGCCATGATGACTAGCAGGGGGGGCCGGCTCGTCTAATGATTACCGACAAGGTTAAGAGAGCTAGGCTGCTTGGCTGCTAGGGCCAGAAAGTGGCCTGTAATAGCCAAGGAGCTAGCCAAGATATCTTGTCCACCAGATACCCCAGGCGCCGACACGCCCACAGTCAGATCCCTCTTGTCCTCTTGGTGGGCCTTTACAAAGATTCGTACTGTGCACGATAGAGATAACAACATAGGCGCTAGAAGGACAGCCGGGTACTTGATAGTGCAACAATACCAAGTCGGAATCGATCTCAAGCTGGCTAATCTCACCCAGCTAAGCACATATAATACATACAGTACTGCGTATGTAGGGACCATGGCGTGACAATATGTACTCCGTTAGACTCAGGGGTTCATGTTATACTGTTGTTGTCCTGACTCCTGCTTTTGAGTTTTGACGGTGCGGCTCGCAGAGTTGAGCAGATACGGCTAATTAAAGGCGAGAACCGAGGAGCCACCCGTGGTTTAAGATCTGGGACGAGTGTGAATCTGCGAGGCCTTGGGGACTTTACCTTTCAAATTGTCGACACAGCAATTTAATAAAATAAGAAAAAAACTCAAAGGCTGACAGAGGAGGTGGGAGCACTGTTATTATGTATGATGTGTGAACATGTGCCCTGTGAACTAAAGGTAGTCGTCGTTTCAATATAGTACACGTAGGATTGCGAATGACAATACTGTATAACCACGTGCCCACCCTTTTGCAATACTACCCCTTTTGTAACAGTTGACTTTTTGACTACCACAACTATAAATACACGTAAAAAAATCAAAAAAAATCAGAAAAATTATTTTTTTGCGCGGCGCCTCTTCTTTTTAGGCTGGTATTTAAATTGCAAATCAGGGTCTTTTTTTAATTCCTTATCCGGCCGTATAGGAGGTAATTTTTTCGTTTTCTTATTTTAGGCATTATGTATTTCCGGTAAACTTAAAAATACCTTATTTAGATCCCGTTTAATAGGCTGCTATACGTTTAGTTTATACCGTTTAAGCTTTTTTCGTAATTGACTTTTATAAATATATAATTAGCCGATTTTATTTATATAGTAAATAAGAGCCTTACCGGTTTTATCGAATAGTTTATAGGCTTTAAAAAGGAATAATTTATAGTATTATTAGATAACCTTTAATTAATTTATAAGGTTTTTAACCTTTTTAAAAATATACACGTTTATATATAGTAGTTTATATAGAAATATATCGGGTATATAAAACGTAGAAGGTTTAAAAAAAATAACGTTAGGTTTATTAACTATTATTTTAGGATTAAATAGCTATAAACTACTTTTTTATTAGCTAAATTTAATATTTTTTATTAAAAATGCCTTATTTATTACCTTTATATATACTTTTAATATACGTTTTTTATATATCGGCGTTATAATAATATAAATAGTATACGGGTTAAATTCGTATCGGTATACCGTTTTTAATAACGAAAAAATACCTATATTAAAAGATTAAAGTATATTATTTATATATAATAGTAAATAAATAATAACTACCTTATTAATATACGTTTTTTATATAAATTTAGGATATATATAAATTATATAGCCGTCGATTATTAATAATTACTACGTATTATATTTCGATTTAATTTTAATTAAAAAAATCTAATTAAGCTATTTATTTGCGATTATTTTATTATTTTATTTTTATAGAGTAGCTATATATTTCTATTTAAGGACCTTTTTTTTATATTATTATATTTAAAAACGTTTACCGCTATATATAATAATAGGTATATCTTTTTTACCTTTAAAGTTAACGTATTTAAGAAACGTTATTTATAATTTAATTTCGGATTTAGTAATATATATACGGGTATTTTTATTAATACTAATAATAGTATTACGGCTAGATTTACTTTTTATTATATCCGTTTTATTTATATTATATTCGTTATAAGGTAAAATGTCGTATTTTATATAGACTTAATCGAGGAATAAATAAAAGTTGCGAATTTTTTAAGGATTTATTATATAAACTCGCGATTATTTAATAAGGCGGCCGATTTTTATACGTATATTAAGGTAACATTTTATAAATTTATTAATTTAGTTATAGTTTAGGTAAAAATTCGTTTTTCTTTAAGCCTTAAATATAACTTTAATAACCCCGATAATAAATCGTTATAAAAAAACGCGGCTATATATTTTTTTATAGAAAATTCAGTTAATAATTATATTTTTTTATTCGGGATATAATTTTTATAACGGTTTTATAGCTTTACGGTATAATTTAATATAGTTAAAGCGGCAAAAAAGGGTTAAAAGTATAAGGTTATATCGATATACGGCCTGCCGTATTAATATGCTTTAAGAATATAATTAAATCGTACGGGCAATATATTTTTCCGTTTCGTTGTTCGGTAGTATTTTTTTTCAATTAATTTAAGTATATTTTAATATATTGCGAAAAAATAAAGGAAGAGGTTATATTTGGTAAGTTTTGTTGCAGATGGGGTGGTGTTGTAAAAGGGTGGGCATGTGGTTAAGTAGTTATGTAAGTACTTAATTGATCGGTTAAACCTTGAGCGCCGTATTATCCGTTTATCAAATTGACACATATAGTACTAAAGAATAACTACAGGGTCTTTGCTTGCGACCTCCATAAAGCCAGTTCCATGATCTAATCTAGTGTATGCAAAGGTTGTCGATTATCGAACTATTTCTAGACTGTGCGGATTTAGAATCAGCCTATGTCGGTCAGAGTGGGACAACTTCTGACCTGACATATGGATCGGTAGCTGCCGGCCCCGACTTGACCCACAACGAATTACCTAAGGACTTACCTAACAGGTAAGTATGTAGCAGATAAAACGGAAATCTCGTTATTCTCCGGAGTACGCGTACGGCTGTAGAGTGCTCGTATCAATCCATAACTGACTATAGTGCTTTAAGTAATCAACAACATAGCAGTATCTCTTGCGCCAATAAATGTATCGTTCTTTTTAGATGGATAAATCACACCGACTGAAACGTCGTACAGAGTGTTAACAATGCCATCACAATACCTTGACTGACGCTGACGGACTAGAGTACCATGGTTCTCGACCGGTTGATTTCGCATCATAGCTAACGATACGCAAATAGTATGACCACCGTTGCGGAGCGAGAAGTCTACGAGTATGAGATATGCACGGATGAAAGTTTCCAACCCCAACCTTTTCCTCTCGTTGACTTGAAACCTTGAAAATTGGACGATCTTGCATGGATTTGCATGGACAGACCGGCAGACATCCACATAATAGCAACAGGACAACGGAAGCTAATAACTACCCAGACGGCCAAACTCACATCGAGTCTCCAGAGCGTACGCAGAGTTTATCTCCGAGGCTGCATAGAGTGGATATCAGAAGACTTGCAACCTATGAGGTAGTTAATAGGTGCTAGGCATGCCTACCTATCTTTATATGGCTGCAGGCTCCGAACATATTATCATCCCGTACCCGTACAACTATATAAGGTTACTTCATACGGCCGTCTGATTCAATTTCCTCAAATCATATTCCCGAGACAACCGGAGACAACTACTTATTACATATTCGTAGGATGATTATCTCAGGTACACCAGTTTCACGGAGAGGCAAACCTCTCGTGGCAGCCGTCACGATGAGGCGCAAGTGACGTTTCTCTAGACGTCTTATTGATCAATTGCGTCGAGCCGACGTAGTCTGGTAGTCACTACAATTGGATTACAGTGCATGATTTTGTCGCAGTTGTAACGCCTCACATTAGGTACTGTACGCCACGGTTACAGTAACAAAGCCCGCTGGCTGCATTGCATGCTGCCGTCAATTGTTAATTGTCCAATGCCCAAAACCTAGGGAGATAACCTGGGATTACTAGTCGTTGGCTCTACGTCATCAAGGATTCTCGTTTGAGTACAGGTACTTCTCACCCCTGTCGAAATGTACGAGATGGGACCCTGTCAGTACGTACAGAGAACCCACTTTTGCCCATGGAGTCTGCGAGTGCGCTTAGCTGGGAACTGCTCGGGTTGATTGGGGCAGTGTTGTCTTCACTATCTTCACTGCCTTATAAGGAGACTCGGATAGATGTATTAGAGTGGTGCTCCTACTGCAAGAGATTCTCCCTTCCCTTTATGTATCCTTTCTTGCAGATGGGGCCATCGTCGTTTGATATGCATGCACTTCGTATGCGCGCTCCTCCTCCTTCTCCTCCTCGTTGCAACCCTTACGCTGACTATTCTTATAAAATGTGGTGACAGACAGAGTGCAGCGGTTGTACGGTATGGGAGGAATCGGAAGAGGAACGCCAGATAAGGCCCGTGTGTAAGGATGTACATGGAGGTAATAGGTAGCGATTTTGCCATTTTGTGCGATATCGGACTGGGAAGACGCAAGTAAACTACGATTCAGACATCTCTTACTAGCTTTCCCGCCGTTTGAATTCTAGATTGTCTAGACTGATTTCCTGAGATAACAATTATATTGCTACTGCAATGTATGTGTGAAGGCAGACACCGGAGGAGAATGTATGTATGGATGTATGTGACATGACCTAGAACTGGTGGTTTGGCTGCAGGTTTAGAGGTATCTTAGCACAGTGTGTGGATCCTAGTTCAATGTCGCTGTCGAATCGAATCCGCGGACCCACTTTCAATTGCAAGTCCATCCGCCCAATCCCTGACCTTTCCCTCCATCCCCAGTGCTCCATGCTACCCGCAGGTACAGTGTCTGCTGTACGGTGGGCGACAAAATTATTCCTGGGGTGTTAGGGTGTTTCTTAGCCCCAAGCGCAGTGGACCCATCCCTTGAAAAATTCCACTGTGCGCACTAATTAGTTACATACATACAGGAGGTACGGATGCGTAGGCAAGGTGAAT
This sequence comes from Xylariaceae sp. FL0662B, assembly GCA_022376535.1. Lineage (NCBI taxonomy): Eukaryota > Fungi > Ascomycota > Sordariomycetes > Xylariales > Xylariaceae > Xylariaceae sp. FL0662B. Next base: position 25,822 of record JAJJKD010000092.1, read on the forward strand.
TCGCCCCAGCGGTTGGATTCAATAAACCTGACATAACCGTCAGCCCACCACCTCCCGCTTTTTTTTTCTTTTCTCAACCCTTTCAACCCTCTCTCTCCTACAGAGCTACAGTTCAGAGGCAGGCCTAGGATTGTAGATAGCTTCATCCGCAATCCTGTCCATTCCTCTTCTCTCACTTTTCGACCTTGCCGAATAAAGAGAAGAGCCTTCTTTGCTTTCCCCTTCGAGTCCCCCCGTCGCGGACTTCGACCGACCCTCGACGCTGTCAACCACCATCTCGTCGACTGAGTACGCCTCGACCGGTATTGCTAACCGCGTCGAAGCTCGGGATTATAAAAGCAAGAAGTCCGTGCCTGCCTGACTGTCTGATTTGGCAATATTTGCATCAACGGGGGCAAATTGTCACTTGGAGCACCACTGTATGTCCAGATCGAATCGTATTCTTCCGTACAAGAAAGCCAATTAAATGTAACAAAGAAAGGAAACAGTTCCGGTCCCCTCGGGATATATCCACGGACCTCTTCGTGGTGGCAGTAGCCAACAAACAACATCCATACAGTCTTTGTGTGTCTTGTTGCCGTTGCGCTATTGTCTTTGGTCTCCCCCTCGTCATCCGTATACAAGGTGACCGTCTCAACCGGAATTTTCTGCCACCTTCATCCTGCGCAGACAGCCGCTCCTCCACCTTTACTTCGAATTCGTCGTTGGGAAGAAAAAGGAGTTTGCACCGTTGCTGGAATATTGCCCTTGCATCTCTTACTCTTATCCCACTTCTTCTGAGTGAAACATCCGGAGATCTTTATTGAGCACTTTCTGGGTTACTCGGCTTGTGTCCCTTTTTTTTTCTTCTTCCGTAAGTATCATTTTCTTGTCTCCTTATACCACCCCGGTCCAACGTCGTCGGTTGCTTCAAACCAAGAATTAGTCGGTCCGGTACACCCACGTGGAGAGCAAATCATGTTAGACACCGGAGCGGATAGAGTATGGGGAAAATATGCGAGACGTCATTCCTGAGCCTGGTCACCTCTGACAACTCCACACGCCTTGAATTTTGTCTCGTTTTGTGTTGATTATGTCACATTCCAAAACTTGGGCTCCCAGCTTGCCGCACGCATCCTTTAAAATACCGAGTCCTGCCCATTGCTGCCGTTTGGTCTGAAGTTATTTGCCGGTTTGGGAGTCATTGCGATAGTCCAGAGAGCACGATAAGAGTCACAATTTCTACCATGGAAAAATTTGTCGAGTTGCATAATGCTGACAGATCCTTTCTTCTTCCCAGGCTTCTGCGAGCACTCAGTCTCCCCTCCGAAAGCCACCATCGCTACTGCTGCTTCCGCCGTTGCGTCTGACCCGTGGTTTGAGGTTTGGAAGAGGAGAATATTCCCGTGTTTGCCTCACATAAGACCTGCTGTCCCTAAGTCCAACAGCCCTGAACCCGCTGATTTTTCATTTACCCCCTTCCTCCTATACCCCCAGCGGCAACCCAAATCCTTGGGAATGCCTTACATGCCTCCATCCTGTCATCCTTCCGCCGCCTTAGCTCCTCTCCCCTTGGCTCCTCCTTCACCAGACACCAGTCGAAGATCCTCCCTGAACTCAGCCAGCCCCAGCGCGCCAAGGCCTGCTTTACCTCGGTCTTCGTCATATCTCACGAAACATAGACGAACGTCCTCGGCAACAGCCGTGCCTCCGGCTACAGCAGGTCGAGTTGGAGATGGCCCAACTCCCGACATTACACCCCCGGGGACGTCGTATAATTCGCAGGGCATTACTTCCATTAGACAATCACCACCTCCCGTTTCTGATACGCAAGTAATGCCACCGGGAGCTATCGTCTCACCCCCGGAATCGTCTAGTGAAGATGAAGGGGTTGAGCTGGACGCGCGAGGGAGACAAATCGAGAACATAGAGAAGCTGAAGGAGGCCATCAGCGCAATACCACAGCACCGCTCAGTCTCGCCCACTAGACCTTCGCCTAGTGATCTGCTCCTATTACACGCTCAAGTCAATAATACAACTGACGAGTCGCGACAAAGCAAACTCGCCGCGGATTTGCCGGCTCTTAACACAGGAGGTCGCAAGATCTCGCATTCAAGATCGCATACTGATTCCCAAATCTACATATCCAGATCGGCTGAGGCGTCGTTGACCACGTCCGAGGAAGGGTCCGAGCAAGATGAGCCAACAAAGAAGCCTCCGATGGTACGAAAGAAGTCTGGCGAGTTGGTGCGGCCGGCATTGCGCCCTTCGTCGCACCGAAGACCTTCCAGTATGCCTGGTACTCCGACATTCTCTAAAGCCGTGCACTTTGATTCTCATCTCGAGCATGTCCGACACTTCTTGCAGGTTGATCGACCTCTCGCTGTCAGCGCCGGCTCCTCTCCAGTGGACAACTATGAGAGTGATAATGAGTACCCCTTCGGAGTTGATACGAAAGTCACCCCCCGTCTCCCGCCGTTTGAATGGAAGATTGTCGTGAGCAACTTCCCTACAGAATGTCCTATTCGCCGAGCCCTGCCGGTTCGTTTAGAGAGAGTGTGGATGTCTCCGGATCAAAAGTCCCTTATAGGGTCAGTTGTTGTAGCCAATCTAGCTTTCCAAAAGAGCGTGGTCTGCAGATTTACTTTCGACTACTGGAAGACTGTCTCCGAGGTGACTGCGGAGTATCACCACCAGATTCGATCCAGAGAGAACGAGAACCACCATGACCTATTTCAATTCAGTGTAATGTTGTCTGACATTGCCAACCTCGAGGCCAAGACGCTCTTTTTCTGCATCCGCTACAACGTGAATGGTCTCGAGTTTTGGGATAATAATCAAAGTGGGAACTTCCAAATTGATTTCCGCAAGAAGATGTTGCCTCAGAATGGGAAGAAGGGTTTCCAGGGTGCCTCTTCTCGACCAGCCAATGGTTTGCCGCGCAGCGCTCGTCGAGCCAATCCCTCCACGGCCCCGCGACCCAAATCTATGCCGGTCGGAGCGCTGGATGAATTTGGGCACGATTCTAGACTAGTCGATTTCGATCAGCCTATCCACGAGTTTCTAGGCGAGCCAGAGTCAGTCGGTCTTCGTCTCAAGAGCTCCAAATCTACGAGTAGCTTGCCTAGCGATAATCTATCCAACAGATTGTCAGCTCCCAGCGGTCAGGCATTCGCTAACCGGTACGACTTCGGGGCCTCGCTCAACGCAGCCAAGCTGGCTCTTAAAGACCGGCAAAGTAATGGTCTCGACATGAAGCATCATAAGAAGATTTCTTTTGAACCTGGTCCTGCGACTGAAGCGTTTTCCGCCGAGACAACCTCCCCTAGGTCTTCGCCACCGTCCACTCCCCCGTCTGGCTCGCAGGTTTCTACTAGTTCTACTGTTCCTGGAACGGGTCCCCCTTCCTCGGCCACTATTGCATCGTCTTCATATGAAGAGATCCTCAACAAATACTGCTTTGTATGTACTCCCCGTGATATTTCGGCCTCTAGGTTTCGGAAATAATCCATACAAGCTATGGGGCGTGACTAACCGAAACCTCGCTTTAGTTCAACGGATCGAAGCAGACCAGTCCCCAAAATAAAGACGGAACCTTACGCAGCGGTCGATATGATGGTGTGGATGACTCCTTGACTCATGGTACTAACAGCACCGACTCGAGTTCGAACGGCAGCCCCAACACGTCAGACCGACCGCACCACGGCGCGATTCACCATACGTTACGCCAAAACATGAATCAATTCTTCTACAACGGATATCTGTCGCCAGTCGATCCCTCACCAGCTGAATTATCACTTCAGAGTTCGTCTTCAGTGTCGCAATGCTCTCTTGGCTCCTCGGGCTCCAGCACTCCAACGGGCAGATCAACGTCTCCAGGCACAATGGCTGGCTTGGTTCCCTTTGCTGGTACGTCATCGATTGTCTCTCCCGCCGATTTCGCTCCACCCCACGTCAAGCATTTTCAAGATCGTTTTCCATTCGCGTCAAATACTTATGCCGCGGCAGCAATTAGGGGCTAGAAGTCAATAGTGAATTAACGGGAAATTCCTATATTTCTCTGAGACTTTTTGAGAATATTAGGGCGCGGCTCTCGCAGCCAATAGGCACCCTTATCCACCACAACCCGTCCGACCGGCTAGGTTGGCAAATCGTGTACATTCTCACATACACGACTCGAGTTGATGTGCATACGCTTCGCATTCATACGTTTACGCTTTGCCCTCTGGGCTTTTCTATTAGTATATGGTCATGTATCTTTTCGGGCACGGCGTTTCAGGATCTGCATGGTAACGGCGAAATATGATACCACCGAGCATACGATACGGTTGGAAGGCAACGAGAACACGCTTCGTATGGCTGACGCAATCCGCATCTGGCTATCCGCTGAGGAGCAGCCCGGCCGGACGCGGGCGATTTGGGAAAGGATTCGGGAGGGGTTAATGCATAATTTTCTACTCACCGTACGTTGGAAGCTTTGCGTTCTTGCAGACCTAGCGGCGTTGCGGCAGCGGTTGAGTCTTACGGGGATGGCTAGCGAAGCAACTGGCCTTGACGACAGGAGACGGAAGCTTTGATGTGATGTTGATCATGATAACGTCTGTGTTGACGCATCTGCAATGCTGCGGTCTGGAGAGGTTGCGGTATTGGTACAGGATAGCGATCAACAATACGTTATTGCTCTTAAGCTCAGTGCTCTTGTTGTGTTTGAGCCATTGTGTTGATTGCTCCTTTTGAGTTCTAGAGCTCGATCGCCCAGTACGGCTAATATGCTAGAACATACACTCGTGGGTGACGGTAATCACTCTCGCAGCTTCTGGTGCCAGCATGGTTGGCTACTTCCAACGGCTCGCGGCAGCAAATAGGGCAAGGTCTTTAGGAAAGGCGTGATACATACGAAAAAAGAGACGAGGGAAAACAGGACCACTTATGAAACAAGGAACTTGGGAGTATACGCTATGGAGGAAATTCAAAAGTTGTCGATTCAACGTTTTCATGACAATTAAATTACTACTCACATGAATATATGAAAATGTTTAGTCTTCCGCTTGTTATGCATATCTAACCTTGGTCTGAAACGATGAGTGAGACTAGCTAACCACGCCCATGGTAAGGAGTCCTAGGGGCAGCCACATACACCTAGTGCATAGCACCGTGTTAAAAGGCTCGGTGGTACATAGACGATGCTTCGACGGCCGGGTGAGCGATGATATAAATGGGGAGATGAAGGCGAAGCGGGGTATTAGGCTCGTTGTCGCTCACTACTTCATTGTTAAAAGACCAACTTACCGGGCTTCCCATGCCCTCCGACCCGCCACAGGAGACTTCGCATGCCATAATTTGCTAGCCTGTTACTATGCATCGAGATCTACTTCCGCATGTTTCTGCGAGCTAGCATTGATAACTTATATAACTTATGGTCTCGAATAAAGATACAGAGCTGCTAAACTGTAGCTAATCGGATGTTAGTTAGTATCTTCTCTTCCTAGATAATTTGGTTAATGACGGTGGTGGATACAACCCAACAGTATTAAACTTAAACGTATAAGTTGTTTTTATTTCTAAATACAGTGTTGCGCGGCATCAAAGACGAACTGTTAACGTGGCAAAGCCACGTTACCCAGCCACAACAGCATGCGTTCTCTGTGCCCTCGCCGTATGACAGGGTAAGCGCCCCTTAGTATGTTAATACCACTTACCCCTTTCTTGTTTGTATAGACGAACTGCCCGATTTCTCGTGTTTAAACACACATCAACACACACATATGTAACAGAGCACCCCTTGTAGCACGATAATGATGAAATCGAACAGTGGTACCGACAGTGTCTCGCAGATACCTAGAGCTTCCGCCAAATTAACTGGCGGAAAGGGACAACGAGAGGCTCCAGATGGTCCGGTCTTTTTCTTCAAGCCTAGTGAAGCCCACGGCGAGTTCAGCCAGTGGCACCTGGCCACCTTCGCCGTCAGCAAAATCGAGATGTCCAGCCTCATTGGACACCCCATCGACGAGGACGACCCCGAAGGCTGGCAGCCGGTATATTTCAACTGCGCCGAGCAGTTCATGATGTACTGCAAAGCGGGCCGGTTCCACGATTCCGCCACGCAGAAGCTCATACTCGCCACACACGACCCGAAGGAGCAGAAGCGGCTGGGCCGCCTCGCCAAGGGGTTCCTCCCAGCCAGCTGGGACGAGATCAAAAGCCCCGTCGTGGTCGCCGCGAATCTGGCCAAGTTCGGCCAGAACCCGCGTCTCAAGCACCTGTTGCTAGGTACCGGCGACCGGTTGCTGGCCGAGGCAGCTTCCAAGGACCGGGTATGGGGCATCGGTTTCACTACCAGAAAAGCCATGGCGGGTCAGAATCCGCAGAACTGGGGAGAGAACAGGCTAGGCAAGGCGCTGATGGAAGTGAGGGAGCGCTTGCGGGAGGGGCAGAGCGACGATACTTGATATTCGAATCGGATTGTGTTCTCCACGTAGAACACGATATTACTACTACCCGGTCATATCTCAAAGGTTCGTGCCAATAAGACAGATGTGGCGGATTTTGTGGGGTCACACACCAGGCCGTCCACCGGGGCGCTCTTTTACTTCATGCCGGATAACAAGGCGGCAGAGTACTCTGCTATCTAATCGAAGCGCTTTGTTAACTACGAGTCCATTGTCACAGGTTTCTTGTCTATCCCCAGACAAGCCATCGACAACCAAGAAGAGCCGGATTTCAGGCGCCTGTACCGGCTAAGTCCTCGCTGGAAGCAGTTAATCCGGCGCTCCAAGACGACCAAGTCCCTCCCCAAGCCGTTACAGAAGTACCGCGATGCTGTTCTTATTACCGGTAATATTTCCCAAGGGTGCAGCTCGCATATTTGAGAACTTTCAGACACGGGAGGATATGGCCGATCCCTGAGGTTACGTGCCCCGTGTTGGATTATACAGCCGAAGCAACTCATCTGAACAGTGCGTTTTCTCGGGTGAGGAGGAAGGGGCTGTGGCACAAATAATGGAATGATTGTTCTCGGGTTTAAGGGGATTATTACAGACGCGATTCCATTAAAACTGACCTCAGCTCTGCCTCCCCTTCAACGTGAACGTGGTGCTAGTCAACCGGAGCATTAACGTTCTGCCAATTGTTAACTTAAGTACCTTAGCCTTTACTTTAAACCGAGAATGGGGTAGGTTATTCGCCTTCTACATGCCTCTTTACAACAAGCTTTAGTGACCATATATAATTTGTTAGAATAGCACTCAGCGTAGCCTTGCAGTGCAGCGCAGCCTTGTGGATGAGTCACAACTTAGTCGTACGATATAGGATGCAGACCCTGTATATTACCTCGTACGATAGCTTCTTTCATTCCCCCCTTTCCTATATACAACATAGAGAATACAATCACCGCTTACCACTCGTACGCGTACGAAGAAAGCCCATTCAACATGATTATTTTACTCTCAAGTAGAAGTGTGGCCTATGTCAGCCCGATCGTAACCTTGCTCATAGTTCTTTCAAGGTGCTACTCCCAGAAATACGTAGATATTTATGTATTTGCCATCTAAAGTTAAGTTCCTGCCGAACTTCCTCTCTCTTGGAGCCACCTAACTATAATTCTTTTGCCCCATTCAGAACAGAGCGGACATATAAATATGCATATAGGTTGACGGAGACTTATATTAGGGCATATTGTATAGTGTATACGTGGCTTTGCTAACCAGCTCTAGATACTGTATGCTCCCGGTAAAGTAACGGTGCTTTCGAGATCCTTGACTCCAAGAAGTAACGAGTGAACCCTACCCATAGAAAGGAACAACCACTGTTTTATTAGGTTATGCTTTATCTTAACTTACGAGTGCTTTTCGGAATTTTGACATATATCCGTGATAAGTTCGTCGTTTACTTGGTGAAACAGCCGTTCACTACATACCCAACCCAGCTCAACCCCAACCCCTTTTCTTCCCCAAGCATTTCAGATAGACCAGATGTGATACAAGATGAACGTGAGAATCTCACACCGTTACAGTACTATACATGTAGATGCTCAGTTATTACTGAATAAATGGTAATCATATGACAGGTGGTCTCGTTCTCGTTACTGTCGGTTGGCGGAAGCAGACTTCACATCGACAACCCAAACATTTCCTAAGGCGTACTGGCCATCGGCTCATATTAATTGCGGTCAAGATCAATGTCACCACAAAGTCTCGAGGAATTGTTGGGATATGTTGAGAACGACTAACTAATTGTATAATCAACATACGTTGCGCCGATATCATCATACCGAAACAGGAGACCTGCTAGAAATCCCTCAATAATAGTAAGCCGAAGAAATTGGGACTACAGAACGGTATCTCCCATGACCGGGGGATACTTAACTTCAGCCGTATTTGCATTCAGTCAGCTTTTCTAGCTGGAGTTTATAATTTCAGTCGTATGTCTTGTACTGGTTATACGAAAGTGTAATGCTGGGCCTTTGCGGACTCGGTTGGGGGATGAGTGCATATATTGACTGCCTGCTTCTCGCGACACCACTCATTAAAAAATGGTTATTCGTTTGGCTCAGCTGTGAGACTGACTTTCTTTCATGACTTTATACATTTTTGTGTACTTATAAATGGTTGCCTTCACATCATAGTGTCGATACCTATCCAATGTAACCTGTCCGTAGCCGTTCAGACTCAAACACGTATACTCTTAATACACCATGTGCACCCACAACCGAGCCAGGTGACATAAATAAACTTGCCAACTTTTACTTCTAAATGACAGCTCATATGCCTTCCCTGATTGGATCGTCCACGATCTTTCATGAGCTTCAACATATCAAGCTAAGCGCACGCCCGGGGGAACGAGTCCGTACAACAACGTCGAGAGCTTAAAGCTTAAATTGGAATGATATTCATCAGCAATGGGGAGAGCCGTATTGCTGTTAATTCGTGAAGATCTTCTCATGCCCTGGCATCTAGCAAGAATAAGCTCAATCTGACAGTACTCACATCACACGTTCGTTCTAAGCTAGAGACTATGTCAATGGCCTCATTTAGATCCTAATACTATTAATGATGATCGAGTTCTCTACTTTTCATATCGCTTTGCATTATTGTCTTGTAGCTTCCAGTCATGGCAGACCGCACTTCGCGTGCTGGTCAGCGAACACGTTGGATAAGAGGCATAATAATGTTTTCCTTTTTTTAGCATCGAGGCCAGCATTCGCAATCGTGTTGTTCGCTGATCAGATGCGTACCCTGCCTCCTTCCTGTATTGACCTTTTATATTGACTTTAGCGCTTAGATATCGAAAGTTGACAGGGAATTACTTGCTACTATGTAACCTTAAGTATTTCTTTTAACTTCGGGGACGCGTCTCAAAGAACCCCCTAATATCAAGGATCATATTTGTCATATTCATCGCCACGGGATGGTCCGGGGTTTCGATCTGTGCCATATATGACCAGAGTGGTAGGGTGCGGCCGCCCGCACTCCAGTGTCCTCGACCGCTAGTCCATCAACAGTATTATATTGCTTGTGGACTCGTGTTTTCTTCGGGGACTTCGTGACCAAGTCACGTCCAGTCTGCTTTCCTATTCTTACCTTTTCTCGTATGTTGCGTCATGCTCTCGGCATCATGAAGTTCTTGGGAGCTCTTCACCTTCTCCTTGTTGGTGTAAACGCGATCGCCATAGGGAAAGGACCGCCAGAACCGGGAGACAATATCGATTTCGGGGGCGGTAATGGCAACAAATTTGGAGGCTTCGGGCACCATTGGCCTGGCGGCAACCGCCATCATGAATCCTTTGACTGTGAAGAAGATACTATCACCAATGACATAAGCAGCATACAAACGTCTGATCCCGGGAGCACTACCTGTACTAGTTGTACGACCAGCACGACGAGTGCAGCTATGCACATCGTTAATAGGAATGCTGCACCTTTTGGATTCGGTCGGTTTGGAGATATGGGTCCTTTCGGGCCCCCTCACAACGGACCAGGTGGGGGACATGGGCCACACGGAGGTAGACCACCTGGTGGGCTACCCGGACGACCCGGCGGACTGCCTGACGGACTACCCGGACTGCCCGACGGGTTACCTGGGCCCTTCGGTAGACCGCCTGGACCACCCAGACCACCTGGACTACCTGGACCACCTTCACATCATCACCATCACCGTCCTCCTGAGGATCCTGATGATATGTGGCCAGGATCGGATACATTCACGTTCGTAGGTCTTTTCCAATTAATAATGTTTTCGTTTCCCCAGAATGTCTCTTCATTAACTCTCCACACATCCAGACAAACACTCTAACATCCACCTATACATCCGTGAGCGAATTTCTGCAGTCTTTTGGGGTTTCTTTGCTTCCTGCTTTCCCAACACTTTCTCGCTTTCTTTCTTTCTTTCCATATAGAGATTAATGTCTGTATTCTAACTCATTTTCTGGAGTCGTCGTTTCTGATTCCGAACATTCCAGACAGGCACCTCCACATATGAATCAAGTTCGACCAACTTGGCGACGACTACGTATACGTTAACGGAGACCTCGGGCATTTCTACTTACAGTTCAACTTATACTACGGTTACGTCGTCAATAACTAGAACTGAAACAAATAGCGCTACGTACACGTCGACGATTACACGTACAGTGACTAATAGCCAAGGGTTAACATACACGTCCACATATACCAGCACCGTGGAAACAGTCACGAGTGCTCCGAGCGAGACCAGTACGGTGATATATACGTCTACTGCTATAGCCTCACCCACGGGTACTTCGAGTACGACAAGTACGATAATATATACGTCTACTGCTATAGCCTCACCCACGGGTACTTCGAGTACGACAAGTACGATAATATACACGTCCACTACTATAGCCTCAGTTACGGGTACTTCGAGTACGACAAGTACGATAGTATATACTTCCACTACTACAAGCTCAGCTACGGTTACTCCGAGCGGAACAGCTACAATAGTATATACGTCCACTACTACAGGCTCAGCTACGGAGTCAGGCACAAGGTTCACATCCACTTCTACGAGTACAAGTACTTCTACGCGCACAAGCACTTCTACGAGTACAAGCACTCTTAGCGTTTCAGCAACAGAAACTAGCACGTTGAGTGAGCAAGTGATAACAATAACGACAACTTATACGACCACTATCCAAAACACTGTAGCCAGTACCCAGGAAGAGTCAGAGACAAGCACCAGCACTCAAACTATTTCAGCGGCGGGAGCCTTTACTTCCACTATTACAAGTACAATTACAAGCTCAGGTACTACACTCACGTCCACGATTACAAACACAAGAACGAGTACTGTGAGTGGACAAGGGACAAGAACCAGCTCTGTAACTGGGGAAACAACGGAAACCTTTACGTCCACCATCACAAGTACAGTTAGTCACACGGACGGTACTACTACGATCACTTTTACAAGTACGCAGACAAGTACTCTCAGCGCATTAGCAGCGTCGAGTAGCAGCACTACCAGTTCAAGCACCAATAGCGTAAGTGCCTATTCAAGTACGAATACGCTTAGCGGAACAACGTCACGCACCCAGACAAGCTCGGTTACCGGATCGGGGACATCAGCAAGCTCAACTACTGGATCGGGGGCATCGGCAAGCTCAATTACTGGATCGGGGACATCGGCAAGCTCAACTACTGGATCGGGGACATCGGCAAGCTCAATTACTGGATCGGGGACATCGGCAAGCTCAATTACTGGATCGGGGGCATCGGCAAGCTCAACTACTGGATCGGGGGCATCGGCAAGCTCGACTACTGGATCGGGGACATCGGCAAGCTCAATTACTGGATCGGGGGCATCGGCAAGCTCAATTACTGGATCGGGGGCATCGGCAAGCTCAACTACTGGATCGGGGGCATCGACAAGCTCGGTTACTGGATCGGGGGCATCGGCAAGCTCAAGCACCAACGGGTCTGTTGCGGTGTCGGCTACGACAAGCGCAGCGAGCAGCAGTTCAACCCTCAGTGACACCTCCGTAACTACTACTACGACGTCCACTTCAGGTTCTAAAAGTTCCCAGGCGTTCACATTGGGCACCATTACTTTCACCCAAGGTTCATCAACGTTTGTAAGTTCGTCCCAGCGCGGGGGATATGGGCTCCTATTTGGTCCAAAGAGATGGACAGCAGTTTGCTGCTGTCGGCATTTTAAAGCTGGCCCTCTGCGATTTCGCTTATAGTTGTGCAACATAAATACTGAATATAAGATTACAGACTATAACGCCCACCCGTTCGACCTCAAGTTCGACCACCGGTACGACGACTGCCAGTACGACCTCCGATTCGACATCTGGAACTTCGACCGCTACAGCATCGCCCACGGGTACGACTACTGGCGGGGATTTCTACTCGGACGATCACGCGTCTAGACGGGCCCCGAACACAATAATCTTAGGAAGTGTCGTTATAATCAGCATTCTAGGATTCTTATGAACGAACACCGCTTTTGTTTGGAATTGAGGTCGGTAAATTGCACTTACCAACATGTTTAGGCGCTGGATGGATATCCATTAGATGTCCTCAGAAAAGTATACCATTGAGGAAAGGAGGTCTTGGTGAGAGTTTCGCTCGTATGAGGTATACTTGGATGAGACTGCTGTTATGAAAATGATACCATTTGTATTACTGCGATGGGTCTCGATGCTGATCGACATTTGTTATGTTGCTTTTATCTTCTATTTTATTTAATTTTTTTTTCAACCCCTGCTATTTATGTTTTATTAATTTGACAAGCCGTAGGCAGCCGAAGAGCGCCTCGAATCATGGCATCCTAGGAATGACGCGCGACGGTTGACTTGATATTCTCATTGCGACATCTCCATCAATTCACAATTCATACGCGGTATAATTTACTCCAATTCGCGATGGAAACGAGAATTGTAAAAGGCAACTCCCGCATCGTCCCCGGAGATGATAAGCAATGACATGCCTATTCTAGCAAGGCGGCCGCTTGGATGTGCAGCCCCAACCCCGGCAGATCTGAGATAGGAGGATATTCCAGGGCCAATGGCGTCAGTTTATCATGTCGCTTTGATGGCGATCATCGCCAAAACAGACCAGTCAATCGTCGCACTGCGTATTGAATTGAGGCCGCTAGGCCAAGCCGCCCTGCTATGTAGGTGCGTTCGACACTCAAGGACATCGTCTGCAAAGTCAACCCGATTCCTCCTGAGCCGCGACGCTCATTTCAGTTTGCCCATTCACCCCGTGTCGGTTGGCAACTGCTCTCACAATGTCGCCTTTGGTGCACCTCCTGTTCCTCGCAGCTGCGGCAGGTCATGGATCAGCTCAGTTCGTTTCACCTCCTTCCTCGCTGAAAGAGGTCGTTGGTTATGCGGGAGTTCCGGTCCGATATAAGGAAGTGCCGGCGGGGATCTGTGAGCAGGATCCCGATGTGAAAAGCTATTCAGGATACGCCGACGTGGGAGAGGACGAGCACATATTCTGGTGGTTCTTCGAGTCTCGCAACGAAGACCCGTCAGAAGCGCCCCTGACGGTCTGGATCAATGGTGGACCGGGCTCCAGCTCCATGATCGGTCTATTCGAGGAACTCGGCCCTTGCAGTGTTGATTACTTCGGCAAGGTCTACAACAACCCGTACTCGTGGAGCAACGTCAGCAATATGCTCTTCATCGACCAGCCCAGCCAGGTTGGTTTCTCTTATTCCAAACCGGTTCCTGCCTACAAGGCCAACGGCGACGTCATCGTCCTGCCCGACAACACTTGTCCGGATTATGCGCCGTCGGGCTCGTGCGGTACCTATGCGTATCCTAATGTCACGTTGACAGCGAACTCGACGGCGAATGCCGCGCCTAACTTTTGGAAGACCTTGCAGGGCTTCATGGGGGCTTTCCCGCAATACTCGCGGAATGGATTCCACTTCGCAACCGAAAGCTACGGTGGGCATTACGGACCTGTGTTCAATAAGTACATTGAGGAGCAAAACGCTCGTAACATCTCCGGGGCGATACAGATCCAGCTGGAGACGGTGCTGATAGGTAATGGATGGTAAGTCAAACATTCAAACAAGTTGAGCGATGGTCTAATGTTAGTTAGGTACGACCCAATTGTCCATTATCCAGCATATTATAACTTCACCGTGTACCCTGGAAATACGTATGATTACTCTCCGTTCAATGAGTCTATGGCGGCTATGTTGTACAACAACGTGTATGGGCCGGGGAATTGCCTCGACCAGCTGAATGACTGCAAAGCCACCGGAAACAATGCCGTTTGCAACAAAGCGGACAGCTTCTGCGCTTATCAGGTTGAATCGTTCTACGATGATGTGCTCGGCCGGGATGAGTATGATGTCCGCGAGCTGGTTCCCGACCCTTTTCCGTACCAATTCTACGTCGACTACTTGAATACAGCCGCGGTCCAGGAGGCGATCGGCGCCTTTACCAACTACTCGAGTAACGGCGCCGTAGGTCAGGCCTTCGACAGCACCGGGGATGACGCTCGAGAAGACGGCACGGTCGAAGCCTTGAGTTACCTGGTTTCCAAGGGCCTCACGGTCGTGCTATATGCTGGCGACGCAGACTACAACTGCAACTGGCTGGGAAGCGAAGTCGTGGCGGGCGCCGTTGACGCGCCGGGGTTCTCACAAGCTGGCTATACGAACCTGAGCACGAGCGACGGCGTCGTCCACGGCCAGGTGAAGCAGGCGGGCAAGTTCAGCTTCACGAGGATCTACGAGAGCGGCCACGAAGTGCCGTTCTACCAGCCTTTGGCTTCTTTGGAGCTATTCGACAGAGCGATCAAGGGCAACGACATCGTGACCGGGACGCTGCCGGTGGACTCGGAATACATCACGGAGGGTACACCGAAGAGCACGTTCCGACAAGGCAATGCCACCATGCAGTGGGAGGTGCTGCCAGCGAATGCCACCTACGATGTCATAACGAATGAACCTGGTTCTCCTTGGCAATCGGTTCTTTCGAAGAGGCAGTCGCTTTTAAGGAGAAGCTTTAAACTGCGCCCGAGCCGGCGGATTCGGTAGAAGTCTACTTGGATGGCAAGGGCTCACACACACACACACACACACACACCATCCAGTGTCACGGTATATGAATTAACATGTGACGTCCCTGTAATTAGATATTAATATGAATAATTCAATTGTGTAATCGAGGTCAACATTTTTATTTTTGTGAATCGATAATTGCACATCTAGTCTTCAGGGGCGTATCCCTCGGGCGGGTGCTGCCCGTCCGGAACTTCTAAGCTGGACGTGTAATACACCGGAGCCGGATTCCCAGCCCAGGCCTCCTTTATACTAGGTAAGATCGTACGACCGTGCAGCTGATCGGCGGGGTCCAGGTTCGGCCCTGGATAGCGTTTGTTGCCGCCCTCATCGTTGAGCGCGCCGGCGTAAGAAGAGTTGAAATACATGTCGGCCAAATCAACATCGCCGGACCAAGATCGAACCTCGTCCCCGGTGGCGTCCGCTACGACCTTGAACACGTTAGCGCCGACATCAAATCGCCCGAGGGTATGCAGGTCCCAGTTGGCCGAGACGGTGGAGATCTCGCTGTAGTGGTTGTAGTAATTGTCATCGACCGTCCCAACGAGATCGGCGGGCACAGCGTCGCCGAGCAGGAGGGCAAGGATCCGGTTCTGCGCGCTGTATGTCTCGTTCTCGTCGAACGTGATGAGAACTAGTGTGTTCTGCATGAAGCGCTCGTCGTCCAGGAGCGGCTCCAAGAAGTTGCGCGTCCATTTTCCCGCCACCGTGACGTCGGTGTCATGGCCGTCGCTCGTCATGTTCGGCGTGATGAACATCCATTGCGGGAGCGTCCCGTTCTCGAGGTCCTCGTAGAACATGGTCAGGTTCTTCATACAAGCCAGGCGGTCTATCACACCGGCGTTGGAGTCGTAGTTGACGGTGGGGTTGTGCTTCCGCACGTAGTCGTTTTTGCCGTTCTTCTGATTCACATACGCGACCCCTGAGAAGCCGCTGTACGGCATGTCTTCCTGGTACTCGCCCCACGAGATCTTCTTGTCGCCAAGCAAGTCTATTATTGTCGAGACGTTCTTGACGACCTGAGAGAAATCGTCATGCTGCATCCCAAAATAGTCCCCGGCGATGGAGCCGATATAGTTCGGCTGAGAGGGATGAGTGAGAGCATGGTAATTCGAAAGCGTGATCCCCTTCTTAGCGAACCAAGCCAGGTTTGCTATCACGAAATGTGAGCCATTTATTGTCCTCTTACGGCCTAAGCTAAAGTAGGATATAACTACTACTCACGGTCACCTATTGCCATGTCGTAATCTGTGTTCTCGTGCCATATTATCGCCAACCGGTCGAAGGCCTTACCCCGTACATGACTCGTAGGGCTCAATGTCTTCGCGGTCGCCCTGGCCTTCTCGACTGCACTGGTTGCTGTCGCGGTGTATGTGTTCTCTACCTGGGCAGCGACACTGATCGCGAAGATCAAGGCCAACGAGAGTGTGGATCGCATCATGGACGATGCTCTCACAGGAACCGGACTTTGACAGCCACAGCAGCACAAGACTTATCGGGAACGGATCGAAAGCAGTTACAGGTGTCTTAAAGCCCGCTTGAGCATGCCACCCGCGACTAGAGCACAAGCATCGGGTCCTATCGAAGCAATAAGAGCTCGGGTGGCGCCGGTATTAGCCCACACAGCTCCACAATAGGATCTTACATGCATGTAGACCTGGAGATCATTGGATGATAGATATAGCTTCATTCGACCGAGAATAGAAAGATTTCCTCCCAGGGCGGGGTATTGTGAATCCAATTGGGAAGGTATGTAGAATACAGTATTGTCTCACTCTAGACTCAAGAGTCTACAAAGCGGTAACCTGGACTGGACAAGTATGGACTTACATGATCTTACCCAGTCACAGTCAACAGGTGACTCGGTAGTTCCATGGCTTGGCTTAAAGCTCAGGGTTAATAGGTACAATGGGTTCCCACTCGACGATTTACATACTTCTCGAGCTAGTATTTGTAGGTAGGAGGTGAGTTTATCAAGCAGGTACTGCTCCGTTGCCATCTTGTTTATACGACATATATACTTAATTAACGGTGTTGATCATCAACCTTATCGGTAGGTTTCGGGGCGGACCGGATGAGAATCGGTCCTTCGGTAGGCTCATGATCATTAGGAACCAATAGAAGAGCCAAGGAAGAGTGTGGGAGGTCAGCTCTTTTTATCGAGCTGTGTGTAAATGCAGTTGATGACGGAGAGAGCTGAGCACGTGGAGGCTGACTGGCCAAGCATTGGCGCAATGTTGTTAGAATTAGGTAGTAAAATGCTTGTTGAGAACCCCCTGTCCGCATGCGTCGTGCTAACTTCCAAGGCAACGCAACGGTAACAATGGGTCAAGCAGCGATGTTATTACCATACCAGAGAACTGGAACCGCCAGCTGATTACTTTTAATTTCCATTGATTGGCTGGCTGCATCTTTGTTGTTTACCTTGAAGTTGACTTCCATCTTCAACTTTGTCTGATATCATACCCAACAGTAAAGTTCACATGACCGATTCTACCACGCAATCAACGAGACGACCAGCCGCGAGTATCATCAATCAACGTTCGAGCCGCCAAGGTTTGCTAAGGGTTTCGGAGGTAGCTAGCCATGGGATGAAGGAGCGCGAACAGTTCATATGTACAAGCCCATCACATTGCATATTATTTGACCGAAAAACCCACCCCCCCTTTTTTTTTTCGCTTTATGCTATTCATAACCTAGATCAACATGCAAGTTGTGGATATTCGTGGCTTCTTTGCTTCGTTAGGCCGACAAGGTCAACAGAGCCAAGAGAGCTTGCCAATTTACTCTGGTCTACCCGCGACATCGAATGGCCTATTAACAAATACATCGTCCAACAACGATTGTGAGAGTAGTGATAGCATTTCTGTTAGCTCCTTGGATACTAAGGAAAATGGAACTCGAATTCCTCGTCTTTCGCGCTTCCTTGCCGGGTTCACCCTGGGGTTTGCCGACGGCCTCACGGTGCCCTTCGCGTTGACTGCGGGTCTCTCGTCGCTCGGAGAGACTAGCACGGTAATCTGCGCCGGCATTGCTGAGATCTGCGCCGGGTGCATCAGCATGGGAATCAGCGGATACTTGGCGGCCCAAGGAGAGAGAGCCGCAGCGGTGGATGGTCGCGGCCACGGAGAGAAGCTGGATAGGGCTGCCGAAGATAGCGTTCAGAGATATCTTGCTCGGCTGGATTTGCCCCCGCAGCTCCTGCAAGAGGTGAGAACCCACATCGACTACCATCCAGACGTTCAACGACGCTTGCGATCTGAATCCAGATTGGCGACAGATGATCTAGCAGGCAAACCTCAAGAATTATCGCCGGTGGTGGTCGGTTTTTCCATATCCTT
This sequence comes from Xylariaceae sp. FL0662B, assembly GCA_022376535.1. Lineage (NCBI taxonomy): Eukaryota > Fungi > Ascomycota > Sordariomycetes > Xylariales > Xylariaceae > Xylariaceae sp. FL0662B. The sequence goes on from JAJJKD010000092.1 coordinate 44,184, forward strand.
CGGGTACCTGCTCGGTGGCCTTCTACCCCTATTCCCATACTTTCTCACTAATGAGGTAGTTAATGGTCTGAAATGGAGTTTCGTCGTCTGCATCGTAGCATTGTTCATTTTCGGATTCGTCAAGGACTATTTACTATATCGTGAGCCCGCGGAATGTGACATGCAACATGCAGATGGGTTAGAAAAGGACGTGCGGTGGAAAAGATTCAAGAGCTGCTGGCTAGAAGGAATGCGAATGGTTGTTCTGGGGGGCATCGCAGCTCTTGCAGCTGTTGTATGTGTTAGGGTCTTCGAAGATACACTGTCATGATCAAGACCATGCCCTTTTTGATACAGCCGTGATAATGTCAGGTCTCATCACGGAATTATTTCAGCAACGGACAACGCCCAATTCGAGTATGGTGTTCTGATAGTGCTGTCCTTTGTCGGTCTGTTGGACTTTGTTGGCTCTCAGAGTTAGCCGGCTCAGCTTGGGGCGACGTGCAGCTCTTTGCCCAGTTATCATGATTTTATGCCGCATTCCAACAATGCACCTCGGACTCGCTCTATGCTGGCGTATCTCATCTATGCATACGCGCGTGAAGGGCACCTTTGGTCGACACAAGCGTGTATCTTAGCCAATAGCGCCGGGAGGAGGCCCGCCCCTTCCCATCATCATCATCGGCGGTCCTCCGCGACCTAATGGTGGTCCTCCACGTCCCATCATTGGCGGAGGTCCACCCCGGCCGAGAGGAATGCCCGCTCCTGGTCCTGGAGGTCCTGGCGGCGGCCCCATATCTTGATTGACCTGTGCTCCTGGCCATCCTCCCGCGACCGGTGGAGGAGGCATCGGTACTCCCATCGGTCCCCCCATCGGTCCTCCTGGCATAGGTCCGCCTGGCATCGGTTCTGGCGGTTCCCATGGCTCCTCGTCTCCTTCATCCGCCGCAGACCCGGTACTGCCGCTCCGTTGAGATGACATGTATGACCCAGTTGAGCGACTGGAACGGCTTTTGCCAGGATGACTTGATACGCGTCGTCGACTTGAACGTCCCGAACCACGGGAGGGGGAGCGACCTAATTGTATAATTGTCAACGTCATTTGGCGTATAATACGCAGCAGAGAGTTAGCTCACCTCGTCGATAGTAGAGCCATAGGACCATGATCAACACGACGAAAACCACCACGCCGCTAAGAATGGCCCCGACGCTTGGTTCTGATGTCGGTGTTGCATCCTGTGCTGGAACTACCGTAGCCGGTGGATCTGTCGGTTCAGTGGCACTACCAAGTGTCCAGGTCGTAATAAATGTTGAGCCCGGAAGAGTTACAGTCTGTGTGCGGACTAAATTGTCTTCATCCTGTGGAACTCTTGTAAACGCTTGATTCATATGTTGTTTCTCGGCCATGTTGTCTCGTACTGTTTGTCAAATATCAAATGGCCCTAGATAAACCAACAAACCCCCGAAAGCTTTCGTCCCGGAGATAGTCTCGAAGTAGTTATCTGTGTCAGTGAAACAGAGCTCGCCGTTTGTCCTGGCGTACGAAAATGTTTTATACAAGCATAGAGATCGCACAAGCTCGTCATGCTTCAACCCCGCTCATGATAACAAGACTTGTGTTCGTTTCAATGGAACATTGAGCTTGCCTCAAACGCCGGTAACCTCTCTGAATTCATATATGCTCACTCCCCTTAGCATCCCAAGCTGTCTACGTGTATATCATCCTGATATCCTATAAGCGTGTCCTTCAGACCGCTTTCCCACCTTCTCTCCTGTAACGTCTGCAGCTTACCGAGAACCCCTAACTGCCCCCATAAGAATATCTATAGATATTCAACGCCCTAGATCGAGCTGAGCTAGATAAAGAGGATGATTCGACAACTTGCCACGACAACAAATGTCGAGGCTCTGCAACCAGCCGTGTGGTTTGACCGCCGAGCCGTAACACCGCAGGATCTTCGCTTGCCCGCATCTGGTTGCCTGAATATTTTTACCACGGGCAACTTATACCCGGCCAAGCCCGGACCAATCGCCAAACTCTCCCCTCATTCCGGATGTCTCGTGAAACGGGGGACGGCGAACGGGCTTCATGTCCTGATTCTGCGGTTAGCCAGATATCGGGGTCGTGAACTCGGTTCCGTTTCGTGTTGATTACTAGGCTGTCACAAAACGCCCCCCATCTCACAACATGGGGCTCTAGCAATGCTGCCGGCCGAGTTGCAACGTGGTTAGTCGATCGATCAATCAAGTGAAGGCTTACCCACGGAATTACCAACAGCCCTGCAGAATTAATGACGAAACCAAGACACTAGAATATTAGTTTCGGTTCACCAGGACAATATTAAGTGAGGTAGGACACCTAGACGTCGCCCGACTGAATCGCCCGTGCAACCCACGAGTCACAGATCCGTCGGCGCACTGGCACTTGATTCGTTTGCTTACTCCTATGCTAATGAAATACGTTTAATTGGTTGACTTTGACGAAGCCCACCGTTGTTTCTGTCTATTATTAGTATGACGAACTTGGTGATATGTGACATTGCCAGGCCCTTTGACCTTACTATCGCGTTTCAGCTTATGACGGATTCGTTCAGCATCTGCCGACGGTGGACAAAATCTAGATAGGTTGTACTTTGCAGCATATTTTGGGCCATAGCCTTAATAATAGCACCGTGACTTGTTATAAGCCGAGGACGAGTACCTAGTTTCCAAGCTAGTTACAGGTATACAACCTTGTCTACCAAGTGCATATGCATCTAGATCATTTTTCGATCTTAATAATGTTATGTTTGTAAGATTGTCTTTCTATACTGCTGTATATACGTTAGGGTTGATGCTGTTATGTTGCTAGCTACGATCAGAGCCAAGGGCCCTCTGAAATGTTGGACTGAAATGCGAACGCGATCTGCGTACGATGCGTTAATCTTTCTGGTTATTCGAACAAGTAATACCCAATAGCAACAGAAACAGTCATATTCTGTGTTGATGAAAAGCTTCGCAGATTCTTCTCAATATCAAATAATTAGTTGATACTAGCACTAGGTTAAGTTTCTGGTTAATATAGCGGAATGCATGACCTGTAAGTGTTGAATTGATAGATTTCACTGTTCAAAGCTCAAATTTCCATTATTATTTACTATATTCAGGGTTGTATACAGGCTTTCCAACTATTATTTTCAACTAACTTACCGTCGTTGAATCTCCAGTCTAATTACTGTCGCCTTTTGTATATGGAAAGAGTTAAAATGAACGAGATTTGATGACATGTATATACTTATTTAGATATTATTATTGACTATGAAATACTACATTAGAATATCGATTGTAGTAGAGGTGATAGTTAGGAGTGAGTGTAAGAGGTGTTATCGTTAATATATTTATACCCTACTCACGCATACAAGCATTTGTCATTCTCATTTTTTTTTTTCATGGGTATTCATAGAGAATTCTGCTCTTCACAGTGGCCTCGGTTTGCCCTAGAGCTGTAGGATGATAGAGTATCGATGTCGTCTCGTTATCTAACTTATATCTAGTTGGTAATACTTCAAACCCAATTCCATACAGGTATAGTTTCTGTGGCGAGCTTTAGTATAGGTCATAGGATTCATATTATATGAATTGTTTAGCTGCTTAGAGTTTTTTATAGTGCTAATGTCAGAGTATAAAATATTCAAATGGGCGCATGTGGCATGAAAGTTGAACTTGGAGAAGCCATAGTTACATAGGAATCAAATGGTAAAAAAAAAAAAAAAAAAAAAAAGCCTGTATGGGTGTGTCGTCAATACATCCCTAACGATATATAAACTAGTCACAATGTCAAGAGTTCTATATATATGAGCGTTAGTTCCATTTGTTATTCTACTAGACTACTGACTTATAATATGCCGAGCAGAAATGCGCAATGTACTACGTATACCTATTTCATCAAACTAGGGATAAGATGAAGTCGATATTATATAAATGTCTTAATTCTGAAGTTCATGTGCGATTAGGACTAATCCAAATATACATAAACGGATAACCTGAGTATCGCTGTGTTGCTAATGGACCAGGACCAGGACGCCTTTATCCTATACACTTTTATCCCCCCTTTACCTTTTTACGTACAAGTCACATCTAATAACAGTTCTAGCAACCAAGCCAGCAAATCAAATCAATCTACATCGATATCAAGCAGTGGATCACGGGCAAGACAACCACAAATATCATAGTTGATCTGTTCACTGAAATTGTGTCAATGTCGGCTGGTGACCGGATCACGGACCGCATCTAGGCAACAAGTAACTGTGCACTTACTACGTCATATATCTGAGCTCCATACAAACGCTACTCCATAAAAGGCTCTATGGCTTCATCCTGGGCCCGTGGGGTCAATGAGGCCTTCATGGGGTTCGACTGCTGATCAACCCGGTATTGCATATCACGTAGAGTAAGGATAAGAATGCGCAGACAACCATGATTGAAATAAAATGTATTAATATCCACGCCAGCACAGATAGTGCCACACATCCGGGTCAAACATACTTTCGTACTTAGCCCAGATAGAGATGCCTGGCTAAATTACCGCGATTCCTGCGGAATTCGTTCCGAGTGATCCTTACGAGGTGTTCGTTTTCCTGCCTACCTAAGTACCAGACCACCTCAAGTTGCGAGGCCAATACATCATACCGCCATCTGAGGCTACTAAGGCCCGGGACAGCCGCTTTTAGCAGCCTGGACTAGGCAGCCACATAACAAAGAATACGAAACGTGCAGAAGGGTCGGCTTACTACCTAGGTACGGTACACATGAATGTATATATTCCATCGAGTCATTCGCCAGCGAATTTCGATGCCTATATACATACATGGTACCTACGTCTAAAGACGCACCGTCCGCTCACGAGAAGGCAGCACGTTCGATGGCGATATCCCGTACATTGCACCGGCGACATTTATCGCTGAGCACGTGCTTCCGGTCCACCCTGGTGCAGCCTCGCATCCAGCAGGGCCCGCTGTGGTGCTTGACGTAGATCACCTTGTCGCGGATTAGGCCGTAGGATTCCTCATCGACGGGACAATGGCAGGCGTATACGATTTGGAACTTCCAGCAGCGCGGGGCGGGAGTCGCAGGAATGGTGAGAACGATGCCGTCGACTTGGACCGTCTTTGCGGAAGTCATGGCCGTGATGAGAGGGCGGCGGGATGTTTGGGGTGGGTGTATGATAAGTTGTCAGGGGTCTCGGGTGGACGTAGAATGTGGAGAGATAAATGGTGCACTAGACACTGGTTATCAGATCTGATGCGTCTGCCTGAGACCAAGCGCTAGGTAGAAGTGGTAGTGTTTGTGATTGATTGGTTCAGTGATTGTATTCTGACCTGACCTGGGTCTCGATAATCTTCTGTTCCATTAAATAGTATTCCCTGCTAAGTTTGATAGTTGGTGAGTATAATGCATTCTTTGTTTTCACATTTGTAGTTTGTAACATTAGTCACTGTCCTACAGAACACAAAGAATCGAGTCATAGTTTACATGTCCCTATGTCAGGGGCCATTGTTAGAATTGTGAATGGCTTTCAAATCAAACTTTCCGGGCAGCTCAGGCGTAATTAACCTCGTAACTTAGGTATAGATCTCGTAAGATCTCTCCACGACGGTAGGTTCCGGATTCTCGAAACGCTTCCTATCAAGGAGAACCACGACGTCAAGATACCCATTACTATCTAATAGCTCTGGGAAGTATTGGCGAAGCTCCTGGATTAGCGGCCTGTGGCATAGGAAGCATTCTCCTTTCGCAACAAAGTTGAAGTACCACTCGCCGCAATGATACATCCAGCTTTTCTCCCCCTCCAAGCACTCCCTGAATAACGGCCAATCTTCGACTTGTGGCGCTACTAGATGATGTAGGACCATTGAGTAGATCCAGAGGATGGACGCTGGGGGGATGTGGAATGGATGATTCGCTTCCGGGCGTCTTGCTCTCATGCCTAGTTCTGGCCTCCACCACATGACCCAACTAAGTTCTCCGAACCGCTTCTCATCTAACCCCTCTGGCGTCTCTGTCAAGCTTAGTCGATGACCGAAAATGCAATGTTCAATATCTTCTAAGCGCGCAGCAACGTGGCTGTATATGCCTGGGCGAAAGTCCCGCCCGATACATGGAGGTAGCTTGGAATTGGACTTATTAGGTGCAATCATGAACAAAAGACAACACCTGCGGCTCTGCTGGTCCTTGAACACACTTCCGAGAACCACACCGTTCCGGACAGGGTAAAAGCGACTGGGCCTAGTGTTCCGGATCCTATCGATTAGGAGCGGCTGCTCCGTGGCTATAATTGTATGCTTCAGTGCTTGTAGGCGACTGGCACGACACACGGAAAAGTATGCCACCGGGTCATCGTCTTGGACGGGTTTCTCAGGCTTCTTCAAGAAGGGCGTCATCTTCCCCCAAACCGTACTAAAGCTGGAAATGACCCCTAGTTTCTGAGAGCTGTCCCGCAGCATCCCCGCTTCATAATCGTTCCAATCGATACCATTCCCAAAACCTGTCGGATTTGGTACTCCATACGGTTCTGGGAATAACGCCAAGGTTGGTGGCACTCCTGGCGGCGCCGGGTAGGGTATCAAGCCAGGTTTATCCGATTCTCCTAATTGAGGAATGGAGACAATCGGCCAAGAGGTAATAATATCTGGCCTAGCCCACTCGGTCCGTACGTATTCGGAAACCCCAAGCGCACGTTCCCATATCTGTAACTGAATCTCGATTGGCAGATGGGAGAACCGAGTGAAGCAAGTAGCTAGAGGGGCATCCTGATGTCGCTTGTCAAGATCCATCCAGCTATGTTCCTACCTGAGGTTTGTTGAGGGTTTCAAATAAAATGTGACGAAGATTGAGGCGAAATCAACTGTATTACATTACAAGGTACCGATATATCAAGGAGTCACAGCCACATTGGATAGGCTGAAAAGCCACGTGCTCTAGGTCAGGTCAGGTAAGTACTTGTGACGAGATTCTCACTGGTGCTGCATCACGTGATGAAATACATCAGATACTTACATGTACTTACCTAATGCGACCTAACCCTACCTTAGCAGCTTAGGTAATCCAGTTCCAGTAAGGTTACATATACGTATGCTGCGGGGTGTAATGGCTCGTGCGCTGATCAAAGCACCCCATGTTGAGCCTTACGCCCCAATTTAGGACCAATCAGAGCCACGAGCAACGAGGTATGGAACCTTCTGCCTTCATCAACTGCACTGCATGTACGTATGCGAGTACATCCTATCTAGGCAGCAGCATTTTGATATTACAGCGGATGGTTCCCTCTGTAAGCGACCGCTTGCACGCCGCATCACGGGCACCACTCTACCAATTAGACGGCATCTTCCACTACATACTTCATGTCTCACGTTTATTTTCCCGCATACTTGATCGACTCTACCCATTCCGCCCATAGGCATCGAAATTATCACTGACCGGTGTCTTGGTGACCTCAAGGCAGCTAGATTATTTCTCTATTACAGTTCCACTTGCTAACATCGCTTGGCGCCACATGATACAATCTACACGCCATTCGGTTCTAACCAGGTGCCTGCGTCCAGGCATTCGTTATTACCAGGTATCTTTCCGATAGACCCTCCGCTTCCGCAGGAATGGTGGCATTGGTATCGAATTACTTCATCGAAGACATCCCTTGCTTCTCTTTCAGATTGCAACATCACAATACCTGTAACCTAACTGCTACTAGTATCATGCCGGGGCCACAGAAACCCATCACTTTCAAATGCTTGACATTCGAGAAATACACTTCAAAATAGATTCATATTTTTGCATATACCGCCAGGGTCCAGCGCCGATCAAGGCTGGAACAATAGAAAGTTAATCCCCCTGTATATCTATTCACCATGGAGTCGTTCATCCCAAGGGGGGGCTTTCAGATGCCCTTTCAACGCCGGCTCAGCAGGCTATATAATGATACCAAGAAGTCTTCCGACTTCGTCAAGGAGCCGGTCCAGAGCGCCGACGACCCCGAGATCAAAGCTCTGCATCGAAAACTACGCATTCAGAAGGATCGCTTGGTGAGCTGGGGCCTGGAGTGGTCTGACCCTAACCAAGCCGCTGAGATCGACGAGTCTTTGTCTAAGGCAGGCTTGACTGATCTGGTTGGTAGCATCATGGCTACGATTAAAGATATTCTCGCCGAGGCTGAACCCTTATGGCTCGCTTCGAGACGGCCCGTGGGGAGCGAGAAGGCCCAGGAAAAGTCGACCGGTGATCGAAAGGCACCCTTGACCGTCTGGGACAAGGAAAGATTCGAGGACTTGGTTAAGGATTTGACCGCTTCGATCGACACCCTTTGCGATCTTTCCCGAACACGGTCGTCTTCGGCCATGTCTTCTAGAGCCGCAATGGCAAAGCTTCATAAGTCCACCGCTTCAACCGAAGACCTTCGGCCTTATGGTTCTACAAGAATTCAGACGCCTCAGCAGATCAATCCCCAGTCCCTGACAAGCTTAAGGTCTATGCAGGCCATGCCCATCTCAGAGACGGAGACGGCGCACAATCGACCTCAAGAAATATATTTCATTAGCAAACAAGCTTACGTTGAGTTAACTCAGCGCCCAGGAGCGCAACCGTGGTCTCCGTTGCTTGTAGAGTATGCGCAGTTTGACCCGATATACTCTATTACGGGCATCATGCCGCCTATGTCTAGGTTTGAGAGACTGAGTACCGGGCTTCAGACGGAGTCGCACAGGTCTCCTGGTGCATGGGTTGGCCTTCCCTCTCTTTTGGGCTACTACGAAGATCTGGAGCAGTCAAGGCTAGCCCTGATATACCAGTTCCCTCCCTCCTTTAATCCGGTTACCTTTGAGAATCTCACTCAGAACCCCCTCGACAACCTGTACACGTTGGCGGAGCTTCTTGATCGACCTGACTTCGAGCCGACATTAGAAGCCAAGTTCCGACTTGCTCACAACCTAGCGGTCACTGTGTTCGATATGCATGCGCGAGGCATTACCCACGGCAATCTCCATGGCTCAGCGATATCTTTTTGCAACCCCATTGGGAATGACCCGGCTATGCCGGTTGGCGAGGTAGATATCCGAAGACCGCTTGTATCGTCATTCGACCTGTTCCCTGAACAATCTACACCTGACGAAACCTCGCCTAGCTTTTTTCTCCATCGCCACCCACTCGACCCCCGGACGACTAGCCAATCCCCTCTGGCTTCGAATAGCGACACCAAGACGCTAGATTTATATTCACTAGCCATGATGCTTGTGTCGATAGGACTGTGGACTAAACTTGAGAACCTTGCGCCAAACCAGACATCTCCGAGTATCCCCGAATCCGTCCTCGAACAGCTGGCTATTCGTTGCGGTACGCCGTACTCGAGGGCAGTTCAGGCATGCTGGAATGCGGTTGATCAAGAGCTCGCACACCCCGGTTCCGCCGACGAGATCCTGAGCCAAGTGGAGGTCAGAGCTAGTCGCTATTTAGAGGCGTGTTGCATTCTAGATGGTGTAAGCGAACTGGATGAACGGTTGGGTGATGACTTTTTTAAGTCTTCCAGCGATGAGACGAGGCTCCAGGTGCCCGTCGAGTCTCTCCCAGGACCATCAGAAAGCTCAGCGATTTCCCGCGGGACTGACACGAAGCCCTCATCAGCCAAGGGGGTTCCCAAGTCAGGTGCGACTAGTGAAAAGCAGGCCTCGAAATGTAAGGCAATCTTTCTTACCATGCCCAGAACTGTAGATGCTAATAGGTCATAGCTGAAGGGAAAAGCCGATCTACGAAACTTCGATTATATCCGCAGATTCCCCTTTCGAATGAAGTCATCGAACAATGGAATGATACCCTCATGCCACAAATCAACATGGCCCTTGCCCACTTCTATCGGAAGAACCCCGAGTCTGTAGAAATTTCTCTCGAATCGATCGGCGAATCGCCCGAGAAAATCACGCCGACTGTGCTTGTCGTTTGCACATCGGTAAGCAAGGTGCGATCCATATTAAATAGGAAGCTTGGCGTGTTCTTCGACGGAACGGGTTTCGCCCTCAAGGTTTGCCGTGGATCTGTGTTACGGTCTCGCAAAGAAAAACCTCAGAGGAGTATGGCTAGAAGCGAAAATCCCGACGCCGCCAGTGATAATAGCCATGATGTCGAAGACAATCCAGATGATCGCGCGGCCGCAAATCCAGATTACCAGGATATTCCAAGAAACGGGGCTAGCATTGGGGCGTGGATAGGTAGCAAACACCTCCCACCCGTTAGCTTTGGAGGGCTTGTTATTGTCGACGATAAATCGTATGGGATGACTGTGCACCATATGTTGGACGACCCAGATCAGGCTTTCCAGTCGGCCCCTAATCCTATCGAGTACAGCGAACGGACCAAAACGGCCAACCCACTGCCCCAACGAAGTAGTGCAGCGACACAGCATATGGCATACCTACATGAGGGCGACTCGTCAGCCGGGAGCAGCAGTGATGAGTATGCATGCGAGTTCTCGGACTCTGATTCAGAATTCTCGACAGATATTACTAGTGCCGAGGAGGAGGAGGAGGAATCAGAAGAAGACGAGGAAGAAGAGTTCACGGAACCTGGGGACATACCGGGTATAGAGCCAGGTTGTGGAGACGGTACGTAGAGCATATCCTCCAGTCCCCAGCGGAACAATATGAAGCAACCTTCGGCACAATGTGGGTAGCAATGCCTACCATCGACCTCATGGGTCCTTCTATCTTGTGATCTTTCCAGCTGAACAATACCCCCGCAGGATACATAGTTACCCAGCCTGCACTTGACGATGTACCGGAAAATTTCTATCCCTCAAAAGAGACGATGGACGAGGTGAGTTAGCTCCGCCAATAGTCGTCGTGCATCACACCCGCTCACTTCACAAGACTTCATACAGGTAGCTAATTTTTCTCCCCTTAGGATCATCTGGACACGTATAGTATAGGGGAGGTCTATGCCTCGTCCGGGATACGCAGACGCAATGAAAACGGCCTAGTCCACGAGATCGACTGGGCCCTATTCGAGTTCCATGACGACAGACTGCCGCTCGATAATTTAATCCCTCGGGTTGCCTCTGTCAGAGGCAGCCGGTCAATGTACTCGGTCGGAGACCTGCATCCGACAGAGGTGGTTCCCGCTCGCAGTCTACCCGGGCTTGAGGTCCAATGCATTGCCCGCACAAGCGGATTGCAGGTGAGTAGTGTGAAATCCACCTCTATATATTTCAATTGGTGGGCGTGCTTCGCTAACTCACCATCGTTGTCCTATACAGACTGGCCAAATCATGCCCGCCCTGGCCTCGGTCAAGATATACGGCCGCACGTCCCCAAGCCACACCTACCAAGTCACCGGCAGGTCTGCGGCCTCCTCCCAGTCGTACGGCCTCCCGGCCACGGAGGAGCTAGTCAAGCTGCACCGTCGCTCGCGTAACCCGCTGGGCGTCCCTGGCGACTCGGGCGCCTGGGTCATCGACCGCCCGCACGGCCGCGTCTGCGGCCACGTGCTGGCCTGGAGCGAGCGCAAGCAGGTGGCTTACATCTGCCCGATGGAGGTGCTGCTCCTCGACATCGCCGAGACTCTCGACGCGACCGAGGTGCGCCTGCCCGGCGGCGACGCCATCGTCAGGTTTGCGCACCACAAGACCGTGCTCGAGGTTTCGGACCTCGACGACGACGACGACGATGACGGTGACGGTGACGATGACGACGATTGGAGCCGCGCCGAGAGCGACGACGACGATAACGCCGCGAGGTTTCAGCCCGCCTCCGGCTCCAAATACCAGAGCCAGAGCCAAGGGGAACTGACGAGGGCCCAATCCGTTAAAGGCTCCCGAAGGTCGCAGAGGACAGCTACGGAGTCCGTCCGGCCCGCGCGCGAGAAGCGGAAAGGGGAAGCGGGGGAGGGGCAGAGCTTCGACGATCCGGACGTAAGCGCCGTGACGCGGGAAGTCCGGGAAAAGATGCATTTACAGGAGGCCGGGCATGGAATGAGATGATGACGAAATACCCCTTGGCATGTGATTAAGTGATTGGATGAATTTGGGGCCTGGAAAGAAAATGAATGAATGAAACCTTGATTCAGCGAAGTTGTCTAACACTTGGCGACTGCTGGAGTATGTATGTACGTATGCTTGCGTCTTCTTCATCTTCACTCCTAATCAATGAAATGGGATGTTGCAAGGTCTTCATGGCTGCCGATTTTTTTTATTGGTTTAATAATGATGATGCCCTGGGTCTTAACTGGCAGTGACGAGCCTCTCACATCGCGAACAGGCTAACATAAAGATATTGAAGTTCATGGCTTCAAAATCAAATTCCTGTCCTACTACATGCCTCCAGCATCCGTACGTAGCCTTTTCCCCTCCACAGACCGACTACCCATGCGCAAAGCTGGGGACATATATATGCTAGACTATGTCCCATTATACGCAGGCGAATCCCCCAAGATCTAGGAGACCATCAATGCTACGCCGAGAAATACCATGAGAGTAGTAGTCAATAGGGCACCAAGGTTGCCCTTGAATGCAGGCGGCATTGTCGAGACGCCGGCATTAGGGGTCGATGTCGGGCTTTCCGAGGAAGCGGCAACAGAATCGCCGACCAGAGGAGTCAACGCAGAGTCGTTGGTGAAAGACCCGGTCACGGTCCCATTCGTGCATTCGCTCGGCTTGGTGCCTGTACCCTCGACGAAGTGGACCGCGGCGCACTATATACGTGAGACCGAGTTAGCAGACGCTACGTACCTCTTGACTGCGAAATAAGAATGGATAGATAAACAGACATCCCAGGAACGAAACATGGGGTGCAGTTCGGCACCTATGCACTTGGTTTTACATTCATGCATGCATATACGTACCTGATACAACAGCCCATCCAGGGCGCTGGCCACAATGCTCAAGAAAGCCTTCTGTCCGACGAACTCGGGCGGGACGGTGACCTGCGGCAGGCAGAACACGCCGGCGCCGTCCTGCTTCACGAGGGGGTAGATCTCGGTCCAGTTGGCTCCGGTGGCGGGGATCGTGCCGTTGGTGATCGTGATCCGGTACAGCCAGTTGGCCTGCGGGTGGGTGAGCTTCGTCACGACGCTGTCGCCGCCCACGTGGAAGTCCGTCGTGTTGAGCTGCGAAATGTCGGGCGTGTAGCCCCCGCAGGGCGCGCTGCCCTCCTTGTCCTCGTCGAAGACGCCGACCGTCGGCGGGTACTGCACCTGGAAGTGCGCGTGCGCGGTGCTGCTGAAGAGCAGGAGGGAGAGGGTTGCTGCGAGGATCTTTTGTAGGGAAGGCATTTTGGCAGTTGAGTTGGCGGGTGTTTTATGAGGTTCAGTGTTGATAAGGTGAGGTGTGTTGGTTTGGTTGGTGTCTGGGTTGAAGACACACGAGAAGGGAGAGGGTCTTGGGAGAGTGTGAGAAAAGGTAGAGACGGGCAGCACAGTACATCAATGTACCTACTTGCCTTCGTAGATGAGGATGAGAACGAGTAAGAAGGAAGGCGCGGTACAGGTGTGAGAGAGATCGCCCAGGCAGGCAAGACAAGACGAAACAAGATAAGGAAGGCGTGGTCTACTTGTGCTTTTTAGAGAAACACTGGAGATCTCGGCCGTGAGAAAAAGAAAAAGTGAGGTGACCTTGGATCGAATTTGCCTATCTCATATATTTAGCTAAGTACACACATGACCCAGAATGTGAAGTCCGCATCTGGCAAACAAGCAAGTTGAGGGCTAGAAGTGTCTCAGTGACACCCATGACATCCGTGTCCTCTGGTAGCTGCCAGGCTGCCTTAAGTAGCCTACTTGTAGGTAACCTCAGATGGTTTACATAGCCCTAGTGGTGTTACCATTTAGAAACATGCTCATGTAGCTCGGGAAGGCATAGGATGATAGATATCGTCAGTTACATTTACATAGGTGGACATGGATACACATCATACCTACCTAGGTGCAGCAAGCTCACACAGTAAACCCGCTGACATCTCACAATGATAGCAAGCAATTCTCTTTTTTTGATAGTGTCTATACCGATGCATAACTTACAGAACGATATAATGTAGAGCCCATACAATAATATATCTAGTTCATAAAATATTAAATGAGTTCATCATGATTTAGTATACTCCGTATATATGTACGTGTAAGTGGATGTTGACCTGATGGAGGACTACGGCTGCCCCCGGTCGTTTCTTAGACCTCTTAGCAGATCGTTACAGGGGCAGACGCCCCCCACCTGCAGGGAATATAAGCTTACAGACCCCCTGTACCCATCTAATGCACGAACCAGAGAAGATCCAGATGGCGGGAATTAGATCTTATTGATGGTCGATAACTTCCAACTGAGGCTATTTGAGCAAATTGTGGCAGCTTCTATTGGTGTTTGGAAACAACAGTATCAGATATATTTTCTTCGTCTTTTACATGGATGTATATATACACAGAGACTTGTGAGAATACCTAGGTGCCTACCTAAGGTAGTTACTTTTCTCCTAGGTGAGACAACCGCTATAAGCATGACTGGGTTAAGGAAAGAAGCCATGACTACCTCATTATGTAACGCAAATTGGCAACCAAGTTGGTACCTACCTACCTACCTGGGTAGGTACTATGTTAGGTATACCTTGGGCTTGTATCGAGAGTGCACGTATCTATATGAGCTGTGGCTGTACGACGCCCATCACCTTGGAAAGGGCCAGTCTGGACTTATCGTTAGACGAGCAAGTTCCTTCTACTCATTGGAGTGTTTTATATGAGGGCGGGAATTTACCAGACAATGCTGGAGTAGCAACGTTCGATAGATCGGCCAGTATGTACCAAATACATAAGACGGCTTTCCTAGATGATACATGTACCTACCGCCCGCCATCATATTACCTAGGTAGGTGCCCCTTTGGCAATCGACTGATCCACAATCTACATATAAGTTTTACCCTCCATTCTTTTTCTCTTCTCCTCGAAGAAATTCCCCTATCCGGGTCTCTGGATCTCTACTATAATCATTCCATACCTAATCATCTATGTCCCTTCCGAGAAGTAGGTATCACAACATAGTGGTTTGTTGTTTTCCGTCATTGGTGCAACGAAAGGTGCCTTGAAAAGTAACTCGATCGAGATCATCCCAACTCATTCCGACCTCCTCAGCCAGAGAGCATCCGACGAATTGGCTTGTAAGTTCGGCTTTTCTAGATTCCTCACGCTCATGCCAAATCTACGAGATCCGACAGGAGCGTATCTTTGAAGTTGTACTCCAGTTATATCTCCTTAACTCAAGATTTTCCAAGCCGCAATCCGCTGCTGTCATATCTTACACACACCTAGTAGGGTAAAAGGCTTAATCTCGGTCGTCTCTGGTTTATCCGGTAGCCAACGGTGCCGCGGTTGCTTTGACGTTTGCAACCTCGAATATCTGACGCCTTCACATCAGTTGATGGTACTCTCGAATGGATGACTGTTGAACGGTTAGGGCTCAACTAATAGGAGGCGACGCCTGGTCGCAAGCAAGAACGGGAATATGAATCGAAGACAGAGCATGAGCGATATGGAGGGTATGGACGGCATGGACGGCATGGATATGGATGGCATGTCCACGAGTAGCGAAATATTCCAGGCTACAAACAGGGCATTTGCCATGGGATATTGGTACTTCGTTGCAAGTGCCATGGGGCTCTTTCTGTTGGTTCGCATCATCAACTTCACTCAGAATAGGTCGAGGTGAGCCTACTCTGCCATAAATGGAGCGATGGACCATCCCTTGGCTCCTACGGTTAACCTTGAACGTATAGGTTACGAACATCTAGAACAAGCTCCGTGCAGTTCCCTACAAAACCGTTGAGATGGTATTCCCAGTTATGGGCGACGATAACCGCGGTGGGTAGAGAGGTGACTTATCCACAGCTCTATATACCAATCCGACACCTCTCCTGGATGACGCCGCCTCCTATGGGCCGTGTTATTGTCCTCATCATATATTGGGCAGTCATAATATATATGATGGTCAAGAGTGTTGTTGTGAAGGATGCATATTACTGGGAAAGGATTGGATATCGTAATGCTTGGGTGACTGTCACGCAGGTTCCCATGCTCTACCTGCTGGCCTCTAAAATCAACGTCATAGGATTGATAACGGGAACGAGTTATGAGAAGTTGAATTGGCTTCATCGGTGGGTAGCGCGGACTATGTTCGTAACCGCTACCGTCCACGGCTTTCACTTCTGGACGGAATGGGTCAGGTCCGATCTCGTCGAGATGGAGCTTGACATGATGCCAATGATCAAGTACGGTTTAGGGGGTTGGTCCATCCTATTATGGATGACTATTACATCTTTCAAACCATTCCGGTCTATGGCATATGAGATCTTTGTCATCCAACACGTTCTAGCAGCGGGAATATTTTTGTGGGTGATCTACGTCCACATTCCCGAAGACGCAAGATACAATGTCTGGTTCGCGATCACTGCTGTTTGCTTCGACCGGGCCTGTCGTCTTGGGCTACTAGTCTGGCAGAATATCAAGCTCAAGGCAGATCCTTCTCGTTGTAGGGGCACCAAAAGAATTGGCCATCAGACACAACTCAGCACAATAGGGGAGTCGATGACCGTTCTAACTATCAAGGATGTCCATTTCAAATGGAGGGCAGGTCAGCATCTGTACCTATGGATGCCGAGGTTAGGACCGTTCGAAGTGCACCCATACACAATCGCTTCTGCTCATCAGATGCCCAAAACATGCATCTGCAACAGCATTCAGTTGGTCGTGCGATCCCATTCCGGATTCTCACGGAGACTGAACCGATTCGCGCGGAAGATGGAGGCAACTGGCAGGAAGCAGACCCTGACAGCATTAGTGGTAGGCCCCTACGGTCGTCCGCCGCGGTGGGATATCTTCGAAACCTTGGTGCTGATATCTGCATCGACCGGCACATCTTTCACTTTACCTATCTTAGAAAGTGCTCTGAACTCGGCGTCGGAAAGCTGCATAAAACGGATTGATTTCTTACTGGCAGCCAGGCAGGGTGAGGAAGTTGGGTTCTACCACGAACGCCTCCACGAAGCCATCGAGAGTGCCAAGGTAGCAGGCATAGAGTTAAGCGTCCACATCGCCGTAACAGGTAACGGACAGCTCGAAATGATACCTGCCGTGTCACTCTCCTCTTCGTCATCGGCATACACAGTAAGTAATGAGAAGGCACCTAATACAGACATAAAAGTATCAGCACCGGACACCGAAATCATGCTGCCGTTGAGAAAGACTTCGCCGGAGAGGCGGTTCTCAGCTACGGATTCCTCCTCTCACGATTCGTGCATACACCACTCTGCATCACGGCCGGACGTGGCGGGCTTCATCCGGACGGCGGTCGAGGCGACGGGTGGTGAGACAGGCGTCGTCGTTTGTGGGGGTCAATCCCTAGTAGCAACGGCGAGGACGAGCGTTGCGAGCCTTAGTGACGAGCGTGCTGTTCATAAGGGAACGGGAGCACAGGGGATTTATTTGCATGTTGAAGAGTATTGTTTTTGATTCTATGTATGGGCCGGACGAATACTTAGGCACACACAGCTGCATCCATGCTGATTGATTGCGGTTTTATCGGATCAATGCATGACATCCGTGACTCGGGTTTTACGTTAGGAGTTCAGAAGAATATATACCCGTAAAGCATGAGATATTAACTTCAATGTTGCTGCTGATATTACCCTTAACAACCCATCTGAAGGCATAAACTGACGCTTCCTTCTTCTAATCCGTACCAGTCATACCACCTCCAGGGATTACAGACACCACCTCCAGGGATTGCAGATAGCACCTCCAGGGATTGTAGATAGCACCTCGATTTAGTCGCTTTGCAACCCCACAATGTCGCCTCCTTGGTTCTTACACAGTAGTAAATGGCAAGTATAAATTATAGTAATAAGGGGTTTATCAATCAATTATCAGCTATCTCGGAGAGCTGGTGTTTTTCAATCCTTGAAGGCGGTTTTTTCATGTCCCCAAAAGAAGCGATTTTTGCGAGGCTCCCAGAAGAGATCGTGGGGGTGGCTTGGAAAGCGTTGAATGTGGCTTGAAGCATGCAAAGCGCCTGAGCGTGTACCTGTCAGCTTGGTCAGCTTAGCTACCAGATCCACCATGCGATCCGCAATTTAAGGTATGACCCCCTGGAAATTTTGCTTGTTAGACTCGGCTGTCCCTGAATGATAGCGCATTCGCGTGATGTCATGACGTGGATCAATTTCCCAAGCACCGCCTACCTGCCAGCCCGCTCATGTTCCTACCTGTTTCTATGTACATAACATATACCCATACAGCCATATTACGTATAATTAACAGAGCATTTCCTTGCTTTACACGTAACCTACAAGTGCAACAGTACATACCTATCGATGATGTATTATTTCAGACGTCACTTCGTATCCCCAGTATTTGACTTCGGGTCTGGCTGCAAACCCGACTGCGATAACCTTATTTGCCTGGATACGAACCACCGCCAACTCTGCCTTCAATAACGCTGCGTCTCGTCAGAGTGTTCCTTGTCAATGTCGGTAGTATCCTCTCTTAATCAAGCCGTGTAGCGATCCAACATCGTTCTCTATGTCGCTATCGTGTGTCTAGCATCTCTTTTTTCGACATTTTGTGCCTAATACCTAGGTGTGCTCCTCCGGGTATCAGACGTGCCTATGCCTCCCGTCGAACTCGACAAGCCGTCGAAGGCCGCAATATACACAGCGGAATCAGAAGAAGGGTTACGAGTGCATGACATAGAGCAAGATGGACACCGTGGGGCCGTCTTCCGCGATTTACGGGGTAATCTTGCGTATCCAACCTACATTCCGCCCGACGTCGAATCACCGACCTCACGTAGGGTCACTGCACCTAGAGTCTTTCCCGATCCTGTTGGAGGTCCCAAAAAGAGCCACTCAGAACCTATCAATAAACAGCTCCCTCATTCTGCCGGCCCTTCACAACCCAGTCGACCACCAATAGGGAACAAGTTCCTTACCGACACGGCTCCACGAAACGAACGCCGCGCATCAGCCTTACCTGCTTTTCCTGCTCTTAAGCGCGCCGGTACGAATGTCACCATGCTTAATAGGGGTTTGTGGGGTTCGAACGACTACAACGATACGGGCGATACATCTAGTTCGTGCTCAGAAGAAGAAGACGCAGGAGACGCGCCTGGTGGGCGACCACGACGGATAACAACCGAGGACAAATATCGTCGTTTCCGAGTGGCGAACGAGAACTACAATACAAAGGGCAAAGTCTCCAAGAGAGACGGCAGGCTGAGCATCACAGTAAATGACCTCAGCAATACTGGATACCTAGCCAAGGCTCTTGGCACCGCCGTCAGGAAAATCGTGCATGGGAAGCGTGATGAAGGCAAGACGAGCCAACATCCGAGCTCCTCGAGTCTCTCTTCGGCTACTACCGCTGCGTCGGAAAATGTAAAACTACCTAAGCTCAACATCGTCATTATGGTCATAGGCTCGCGGGGTGATGCCCAACCGTTTTTGAAGATAGGCAAGACTTTGAAGGAGGACTACGGGCACCGCGTACGGATCGCCACACATCCCGCCTTCCGAGATTTTGTTGAGAAAGATTCCGGGTTGGAATTCTTCTCGGTCGGTGGCGACCCATCTGAGTTGATGGCCTTCATGGTGAAGAATCCCGGCATGATTCCGACGCTGGAAACTGTCAAGGCTGGTGATATTGGCAGGAGACGTGCTGCTATGGCCGAGATGTTCGAGGGCTTTTGGCGAGCCTGCATCAATGCGACCGACAACGAGAAGGACATCAATAATTTGAAGATGATGGGTGAGAAGGACCCGTTCGTCGCGGACGCCATCATTGCGAATCCACCAAGCTTTGCGCACGTCCATTGCGCGGAAGCCTTAGGGATCCCTCTACATCTCATGTTCACGTTCCCCTATACGCCAACAACAGCATTCCCGCACCCGCTGGCGACCATCAAGCAATCCAATGTGGATCTGGCATATACCAATTTCATATCTTATCCCCTGGTGGAAATGATGGTTTGGCAAGGGCTCGGAGACCTTGTGAACCATTTCAGGGTCAAGACATTAGGTCTGGACCCAGTTTCCACCCTCTGGGCTCCTGGTGCGACTTACCGTCTCCACGTACCATTCTCCTACCTGTGGAGTCCTGGGCTTGTCCCTAAACCCGACGATTGGGGACCGGAAGTCGACGTCTCGGGATTCGTATTCCTCGATCTCGCCTCTTCTTATCAGCCACCGCAAGATTTGGTTGACTTCCTTGACGCTGGCGAGATGCCGGTGTATATCGGCTTTGGATCTATCGTGGTGGACGATGCTGATCGCTTTACCGAGATGATTTTTGAAGCAGTGAGATTGGCTGGAGTCCGTGCCTTGGTGTCGAAAGGCTGGGGCGGTCTAGGTCAAGACAACGTCCCAGAAACTGTTTATATGCTCGAAAATACCCCACACGATTGGCTCTTCCCCAAAGTTCGAGCCTGTGTTATCCATGGCGGTGCAGGTACCACGGCCATTGCTCTCAAGTGCGGCAAGCCAACTATGATCGTCCCGTTCTTCGGAGACCAGCACTTTTGGGGATCGATGGTTAGCAACACGGGTGCTGGCCCACAACCTGTGCCGTACAAGAAGCTCAATGCCGAGAGGCTTGCAGAAGGCATCAAGTACTGTCTGACGGACGAAGCATTGGAAGCCGTGCAGGCGATTGCTAGAAACATCGAATTCGAGGGCGACGGCGCCAGAAACGCAGTCAGGTCGTTTCACCACAATCTCGTTTTGTCTGGCGAAAATTCCATGCGCTGTTCTATATTACATGATCGTGTAGCAGTGTGGAGTGTCAAGCGCACAAGCCTTAAGCTCTGTGCTCTGGCAGCCGATATTGCTGTCGACAGGGGCTTGATTTCCTGGCGTAAGCTGCGGCTCATCCGCCATAAGGAGTGGAACGACTTTGAAGGACCGGGCGAACCTGTCACCGGCATTACCGGCCAGCTGGTGGCAACAATTGGTGACGTGTTCGGGGGGGTAGGCAGCGTACCTTATCGGCTGGCTAAGACGTCCAACAAGCGTGCTGAACGGAAGGAAATGAAAGAACATAGGCGAAGGCAAAGGCATAGGGCGCTAGCCGAGCGCTCGGCCGGATTCCCATTCCCCAAGCAGGGTGATGGGACTGTCAATGCCGATTCTAATGACGGAACTCATCTAGTCGACAATGCCTCGGCCCCAATCACGCCATCAACGGCACCACTTGAGCCTGCTCAAGAAGAATACCTAAACGATATTGAGAAAGGGTTCGGAAAGTCAGGCCGGGCTCTAGCTCATGCGCCCGTCGACCTCTCCCTGGCTCTAGCCCAAGGTTTCCACAACGCCCCTCGACTGTACGGCGACGAGACGGTCAGGCGCCCAATCCGAGTGACGGGAGTCTGCTCCGGACTCAAGGCTGCACGCAACGAATTCGTCTACGGCTTCTACGACGCGTTTACCGGGCTCGTGCGACTGCCGGTTCGGGGGGCCAGAGAAGACGGTGTTCGCGGCGCGCTCGTCGGCGTTGGCATGGGACTTACCGGGTTCGTGCTTAAAGACCTGTCAGCGCTGCTCGGCCCCGTCGGCTATACGCTAAAGGGCATCGCTAAAGAGGCCGAGCGCGGGCGGCAGCCTACTAAGTACATCCGCCGCGCGCGGATAATGCAGGGGCAGCGCGAGGTCCACGCCCTCGCCACCGAGGCGGAGCGTCAGGCCGCGGTTCAACAAGAAGTCGTGGACGGCTGGCAAGTCATGCGCCGCCTCGCCGAGGCCATCATGCGCGAAAACCGGAGACGCGGACTCCCGGGCCGTCTCGGGCTCACCAAAGAAGGCAGAAGCCTTGGCAGATACGGCCGCGGGCGCGCCTTCGAGAGCGTCGAGAGCGCCAAGAAGGCCATCGAGGCCCTCGGGCGCGGCGAGGACATCGACGTCGCCTTAGGCAAGCAGCATAAGACATTCGGGAAGATGAGGCGGAGCATGCACGAGAGTCTCGGCCGTAATGCCGGCGGGAAGAGTGGCGAGCCGAGAACGAGACTGTTAGATGACACGCTGGATGAAGTCGAGAGCGGTAGAGACGTTGAGGTCGAAGGCCGGATTAAGAAGCAATCGGATCCGCCGCCGCCGCCGCCGCGGGAACTCGTTGCCAACGAGTAAGTCCAATCTACGAGGCCGGGCACAGGGGGCGGGTCGTGGCCTTGTCGTTGTCGCTGTGCCGCTGAAGGGCACAAGCGGCGTTGAAGAATTCATTATCAAGCGCACTGGCTTGAACTTTCTTTTGTCAGGCATCAAGTATGCAGTAACGCCCAGCTGCCTCTGAAGGACCCTCTTTCCAACTGGGTCAGGCTCATATTTATATGTGCATTGGCCTTGGTAATATCTTAATACTACTGGGATGCGTTACAGACGGCGTCAGAACATGGTATTGCATTGGTTGGCCCCAGGTATAAAAATTGGTTTGATTCATATTTAACACCCCTACGATTGATGGATGGATGGATGGATGAGAAGGATACCCGATACGATAGCCGTACTACAACTACTGGGGAAGTAGGTAATGTCTTATGTGTAATCAAGTAAACGAGCAATGAAATGAGGGATGATAAATACGATGGATTGTTGCAGTAATGGATACACGGATGGACCGATGAATAGGCAGGTAGATGGATGGATGGATATACTGGATGAATTCATCACAGCGATGACGGTGACGGCTGTAGGCTAGAAGCCTCTCTTAGTAAATACAATAAGCTCCCCACCCAACTTACTTACCTTAGTTCTTCGGGTGCAAATTGTCCATATGTATAAGATGTTATAAAAAGTCTTCGCTTACAAAAAGGATTGTATTCTCCCACCCACGTGTTTTCCACGCGCGCACACGTTTGGTAATTGCCGTGTTCCTGGTATCGAGAAAGGTGATTAAAGAATAAAACCTGATGGTACTTGTTATTGTTTCGTTGTCAAGACGCTTCCAAGGAACCATATTTCTGGGAGGTAAAATATAAAACATAGATTAGTCTAAGGATCTAACAAGGCTAATATGTGAGGTAGCTGGGAGCTGTCTAAAGAAATAGTTTAGATTCAGGGGTGGCATGTGTGGATAGCTTTGCTATGCATTTTCCATAAGAGGAGAGATATGGGATGTATTCTTGCAGGAGGAGGTATGCTGTATATATTTGAACGAGGCTAAGTCTACACGTACATCTACTTTTGAGAATTGCTGGAATGCCACACTGCAATGTCCAGAGTCAGTAATTACTGCTTTTCGATAGTTTTAAAGCATGTTTCGGGAGCAATGTACTCACCCGGATTCTCTAAAGGGCAGTTTTCATGTATGAGATTAACTAAAGGGGAAATAAAGAACTCTGGAATTTACTTGCCGGCATATCTCAAATTATAACATGCATCTCCGTCACTACAACATGTTTTGTCAGTAGTTACACCGTCTTTGTCTATAGTCTCGAAGTCAGGTACGTTGCTCGTGCTTTACGCGGTTGTCTACGCTAGCACGTTTTTATGTAGTTCGAGTGTTGTCTACATAATGGTGGCTTTGCAATTTTAGCTGTTATTAGAACTGTAGGCGCCAGCGTGGCCATTAGATCACTTACATGTGCAATTATTCTATGTGCGTAGCAAATCTTCTATATTTTTAGCTACTTACCTACTTGTACGAATGAGCCACTCCTTATAACAAAATAAACGATGACGGATCAAATCACTAACAGACCCGTGAAACTGTTTAACTACTTGCCACTTGCAAAATATATCGATCTTGCGCGAGTTTAACCATCTACATCGGCATCCTCGGCTTCGCTAGGGGCATGCTCCTGACTCGGTTCCTCGGCTTCGTGGTCGGGGTCTTGCAAGCGAGCTTGTAGTTTCCTAGCCCTACGACGATCCTTATATCCTCGGTGAATACTCCTACATCTCTGGCACCATTTGTAACTTGTATCTTCGAGAGGTCTTGGGCACCTTGAGCATAGACCTGCAGCGATACATTTCTCATGATAGCCTCTCTGGTCCCGCCTTGACTGCTCTCTACAATTCAGACACGTACGGTAGCGCGTCTCGCCCCCGAGATCCCCAAAACAATTCAAACATCGGCCTGCAGCGACACGTCTCTCATGATAGCCTCTCGAGTCCCGCCTTGACCGCTCTCTACAATTCAGACACGTACGGTAGCGCGTCTCGCCCCCGCGATCCCCAAAACACCTCGAACATCGGCCTTCGGCCACGGCTGCTTCACTTTTCGCCTTTTGCTTGTCCAAACACTCGCGGCATCTCGGCTCAGCGCTGGGTTTGTGACAGTTCATACATCGGCCGCCAGATGTGACGGCTTGTATGCGCTGTCGCGAATCCGCTCTACATCGCGAGCACCACTTGGCCCCGACGATGTCGACAGCACCGCGGCACTTCTTACACTCGCCGGCGGCGGCACGACGTTCACCCACAGCAGCGCGATACCTTCTTTGCGCGGCGTTACATTGCGAGCAACGTTTATTCGGCCCGTTAACGGGAGTACCGCACTTACAGAGACCCAAGCTCTTCCTTTTGGCGGTACGGGCCGCCGCTTGTTCCCGTGCCTTTTCCTTTTCCTGTTCATGGTGACAACTGCAAAAAAATAGGCCAGGCGCAGCTGGAGACGCGCAGAGCTTCCTTCTGCATTTCGGCCTGCCTTGACCGCTTGATGATGAAGGCAGCGGAGTTCTAGTGTTTTTAGGCGAAGGCGACGGCATTGGGTCGTCGCAAATAAAGTCGACGTCCATAACGTCCGCCGAGGTTGGTGTCGACGCTTCCATGCTGTTGCTGTTGCTGTTGCTGTTGCTGTTGCTGTTGCTCATTGTATAATTATGGGAGTAGTTCAAACTGCTGATATACAACTGAAAAGGGCGCTAGTATGATCGCTAAGACGCCATGTGCAACTCTTATAGGGCTCACATAACTTTAGCTATTCCCTCCCTTGATTTAGAACCATGGCGTTGTTAGAAGCTGGAGTACTTGTCTCTATACTAGTTCCTACTCCCCCTACTCCTGGACAAAGCGTTCGCCCAGGTCCCTAGTGCTTGGTTGTGTTAGCAGACAATGGATTTGTATAGGAAAACTGGCTCAACAGGCAGAATTCACTCTAGTCCCTGCTTCGAAGGACAGACAAAGCTCGCAAACCAACCACTGTCTCTCTGGATAGGCTTAAGTGTCACAGTATACAAGATAGATAGCCATAGTGGATAGTTTCCATCAAATTTATTCGATAACGCGACTAAGGGTTAATAACTCGGCCCAGCGATACCTAAATGCGAATGTGATATCTCCGGTCAATTATTGCGAACGCATGACTCTGACACCCTGCCAAGAACGCATGGGGTTCAATAAAATAATCTGCTTATCCCCTCAGGCAAATAAGGGGTAGGCGGCTGCTTGGGCCAAAAGGTTAGCAAAAGGGTTGAAAAGGACTGGAGACAATGCTAATGCATACCTTTCAACTGCGTTGAAGCGACAAAGAATCGAGTAAAACCCCGATTCCTCATCACATTCCGTCCGTCCCCGAGCTACCGCAGTCGTGAGATGATGTGGTATGAATTTAATGAGTATTGTCCCCCAGTCGTGCTCGCATCTCTTCAGATAGTCTCAACGCCTCGACGTACTCGTTTTTCTCCAGGGCAAGGATCTTGCACTGCTTCTGAAGCTGTTCACATTCTTGGGTCTTTGACCGGAGCATGCGCATCAACTCGGCTCGACTCAACCTGTCGAGAGATACCGCATCAGCGGACCCGCTGGCTCGACTCTGATCGGTAGAGTCAAGCTGAGGCCTTGCTGGAGCTTTATTTCTGTATCCGTTCGCCTCTGGGATCCGTGGACTTTGTGCCACTGTAGGCTGGGGATGAACTAGGTCCGCGGACGATGAAGCTGATTGCCGACCAAATATGGGGTCTCTTGGATCCGCGATGTATTCAGCTTTAAGAGCATCGCGATGGGTTAATTTGACACCATGCGATCGTTCCATATGGGTTTTGAAATGGTCAAACCGCCCGTATGCTTTACCGTGTTGCAAACACCAAGACTTCTTACAGTGCCACTGACGGCCCAAGTGATGTCTCGCCTTCCTATGCCTAGTCAAAGAGTCCACTAGGCACAAAACGGAGTCAGTAAATGTCTCTCTCAAGCACATCTGCGCCTTCAGATAGTTAAAGCAGAGAGATATAAGTCCTGGGAGGGACCAAGTGGGAATGATGGACGGTGAACACGTACTTCTACTGAGGCCTTTGCCGCACTCTGGACAGAAGTAGGATTTGGGTAGCTTCCCTGGTCGACTGCATCACAATTAGGCTCTGTCTCATTATGGTATGTGAATTGAGAACTCACTACCACTTATCCCGTTCGGCCTTTACATGATAAGAGGGTCTACCCTTCGGTGGCTCCCGCACGGTAGTACCCCGTGTCAGAGCGAACATGGCGTCTGTCCGGTCATTGTTTGGAGGCTCCTCAGCCTGGTCAAGGTCTGTTACATCTGAGAATGTTGTGTCGGAAGCACTAGTGATAGACTCAACATCGCTTTCCTGCAGTGGGATGAGATTCAAGACTAGGATAAATGAGTCTGGGAAGTTGGGGTCATACCGCATCTGGTAATGCTGGCGGCATTTTACTGAATGTCTTTACTACGTTCGGGCTGACAAATATATGTGCTCATCGCTTTGCCAAGAGACTATCAATGCAAGGCGTACTGATAGGAGACTGGATACCTAGAAGGAAATCAACGCGTTCAGCGATGAGTTGAGTAAAGTGATATGAGGTAAATCGTGAGTAAACACCCTTTACTCCACACCAAATAGCAAAACACCAAAAAACTGTCGCACAGGCCACCACAGAACCACATAATCACACCCAGCCCACCTAAAAACGGGTTTGAAAATACCATAAGATCCGTATAAATTCGATTTTATACTTAGTCTTTATTCCGTCAGACCCAGCACTATTTTCAACATCTACATTATATCCTTTTAAACAGTTTTAAACAGCCCACATTATTTATAAAGTATTATTAACCTTTATCCCTTAATAATATAAAATCCATTAACCTTAGATATTAGTTACTAACACTTTTTTTATTATTTTTGTCCATTCTAGGGGATCAGGATTAAGAATGG
This sequence comes from Xylariaceae sp. FL0662B, assembly GCA_022376535.1. Taxonomy (NCBI): domain Eukaryota; kingdom Fungi; phylum Ascomycota; class Sordariomycetes; order Xylariales; family Xylariaceae; species Xylariaceae sp. FL0662B. The sequence goes on from JAJJKD010000092.1 coordinate 71,308, forward strand.
TCCATTTCGGGGGTAGGTACAAAGTACATGCCAACTGCAAAGATCATCTCTAGTATCCTCCTTATTTTTCCGTATGCGTACATTGCACCATGAGTTGGACCAATTGTAACGCCGACGAGAGGCTACTGTACATAGGTATCGCAATAGCCGCCCTCGGATAACAGGCCAACCATCCACGATCACAACGTAGACGTTGTGATATTCCCAAATCAACCGCCTTGACGAGCCCACGACCATTTTATTAAGTCGACGCAGTTGAGGATAGTAATGTGCTTGGAGTCCCGTGTCAAATCGAATATCCAGATAACTCAACTTTCACATAGCTGAAGTGGTCTTGAACGACTTGCATATTTGTCACTTATGCGCTAGCCAGCCGCTGCATATCCCCGTGTCTATCCCCAAACAAGCCCATGAACCATCTCAAGATGGCTACGATATGACTTCGGGCATCGCGAGGCCAAAGTCGACACGTGTACTACTAACGCCGCGACAAAGGAAAGTAAGTCGACGTATCGCTAGGTCATATCTACGTCTTGTCCCTCGTGGCTACGTTCTTAGAGATCGATACTCCAAGTTTAGCACAGAGAGATTGCAGTAAGCGGTGGCGTTGCTAAGGGCGTAAGGGAGGAGGCGTTTGCTTGACCAAGCATCCATTGTTCTCGCGGCCTATTCCCTTTGAAGTCAAGACTATCAGCGCCATCGACGGAGAAAGGCCTTTATAGAATTAGACTTGGTCCTCATTGCCCAATGGGCAGACACGCTTTGTCTTGATTGTCTGTATCCCTTCAAAGGGGCTGGTCCGGTGGCCATCTAAGCGGGCAAGGATACCAGTGCCACAGATGAGCTGCTCAAACCAACATAATATCAATCTCATAAGGCTCGTTGTCCATATTCTACCGTTTTCTTTCTCACACGTAATTGTTGGAGGCTTATTGGAACTGCAAAACTGCCTGGGCATGCATGTTCTCGTCATCTTGGAATAATAGTACACAGTTTGGGAATCCCTGGCCAATATCGTATTGAGAAACAATGACAAGTCACACCGTCGAGACAACGGCGACGAAGACGACGACGACGATTATCACATGTCCGCACTCAGAGGGAAAGAACGCGCCCGTGTGTTGGGATTGCGCTGAGCAGGGCCACCCAAGAGGCGGCGGGATCTCGCCGACGCGCGAGACCTTCGAGAAGATCAAAAGGAGTTTCAAATTCCGCGACCGTAACAAGCCGAACATGGACAAGAAGAGCGCCGCGGCGGGAATGCAGTCTTCGGCACCGGAAGTGCACCCGCCGGCGGAGGGGATCGAGGTCGGCGCCCCGGATCTGCGAAAATCACAACCGGGTCTAGAGGTCCTCTCCGGCCCAAAGATCGTGAGCCCGGACGACAAATACCGCAAGCCGGGGGAACACAAGAGCTGGGATACCGAGTTGGACCAGAAGGTCGTGGTCGTCCCCGGCGCTCGAACCATATGCGGACTCCCGAGAAGAACGTTCGTGGTGCTTATTGCGTGTCTGTTGCTTGTCCTCGTGGGGACGGCCGTGGGCGTCGCTGTGGGGTTGACACAGAGAGACAGGGCCCTGTAAGTCGCCTTCCCATGACGAAGCGGCCCTCGAGGAAAATAGCTAACGGCACTCGTGACAGTTCTACAGCGAAGTCGGGAAATGCAGGCGGGGATAGTGTAAGCAAGAATTTTCCATTGCCCACTATATTACGACCGAGACCGTGTCTCGGTTCGGATTCCCTTCCCTCCGCCCTAAGATTTGTTAGCCGAAAGGACTCAGTCCAGATGTACAACAACGTCCTAGTGGAGATGATACAAATTATTTTCCGTACCAAGCTATGCGCAACCGCTAACCCAGACACAATCCATCCAGCCCACAGCCGACCCGACATCGGGAGCCGGAAACTGCCTCGGCGTCAACGGAACGATGTACAAAGACCACGGCACCGGGGTCGAGTTCAGGATCGAGTGCGCCGAGGCCCACCAGGGCAAGGACATCGACAACGTGAAGTCAGACACCATGGAGGACTGCGTGTCTCTATGTGCAAAGAACAGCGCGTGTAAAGGGGCCATTTACTACAACGTCGGGCCCCAGGGCACAGATTACAACTACTGCTGGCTGAAGAGCGCCATGCAGGATCAGTACATATATACGACCGATGCGCAATCGGTGGTGCGGATATAGAGACATTTGGGGGGGCTGCTGAGTTCGGGTTTTAATGGTTCATGGTAAATAATAGTATGTATACTGTTGAGCGTTCTTGTACCCTAATTATACCTGGTCACATTTATTGGCAGAATGAATTAGGGAGACTGGCTGTCTTGAACGGTTGACGAATATGACGGATCGAATATCTATGTTTGAAGGTGATGTTGAGCATGGATATGCTCTCTCTCTCTCTCTCTTTCTGGGCGTGATACAGGGCCGCCTGTATTGCTCGTTCAGCAACAGCGCCTTATATACTCTGTGACGGCTCCTTAATAGTCCTTGCAAGTTTAAGAAATCTAGGGGAGATGCCACGCTTAATGAAGTGAGATCGACATCACGTTGATGACTAGATACCACGTTCGAATACGAAGTCGTGACATTCCAATTACCCTATCATCCTTACGCTATTCTCAATACTGTCAAATATGTAATCGGAGCACAGGAAAAAAAAGGGACTCGGGTTGTGTTCAAACACATTCATTCATTCATTCATGACGTCGCCATTACGATGGCAAATGTGACTGACTACATACATATCTATCTCATGATCCCGACTACGAGTACCAAACAGCATTAGCGCAGCAGCCTCCCCCATCATCCTTGATATCCAGGCGCGCCAGGACGCCCTGCCCGCGCTTCCAGATCTCCACGAAGCCGGTCGAGTTATCCGTCAGCGCCGCGACGTCGTCGTCGAAGGGGCTGGGCGCGACGGCGTTGGCGAACCCGCCGCTCGAACTGGTCCGCGTCAGCTCGAGCTGCTTCTCGATGTCGCCCTTGGCGCCGAGCGAGAACACCGAGATGTAGCCATTCTTCCCGGCGGCGTCGCGCGCCCGGTTGCTCGCCCAGAGGTACCGGCTGTTGGCCGACAGGGCGACCTCGTCGGCCCAGTAGTCGCCCGCCTTCTCGCCTTCCTCGATGAGAGGCCATGTGCCCTTGAGCGTCAGGCCGCCCCATCTGTCGGTCGCGTATTGCGCAACCTCGCTTGACCCTTCGAGCACGACGTAGAGGTATTGGCCCTTTGGGTGAACGACGATGTCTGCAACGCCCTCTATGTTAGTGTTTTCCTAGTATAGGTAGATGTGAAAGGATAGTGAGTGAATGAGTTAGGTAAGGCTGATGGAGCCGTCTCGGGAGGAGTGTCGGTGTGGAACATGGTGCTGGATTATCATATAATGGGGATAGATAACTATTGGCTTGGCAAGATACTTACGGCGAGGATCTGACCCTTCCGATGGTGCATCGCTCTGCCCAGGGTACGAGAGCTCCCCGGTGTCCAAATCCACAGTGTGAGACCAGATGCAATTCCCGCCATCGTCAGCAGAGTAGAGGTATTTGGCGTCAGCACTGAAAGCCGCGCCATGAACAGCGGCGCCGTCTGCGTAGGTGAAGTTCTGGAGGACACCGTCGAGCGTGCCGTTCGCATCCACCGAGAAAACAGTACCGCACTTTGCGTCACCGTAGAAGTAGTTGCCGTAGACGCTATACGGCGGCTCTGGGTTAGCAATGGCGAAGACGCTCTTAGCTCCTGAGCAGCCTTCGCCTCCGACGATGGTGGCCTCCTGCTTGATGGCGGTGGCGTTTTCCACGCTATAGCTGACGAAGGTCGGCTGCTCTGCATTCCAATCCGTGCCGTACAGGTTCTTCTTGTCATGCTAGATATGGCGATATGAAGTTAGCGTAAGATGCTATCAATACATTTACTTATTCATATTAGGTTTTCGGCTTATTGGGATTATAAACTCACGCTGAATGTGATCCAGGAGTTGGCAGCGGCCGTGGGAATCTTAGCCACAAGCTCAAGCGACTGGTCGGCATCGTCGTACTCGACGGTGTAGAGGTATTCAGTGGCCTTGCCGGGAGACGTTCCAACGATGCTCTTGCTGGGAAAGGAGCCAACGATGATCTGATGCTTCGCCGTCATGGCCAAAGCCATGAAGCTAGCTAGAACCAGAAACGCCTGTAGGAAGTTCATCACGAACTTGTTGCAGTGTGTTGTGGTGATTTGGTTGTTGTTGTCGGTGAGTTGTCATGTTGACAAGAGATCTTCCAGTAGTTCATGCTTTATGCAATTACTTTTCGATTCTCGGTATGGCAAGAATGGAGCTGAACCAACAAGGCATTTGGTAATACCTAGGTACCTACCTAAGGAATCTATCTGGTTGTTGGGATTCCCTGGAATATCCCGGTTGCTTGCGATTGATCAACAAGGCGCCGTCTAGCGTTACATTCGGACCCAATGTACGTATACAGCTATTGATAGGTGGGCTTCAGAATTTACGGTTACTTTGATTCCGATAACTGTATGACGCTTCATCTGTAACCATAAATCCAAGACAACTTTGTTGGCTGCCTCCTTGATATCATAGCATCTGCCTCTATTTAGGCCCGCCAGGGCAGTCTAGAAACCTTCGAGCAATTAACCAGCCTTAGAAATGATGACTATTATTCTGATGGGCACTCACAACACACTGTTCAAATTCAGCACTGGACTGACTGGTCTAGTTTCTAAATTTGTGAAAAATAATCCAAGTAACCCGTTGTAGCCTTCTAGCACGGTTGGAAATCCATCGAACAGATTGTCACCATACAGCACCGATAAGTATTCACAAAGCCATCGTGGTCTATCTACCGGCGCAAACTAGGACTTCAAAGTGAAGGAAATGAATGCATGATGTCGAATAAAAAGTAAAGAGAATAAAAGAGGTCGACAAAAAAAAAAAAAAAAAAAAAAAAAAAAAAAAGAGCAGTATCGGGAACAAAGCACTCGCAACCAGGGGGTGAGTCAGAACCCCCCCCCCCCCCCCCCCCCCAGTGGACTTGAACCCGGAACCTATGAAAAACCTATTCAGGATTTATTCTGGCCAAATAGTCCTTCCCATTGACCGAGGTTGCGTTGGTTTAGATCGGAGACTCGGTTAGGGGTACGGGGTTTATTGTGGTGTATCAACCCTTTGTAGCGTTGACTAGGTGACTACCTATTTGCTTGGTTGCTGAGAGGCGATGGGCGCCGTGGACTTATTAGATGCCGCAAAATAACAAACAGGTTATATAATCACGTATTGCTGCTTGGTTGTTCCTATGTCACGATCGCCGGTCCCCTCAACTCTGCTCTGATCAGGTATGACACTCACTACCATGATGATATGCTTCTTACCTGAGGACTTGTCTAAACAACCTGGGGTTTTGTTTGATTATATATATCAGACCGATGATCATCCTTGTGTGTCCAGTCCGTCGTTCGCTTATTATAATATCTCAGTGATATCTGTTCCTGTGGCATAACCCCTGAGGTTGACCTGCTCTAACCGAAGTCTTCGTCGTAGAGTCAAGACACGAGTTTTCAAGTCTCTGAACCCATTTCCTACCGGAGAGAAATCCGAGAACGTCGTAACACCGAGATCTTGCATTATCTGCTTGCTCGCACGACGGTGATTGACCCGTACATCCACGTGTGGTACACAGCCGGATGCGAAGCGACTGTGTAGGTAACACCAAGGTCTCAGTGACCGTGTCGAATTGACATCACCTCTGCCTAATCCGGCAGCAAACAGATCGTCAGATATGACTTGTAGTACAACATATATTGGCGTAGTACTACGGTATTTCACATTGGGGCGACTTGAGTCACTCACCCTTAAGGGGGCGTTCTGGTAAACGGTACTATGGCTTCTCTACTAGGTTAGGTTATCATAACTTTATTTCTATCAAATTATTCGTATACTCGGTATAATCCTACGTAGATGACGAGGTAGACATACGATCAGATGGGAAGAATTATTTTGGGTAAATCTTATCATAAACCTGTAGAAGGATAGGCACGAAGCTATGATAGGCGACCTTACAATGTAGAGAATATTAACTACTGTATCCTAATAGGAGGGCTTAGAAGTAGGCTGGGTTACACGTCGGATCGATTGTGTTCTTTGATTTGTACACTGGCTCCTATATAAGTAGGTCCGATGTTCGTACTCGAAGTAACGAACCGATGGATTTTTCTGATATCCACACTGCCTGGCAGCACTACAACAGCTACACGCAGCATGCTCACCAGAGTGAATCTGGTGAACGTACTTTTGAACCGAACAATGGCCCAGGGAATTCGCGAATAATACCGTGACAGGAAAACGAGCACCCTGGCGTGTTCAGATTCATAAAGGGTGATTCGGGTAATTATGTTATGCCTAACTTCAATGTACATACTCGTGAGGGGCTTCAGGAGCTGGTTGATAGATACCTACGTATAGGACGCCTTAACAACGTGGAAGTAGAAAGAACTGGCGTGGGTTATTGGATACATAAATAACTAATGATGCTCAAGACACAAATCATGTCCGCCCTAGTAGATTGTATAGCAAGCCTATTAAATATACAAGACCTTGAGTTGAAGCGTCGTGCTAACTGTACTTGATGGACCAGTGATAGAGTAGGAAGATATAGAGGTTATTAGGCCGACCAAGCCTTTAATACTTATTCACGGTACAGGCAGATACGAGGTGAAATAACGTAAATATTTCTCTATTCTTACGACCCCCCCCCCCCTTTGATTTCCTAAGTTAAGTCTTGATTGATACGCCATACCACAAACACGCGCCGTCCCTCCTGCCGAGCCTACGCCTCAACCCTATCCCATCTCATCTGCCGCAGCCTAATCCCCTCACCCCTTCTCAAAACATGATGAAACAAGAAACATCAATACCCCGGCTTCACGACCTAAGGCCGGCCCGGCAGCGGTCTCGGCCCCACGATCTGTCTCCTGCCGGCCCCGATGCCCGCGGACCCCTTGTTCTGGGAATCGCCGCCGGTGTAGCCGCTCCACTGGCTGACGTCCCAGCGGCCGCCGATGCCGCCTCCGATCCCGTCGACGCCTCCCTCGCCCTGTCCTTGCCTGGCCGCCTTGGCCGTCTCCTTCTGCGCCTCCTCCCACTCGCGCTGGCGCTGGCGCTCCATCTCCATCTCGCGCTCAAGGAGGGACTTTCCGGCCCAGCCGCCGGCCTTGGTCTTCGCCTGGCTCTGCTCGCGGCGCCTGTCCTCGGCGTCGCGCTCTGCCGTCGCCCCGAGCTCACGCGAGTATGTCGTCTTCGCGGGCGGCGCCGCGGGTGGCGGGTTAGCCGCGAGGAACCGGTCCGTACGGTTTAGGTTATTCACATTTGCGGCCGTCGGGTCGGGGAGAGGACGCGAGCGGCCGCCGGTGACCTGTGGCTTTATACCCGGAATGGGGAGGGGTCTAGCCTCGCCTGTTCGGTGGGGTTTCACCGGAGGTGGTGCCGTCTCGCCTGTCCGTTGTGCCTTGACCGGCGCCGCCGTCGGCACGGGGAGCGGGCGCGGTGGTGGCGGTGGTGGAGCGGTTCCTTGAGCATCTTCCTCCTGATGGCGATCCCATTGCGTGCGCAGGACCTCGCGTTCATCTCGAGACCATGAGTCTTGGCGTAGAGGTGGTCCATCCAGGTTGTTCAATCGGCTGCGAGACCGCGCTCGGTTCTTAGACTGAGCGCGTTTCCCCGACCTCCTTTCTCGTTCTTCCTCGTATTCTGACTCGCGCTTCCGGGCCAGCTCCAATTCTTGTTCTAATTCCTTTACGCGATCGCTATACCCCCCACCTCTGCTCCGTGGTCTAGGGGCCTGTTCTGTTTGATATTGGCTGCTGAGTAACTGTCCTTGTAACCGATCATCGGGTTTGTTTCTCGACCGGCGGCGCTCCTCGGCCAGCCTCGCCTCGGCTGCTTCTTCCTCCTTCCGTCGTTTCTCCTCTGTTAGCTTCCATTGGCGTTCTTCCTCTTCCCATCGGCGTTTCTCCTCTTGGGCTTTCCGTTTCTCTTCTGCCCGCAATCGTGCCGTCTCCTCTTCCCATCTACGCTGTTCCTCTAATCGTGCTCGTTCCTCCTCGGCCTCCAGCTCCGCCTTACGGATGCGTTCCTCTTCCTCCATCTGTAGCCTTTGACGTTCAGCCTCGGCCTCCTGTTCTCTGCGCTTACGTTGCTTATCGGCCAAGGTGGGCACATGCGGACCAGCACTAGTGATCTGCCTTCGCCCTCCAAATGCGATCCCGAGATTGCCTTGGCTGGCGCCGCCCATATAACCATATTGTGCAATATTCCACGCTGGGCTCGTAACACCCTCATGGTTTTTATTGCTCCAGCTCGACACGGGCGACGTAACTCGATCGCTAGTTGGGCTTTTTGTCGGGCTCTTCACGGGACTCCAGCGTCCCGAACCCGAGTCTCCGGTCTTCGTAGGCACTAGACCATTGCGCGAGCCATGCGAATTATTGCTGGCGTTAGACATGCCCCGGGCCCTCGGCGACGCGGCGCCTGAGCTCTGAGGGGTTAAGATAGAGCCTGGACGCTGTTTAGACCCGATAGGTGTCGAGAAGATGGAGGGGTTGACGGAATGAGCGGCACGAGAAAATGCGCCTAGGCATTGTAGGACTTGAGCGGGATCCTTTCGCTCGTATAGATCGACAGTGAGGAAGACATCGTGGTCTTGTAGGTTCAAGGGTGGCGATTGACAGGCGCGGAGGAAATGGGAGATGTTCTCCATCTGGACGAAGGGCATGGCAGATTTCTTGAACTTAACGCCCGGCGGGCCAACGGCTAGATTGACAAGTCTGCGGGACACTCATTTATTAGCCTGAGCGGGCAAAGAAATAGATGGTTTGTATGCATCATTACGTACCGGCAAAGTGCAACGCCATCTTTTAGTCCATCGAGGAGATCACTAGACGGGAGTGAATCGCCCAGCACACCTTCAATCCACGATCGAGCTTCATTGGCAGCGCTGGGAGTATACTTTTCGAGGCGCATCTTGCGCAAGTCCTTGTCCAAGGATGTGACTGAAGCCATGATGATTCAAGCCTCTCGTCTCGACGGCCAGATTCGCAGTGTATGTTGTATTATAGGTATAGCAGTCGTCAATTGGCGTATTGTGAAAGAGAATAAAGTTACATAAGTATGTAATGACGTGGCCAGTCGATTTCGTTTCGCTGAAGGTGTGTCGTTCGTATGTTTATGGTGTTTTTTTGGGAGAAATTGTCGGTATGTAGTAGGATGAGACCGCAAGACGGACGTCAGCTTCACCGGGGGGAGGTCATTGGCTGCTACAGTGCTGACGGTGGCGATATTCGCTCGACGTACGTGCTTGTGTGAAGAGGAGGAATAACTCGAGATGATATTATTACGAAAACCCTAAGCGAAACAACATGAGGCGCATGAAGACAGGAACGGGAATAAGTAACTGCAGGATTAATGGAGTCCCTCAATACAATGGATAGGCTGATAGGGCGAGCAGGACGAGTGGACGTTGGAGTTGGGAGGAATTCGAATGGCAGGTCGACCTTCCTCAACCAATAACATGGTAAGTTGCCTACTTAAGTAAGTATGTAATCCACGCAATTCAATGTTTGGCAAGACCGGCACTGGAATTGACCTGTGACGTTGATGGCCAAGACCTGTCCGCATTGATTAGGCTCCAAGTGCCAAGCTAAAAGACCTAGATTTAACGGGGCTGTGGGGGCATTGCTGCTTGGCCCCTTGACAATGTCGACATTTTCAGGGGGTTGGTAAAGCGCATGAACTGGGTGCTTGGTCCGAGCTCAGATTTGTGGCGCTGAATAAGTACCTTATGTACTTTCGTACATACTTTATCGATAAACAAAGAAGAAGTGGCGGTGCCGCCAGTGCATGGATTACCTATCCATGTAATCCGTTTGATGAGTTACTTGCTTTACGCTGACGTATGTATGCTGGAATCTCTCGATCCACAGCAACAGGAGGAGCACCATGTCGACGCCAACGAAACCGATCGGTCCCATACGCAAAGCCTGGTACCAATGGAAAGCGCTGCGTCTGCCATGGCGGAAGAAGTTCCTCGTCGGTACGCTTCCCTCCCTCATCCAACCTTGTTACTGTGTAATTCGCACATCGACCACCTACCTACCTACCTACCTACCTACCTACCTACATACCCAACAAAACTCAGCTAGCTAACACCCCCTTCCCCCCTCCCCTCCCCCGCAAAACAGGTCTAGATCTCCAGGGAAACACGTACTGGGAGTTCCGGCTGTCGTCCTCGCCGGCCGAGCGCCTGCGGCGCATCGTGCACTACCCGCGCTCGACGCCCTACAGCGAGGTCGAGGTGCCGCCCCCGTGGCACCAGTGGCTGCGGCACCAGCGCGACCGCCCGCCCACCCTGCGCGACCAGGCCGCCGACGTCGCCCGCCGGGACCGCATCCGCGTGCTCGCCGCCGAGGCCGACGCCCGCTGGCGCGCCAAGCCCAGCCTGCTCGACATGCCGCCGCCGGGGCGCGCGCAGCAGCAGCAGCAGCAGCAGCAGCAGCCGCCGGATGCCGTCGCGCGGCCGGCACGTGATGAGATCGATGGGGATGATGCGCGGACGACGCGCGGCGACCCGAGTCCGAGGGCGGGAGAAGAGGGAGAGAAGCCGAAGGATGGCGGTCGGGATCGGGATCGGGATCGGGATCGGGATCGGGATCGAGATTGGGATCCTTGGAAGCGCGCGAGCGGGCCGAGTGAGACGTGGCAGCCGCAGGCGTGGACGCCGACGCCTGCGCGGAAACGATGATATGATAAAACTAGATAATAAACTCGCGGATGGGTTCGCATTCGCAACGGTGTAGCCGCAGCTGCAGTTGCCGCGGCGTTGTGCTGTTGTATTACAAAGTGTATGAACTAGGCAGCGGAACGGACGATCAAGAATATATATATATATATATATATACACAGTATAATATAGATGCCACAATACCCTTCGTTTACTGTCTAACCTAGACCAATCCCCAGGGGGGATCTAACAAGCACCTCTTGCAAGTAGTAAGTAACATCAGGTACGCTCTCCTGTCGACGCCACTCAAACATGTCTGCTCTCTATATGACCGCCAAGAAACCCCTATCTTTTCGTCTTCCTACGCGATTTACCTTTACAGCTGGGACACAACCACTTGCCCTTCGGGCTTGCCTTGAGCCCGACGCATCCCAAGTGAAACCATTCATGCGGACACTCCGGGCCGTCACAAGCAATCATCTCACCGAACGACCGACGCCCACAGGTGCAGTAATCTTCGTGTTCCACTGTTGCCTCGATAGTCTCCCGCACATCGTCGTCATCGTCATCGTCATCTACCGCTGTCAGAAATGAAGGCTCTATATCCCCTGCGAATCATACGTGAGTAAAAGTTAGGTATCGAGGGATGTGATTGGGAGGACGCAGTTCACCAACCTTCTTCCTCATCTACTTCCATCCCCTCCCCCTCCTGCCCCTCTTCCTCATTTTCCTCCCCAGTATCCTCAGCATCAGCCCTAATCAGCTCCGTCATCGCCAGCAGCCTCTGCCCAGACATCTCAAGGACGTCACGGGCCTCGGTCTCGGCATCGTCATCTCCAGCGCTTACACGGCCACGCACCGACGTCTTCTTCTTCACCTTAGCAGCCCTGGCCTGGACGCCCTTTTCGACAGCGGCCGGGAGACCGTCACTGAACTGCTCGCACTCCTCGCGCCAAACGATCTGCATCAGGTGCTCCAGCAACACCGACACTTTGGCGTTGTCCTCTACCGCAATGGTGTTAGCAGCATAGGGGAGGAAGCAGCGCTCGAGGATGGCGGCTGAGATGCCATCGGCGTCGTGCTTCTCGCGGTCAACCTTGGCGGGCGATACGGCAGACGAGGGCATCAGGAGCGACAGGACGCCTTGAAGAATCGAGATCTGCGATTCTAACCTCAGAGCGGAGGTGTGATTGTTGGTGAATGCGGCGAAGATGGGTAGGGCGAGAGACTTCGTCATTAACTCGTATCTCTGGTAAAGATCCGATAGGTCGAGAGGAGGTCTAGGAAGGTAGTGGCAAAGGTATGATAGCTGTTACTGTCGGTCAGTTTGGGTTCCAAAAAGTAGACAATAGCCAAAGCCTCGACATACTAGTGAGAAGAGTCTTTGTCGTAAGGGGATGGACTCGACGAACGTGGGTTCTAGAGCCTGGAAGTCCTCAGACGCCATCTTGCCCGAATTTGTCCTACGTTTCTGCGGCGTCGGCGGCTCCGATGCTTGGGAAGAATAAACCGAGTCGTCATCCAACCATCCTCCATAATTGCCCTTCTCGATGTTCACCGCCTCGCGCTTCCTCTTGTTCCTGACACTCTTTGAGCCCCCCCTGTGTTCCTTGACCCAGATCTCCTGGAAGATGGAACTCGCGTTCTTGCTGCCGTCGGCGAATATGGCATTCATAATCCATTTCGTGCCACCGGCCGTCCGCCCCGAACGCTGGCCGATGTAACTAGCAAGGATCGACTCCCGAAGCATAGGAAAGTCGCTGTTGTCATTCTGAATGTCCATGTCATGACGCTCGATGAGATCTGATTCTAGCAAGTCGAGCATGAACTCGAGCCATTGTTTCCAATGTAGCCAGCGATTCGGATACAAGACACTGCAATTGAAAGCCCAGCCAGCTACGTGGAAGAAGTCCTGCCCCCGTCGGAACACGCCGTCCTCATGATGTCTGCGTCTTAATTGTGCATGAGTATCATCATCGCCATCGTGATCCAGATATTCATCGTCAGAATGCAAGTCTGGAGTGACACCGCGTGAACCGTTTGTAAAGCGGAAAGCTTCCTTGAACCGTCCGTTTATAGGCCCGACGCGCGAGAGCAGACTGCGCAAGTAAACCAGAGATTCGACAGAGACTTCAGCCCAACCTTCCTCTCTCGGTCTGGTTGTGAATTTTGGGTGTATGACGGCGTTATTGAGCAGGGATAGTTGACTGGGAGGCGGGCAGTAGGTTGAGTTTGTAGGGCCATGTTGGCGTGAAGATAGTAGGCTGTTAAAAAGGTTAAGGGCAATTAGATCTAAAGAATCGCATCAGCATAACTTATCGCGTTGCTGGCCAACGAACGGCACTTACATAGGTTCTCCTCCAGGTAGATCTGACAGTGTTGCTTGAGTTCCGGGGTTAGTTGGCTGGCGGTATGGTAGGGTTCTGTGGCTTCATTCGGTTCAACTTTAGGTTCGGCAACAACGGGACTACTTATATCGGTAGCGGTAATGTCCAATGGGTGTAAGGGAGACTCGGTGGCTGTAGCGTATGAGTCTGGTGAAGACAGAGGTGTCGACGTGAGCGGTGGATTGGCTGGCGACATCTCGGACGAATCTGGTGCTCGACGCGTGAAGGATGTCAAAGAACGCGACAAAGCATTTTAATGGTAGTCGAAATGGGTCGTGCGGGGTGTGATAGACCAGTCAAGGATTAACCTAGCAGATACCTACCTTAGCAGCTTAGGTAGTGTAGGTAGGTTAGCGGGGCCTATCGCTAAAATAACCTTAACATCATTTGGACATAGATACGGATACATACATATATATATATATATATATATATCCTATTGAGCATAAATAAGCTGTAAGCACCTACTTAAATTCCTATTCTACGGCACATGCAACTAGCGGGTTTATTCATAATGTGTGGGTTGGTTGACTCGAGCAGAATTATATAAATAAATTAAATTAAAACCCAGAGACGTCCATGTGTCGTTTCGACTGCCTACCTAGCCGCTTCAACTCATTATAAAGCTTAGCAAGTTTGTTATGCACCCTTAACAGATATCGAAAGATTTCAGCCGAATGTTTATTCTTTTCAAGCGAGGGCGATGTCTAACAACTGAAACGGGTCCCTGCTGTTGAAATCAAAAGGAATGGAGTTGGCAGAATTTCCACTAACTTAGTATTTCAACACATTCCGAGGCTATTTGGCATGACGGTTGGCTATATGGTACTCAAGACAAGTCAATTTCACTTCGTATCCGTGCGGGCTATTTAGCGGCTTAGAAGAACTTGTTGGCCTTTTTGCATTCACATAGGTAGTCCGAAGACCACCTAGCTGTATAATACGAGGTTACCATACCCCAAGCATAATCACATGTGCGCCTTCAAGCTCTTGAACGCCTCGTCTCTGGCGCCGAGGTACCGGGCCTCGGCCGTCTTCCAATTGAGGACCTTCCAGATGTTCTCGACGTAGGCGGCCTTGCCGTTGAGGTACTGGAGGTAGTAGGCGTGCTCCCACATGTCGACGCCGAAGAGGGGCGTGTCGCCGACGACGACGGCCTCCTGGTTGGCGAGCGTGACGATGCGCAGCTGGCCCGTGACGGCCTCCTTGACGAGCCACCCCCAGCCGCTGCCCTGGATGCCGAGCAGCGCGGCGCCGAAGACCTCCCGGAACTTGGCCAGGCTGCCCCAGGTGTTCTCGATGGCCTTGACGAGCTGGGGCGCCGCGTCGGGCCTCGCGTCTGCCGACGACGCCGGCGACAGGTTCTCCCAGAACAGGCTGTGGTTGATGTGGCCGCCGCCGTTGAAGCGGATGGCGGACAGCTGAGCCGCCGAGTCCTGGAGTTTGCCCTGCGAGAGTGCCGTGTTGGAGGCCTCGAGGGCTTTGTTCAGGTTCGTGATGTAGGTCTGGTGGTGCTTCTGGTGGTGCAGCTCCATGATCTGCTTGGAGATGCTAGGCTCCAGGGCCTGGTTTGATAAAGATGGTTAGCATGGAAATTTGCCCTCTCTAAATGGATCGATCGCCTTACATCATATGCGTATGGGAGGGGAGGTAGTGAATACGTGGTGAGGGCCATGCTGCCGATAGGTATGCACGTCTAGGATACACTTCTAACAACCTCAGTATGGCTCTTCGGTTTAGTCGATGGGAGATACAACGAAGGTTGGCAGGTGGCCGGGAAGGTGTATGAGAGTATTTGAGAGTATTTGAGGTAGAATGGATGCTCGTGACCAATATTGGCCCGTAAGCTGTTGTTAGAGCCCGCATGTGAGCACATATATAGACCTTGACGGCTACGTAAGTGCCAAGCAGATACCTCCTATCCAGCGACCATCAAGGTCCTCCTCCCCGCACCTCCGTTGATACAAGCACTTCATACCAATCATCATGCAGTATTCGGGAGAGCCCTGGAGGTGTTGTGATTCTTGAAGTGGGCCTGAAAGAGCGCAAACTTGCTCATACCAGGTGAAACAAAGAGCACCTATTGGCCTGATCAGTGAACTTAATCCCAACCTAAAATGCTTATAACATCCATCCGAAGCGTATATTATTACATACACGGCACAGAGTATGTTAGTTAGGCAAGTTTTTATTGGACAAGTAGTGAGTGGTTGTTCCTCAGAGATACATGTACGAATATGTTGTTGATGTTGATCGGTGGACGTAGTAAGTAATACGGAACCTTGACGACTATCCAGATCTCCTCGGCATAAAGTCAATCCCCTTAAAACAGCCTGGCTTTGCATCCTGTATGTTGGCATCTAGACGGCGAATCCGCACATCTTCCCCTCAGCTATTGTTACTCGGTATTCATTAGAAAAAGACTTGCCCTTATTGCACTACACATCGAATAAGCCGGTATCTATAGATCAAAGATCGAACGAAAACCATGTGTGGCGATCATCCTCGACAATCCTATGGTGGCGCACTTGCGGTGCTGAGCCTTCCCATACGAAGCACCCGATCAACTCCATTCATCACGACAGGTCGACTTACCTTCCACGACCGTGGGCAGGGAGGTACAGTTGCCACACATGCCACATTTGTGCCGGACGGGAACGATACTGCTGGTTCTGTTGACCTGGAAACCTGCATTGTTGGTATCCAGTAAGTGAACACATACATATACCTCTGGCCCCGAGTAGCGCGCGTAGTGCGGACAAATGGCATATTGACCGGTTCGACTGCAGTGAGACGGGAGACCTGACGAGATCTGCCATAATAAGTCCGTTCCTACACAAGTTCAGCATGACACAAGGCTGCCCGGAACCGGATGGCCGACAGAGATCGATGGAGGTGGAACTCAGTCATCCGATGAAGATTGAGGTTGGCGGTGACGGAATCATTGGCCGGCGAGTCACCATGTGGGCACCGAATGCCATGGACCCCGTTGCAGAAGGCATCATAGGGTATAATTGAGCGTTGTGAATACGCCCTTGATATTTGAGAGTCCAGCCGAAGGGGCTATGTGAGCGAAGAAGCTGGTGACGGATATGCTTATTGGTTACAAGGGCCAGATCCACACCGTAGAGGTCTCAGACTTGGGGTATTCCGAGGACATATCCTGCAGCCTCCAGAAACCCATACCTACTTAAGTGCGCAGGCACTTGTCTAGACAACAAGGCAAAAAGCGTAGACGTCGTCTATAGCATCATTAGTGAGTTTCACTAACTGTACCAGAACCCTATGTATATCCTTTTGCCAATAGGCAAATCGTATAATAAACATACCTACAAAGTACACACATGCAGGTACAGACCCATGCTTCATCCAGCCGAGGGATCTTCGCATCCTCTATACAATACACCTATAATGGCGAAAGGGTAGTGGTATGTAGTGAATTCACGATCCAATACCATTTCAGTCTAAGGGCACGCAACCCATCCCAAAGGAACTACACGTAGTAAGTGTTTGAGCGGAATTTCCCAGAACTCTTGATGAGGAGTGTAGTCACACATGAATACCTACCATTGCAGTTGAAAGGATCAGATCCATTGCCGCCCCGGTCTCGTAGGAGCCGATCCATAATTGCGCTAGGCTGCCTAACTATATCATATTTCAACTTGTGAACGCCGAAACTTCATTCACCAAGGTCCGGCAGATGTGTCGAACCATTTCATGTGAGAAATACGCCTCAAAGTTGCAGGTTTCAGAGCAGACTTCGTATCGTTTATTTACTATGAGCTGAATGTGTTTCAGGGTCTCAGCTGGCTGCGGGAGCCTCACTCACTGGTCAACAAAACGCTCTCTTCGGATTTACCCGTATCACATATACTAATGTATGCATGATGGTAGCTAGCTGGCTCTTGGCGCTGCCGTAGTAGATAAAACTTCATTTTCAGGCTAACCAGTGCTATAGCCCTAGTACACACCACCTATACTGTGTATATATATGCCCATTTAACGGGGTTGCCCATGGTCAGCCCTCTAACAACAGCGTTGATTAGGTACTCACGTACTTCGTAGTCCCAGTGCTGGCGTCCATTTCTTAGGTACTGAATACATGGAGGGAGAATAGGGGTGAGGGACTCTATGGTCACGCTAGTTAAGCCTTTTCATCAGCTAGATACCTCTTTACTACTGCCACATTTTTTTCCGCAAAACAATCACCTCCCCTATCCCATCAATTCCATTCGTGGTTCCGGAGTTCGACATTTCGACAGACGAACCGATTAGGTACTCTACCGAATTTGAGTCCGACTGTCGTTGCGAAGGAGCAATAAAATTCTCGGTTCGGATGCGAAAGCCATCATCCATCCAAGCTCACTCCGTGTCTAGACGGGGCCACAGGGGGCGTATGCATGCTGTGGTCAGCAAGCAAGTGTGATTTTGTCTCCTGCAGCGCGCAGGGATTTCGATCCCTCGAGTCCTTCGCTATGTACTTACTATATTGAGAAGGAGGTTGCCGTTTCTGCATGTTCATTCAAATACAAGGGCCTTGCCAATTGCAAGGCTCTTTTGCTTTTCATCTCCTTATGTGTCGAATTGTCAGTCGGTCAGACGCGTCGTCTTCCTGTTCTACTGCTATCGCCAACACCACCATGAACGCCCGAAGGACATTCTTATGATTGACGACGGAAAATGTCGTATCAATTGCGACCAGCGCAGCCGCAGGAGGGGAGTTACGATGTGTATGGCTCTGGCTACGGGCATGGGCACGGGTATGGGTACGGGTACCAGGGCCAGGTCTACGTTCAACCGCAACAACCTCAGATAATACATCCGCAGCCGCAGCCGCCTCCGCCAGCGATGTACTACAATGAAGGGTGGGCACGGACTCACAGCTGGATCGCGAATCAGCCCCCCACGCTGCCCCCGCCGCCGCAGGCGAAGACGCCATTCAGCGAGACGACCGAGAGCAGCATGTGGGACCGCCGCACGGTAGGAGGACGATCGGCGATGCCGCCGCGGCCGCCGAAAGGGAACCGTAGGATATGTGGTATCAAGCGGAACCACTTCTTTATCATTCTAGCGGTTGGGTTGTTCTTGCTAGTGATCGCCGTCGCCGTCGGCCTAGGCGTGGGTCTCGGAACGAGGAAGAGTGATAATGTTGCCGACTCAGCTTTGGCTGACGGTGCAAGGTGAGTTACCCCCTTTTCTTTTCCCCCGGTATCACGGAGAGTTATGCAACATAGCATTGTACTCCTTCACCAACTCCGAAATGCCTTATTTCTACTTTCTCGATTCAATATGACTGTAGGTGCGTATCTGGGCCTATGATAGGTCCGTACTGCGCTGGAGGTTGGGTCGAGCTCACGTCAGCGGGAATATATCAACGCGCCAGCATGTGCTTGGCACTCATGCAATCTACCATGAAATTTATAATTCGATGCCATCAGCAAGCTGACCCCACACCCCCTTAAGCAGCTCCTCCCCGTCCTCGAGCTCGACGCCGTCCCCGACGACGCCCACAAAGACCACAATGACCAACGCTTCGCCGACGCCTAGCTTCACGGGTACCTTGGTACAGGCACCCATAACCTGCCCGCAGGACAATAACACAGTGTACATATCATCGGGCACGTCGAAGCCGTTCAATGTGCAGTGCGGCCGGGACTATAACTCAAATAACGGGGCACGCGACATTAGGCACATGGCCGCGGGTACGATGGCCGAGTGTATTAATTCCTGTGGGCGTTGGGCCGGGTGCATCGGCGTCGGCTACGGTTACTACGAGCAGAAATATGAGTGTTGGCTGAAGAGTGAGCTTGGCGAGCCCAATTGGAGCAGCCAGTGGTATTTTGCCCAATTACAGCATATGCCGTGACGACGTATAAACGAGTTGGTGACGATAGGCATGCAATATACGACTACGAAAACCCGCATGAGATGCACGCCGCTATACTCAAGCTACTATATATTTACATGCGGTCTTTCTGCTTACAGTGTTTTGCGTGGGAAGTCGGAATGGACACGCTAGGTTGTTTTCCTGAATTAGGCGAGGCGTCCGGAGTCGAAGAATATATTCTCATGGGACGTTGCTACATATGTGAAAGATATCTAATGTAATTAGGAAGCGCAGGGTCAGATATACCCAATATCTTACGTATTCAAGTATACGTATACGTCCCCTGAGAAGTCGAGGAAGTAATTCTTAGCCTGGACCATCAACATCCACGAGAATATATGATGTATTAAGCCCCCATCAGTTTTTTTCTCCTGACGTGGGTTAGTAGGTCTATCCATATTTACTTACAACATGCCCCGGCGAACGAAACCAGCGTTCATTTCCTGAGCATGAGCACGACCCAAGCCGCGACACGATAGCCGACCACAATCGCCAACATGATGCCGACATTGCGTCCAAGATGGCCCGTCTCGTACCCATAGACATCCAGGACGCCCTGACCGGCGATCTGGCAGCGGTCGGCAAGCGACGTCTGGTACATGCAATTGCAGCCGCCCGCGTCTCCTCCTCCTCCCACCCTCGCGCACTCGTACGCGCGCCGGCCGCCGCCGAACTCGTTGACCATCATGCCCTCGAAGACCCACTTCTGGTAGTCCCAGTAGTGGAAGACGTAGCGGTAGAAGACGTTGAGCAGGGCGGGCTGGACCATGAAGCCGCCGACGCTCATCCACAGGCCGTTGGCGAAGGCCACGAGCGCCAGCGACACGACGAAGTTGGGGAACAGCGACGTGAACAGCACCACCAGCGACTCCGCCGCCAGCAGGTCCAGGTACAGCCACAGCACCCACGTCAGGAAGGCCGTCGCGTCCGGCCGGAAGTTCGATAGGAAGTACGATATCAGGGAGAAGAGGAGCGAGATCAGGACTGCGATTGTTAGGGTAGATACGCATTTAGATGAAGCGGTGTCGTCCACTTACAAAGGTACGGGATTCCGATCAGGAAGTTAGACAGGATCAGCTCGGTGGCACCGTAGAGCCCGTTCTGGTGCTCCTTAACGTACTGCTGGCGGTCCTCGAGGAAGGCCGGGACGTAGGCGACAGCCATGAAAGACATGAATGCCGACCCGAAGAACTAAAGATACAAAGCATCAGACTGTTAGTTTCGCGCTTGACACGGGCGGGCTGAGCATAGGCACAACCGGAAGCAGGGGGGAATGACATACGAGGGCGTTGATGAACGGGATGATGGACGCCTGGTCCGTGTTCAGTCGCAGCCACACCGTCCCCATCATGATCGCCAGCCCCGTGTACATGGCTATGCGGATGCCGTACGCGACGACGTCGCGATAGCTCTTGATGAACGAACGGTGCAGCAACGTCGCGATCAAGCTAAGGCGGCTGGGCTTCCTCCTCGCTGCTGATAGGAGCCGGGAGGAAGCATCTGCCTCCGTAGTGGTAGTCCTTTGCTCCGCGGCGCGGATGGTTTCGTGGACGCGGGCACGATGCGCCGAGTGCTCCCATGCGCCTTGGAGGTCGTCCACGAGTTTCTCGGCGCCGCTATGATTCGCGGTGAAATCGGTGTTCACCATTTCGAGGAGATACTCCGCCGGGTTGGTGTTCGTCGGTATCGCGTAGCCGGACTGTGCGTAATGCTCTGCCACGCTCTCGACCGGGCCAAAGTAGTGCGGCTTTCCATTCGACATGAGCAGCAGCTTGTCGAAGAGATTGAACGTCGATGTCGATGGCTGGTGGATGCTCGCAATTACGATCACTAATATGACGGCGAAGATGACGACGTTAATAATTGAAGCTTGCGCGTAGGTAACCAACTGTCTGTGGGATTGCTCACAGTTATTCTGCCGTGCCACGCTCCTGAGATAATTAACAACTTCCCAGCTAGCGACCGAGTCCAGGCCACTCGTCGGTTCGTCAAGAAAGAGGATTTTGGGACTGGTGATAAGCTGACTGGCAACGCCAACGCGACGCTTCTGGCCGCCGCTTATGCCTTTCCGAATTGGAGTGCCTATGAGCGTGTTTGCCTGGCCTCGAAGGCCAAAAGATTCGAGGAGACCATTAATACGAGTCAGACGCTCTTTGGTAGAGAGAACACTGGCGAGACGTCAGGGCCACTGAAGATGAGGGGCATAAGTTGGAGGAGGCATCACTTAATACCTTGAGTTGGTTGACAACTGGGCAGCAAAGTCTAGCGTTTCTCGCACCGTGAGAGAGCCGATCAATGAGTCCTCTTGCTCAACGAACGCACTGATTTCCCGGAATGTGTTGAGGGAGACATTTGAGCCGTTGACCAGCACGGTGCTCGAGACTCTCTGCGCATTGGCGTCGCGATGGGCGAGGACGTTGAGAAGAGTGGTCTTGCCACATCCCGAAGGTCCCATCAAGGCACATATCTCCCCTTTCCCGATCGTTAGAACGGTGGTAGTGGAGACTTTTGTATCCTCGAGCTGGGCAACTTACCTGCCTCCACGATCCCCTCGACATTGTTGACGATGTTGCGTAGTTCTTTTGTATTCCTGTCCTTGACGGTGACGGTGACATCTTGCCACGCTAGATTATGGACTGTGGTGTTCAGCAGATGCGTGTCGCCTTGTTCGACATCGATATCAACATCGAAATCGAACGCGGGCGGAGTAGTCATCATGCTCAGTCCCTAATTTCCGACTCTAGGTTGGGCAGGGGCGTATGATGTCTTGCTCCTTTCGGCTATTGACATTAAGTGATGTGAATAGTGGCTTGGGCGATATATCCTATAGCTATCCTGATATAAGTTGTAATTGGGGAGACGATGGTTTAGCTACACATTGTAGACCTTAAGATAAATATACTTAGGAGACGATTATGATGTGAACTTCGGTATAGTAGCACAAACAGTTAGGCTCATTAACGGCCAGGCCGATAGAATGTTGGCCTCACAAGCCACTCCATATGGTACCGAACTTATGCTAGAAATAATAATCGGGCTACTCATTCACTCGTGTGCCCACGAAAGGAGATTCTCATACCACTTGGCACTTGATATTGCAATGAAATTACTAGTTTGGGTAGGGAAGAAGAAACGGGTATTACGCGTTTCAAAACCAGTCGAAGAGGTCGAAAATTGGGACGAAGAGCTGGTCGCCGAGTTTCAATAGAGCGCATCTAATAGAGGCAGCAATATCACTCGTGGCAATCTTTACGACTTTAACCAGCGAACCAGCTTCTTCGGAAGGCAATGTTGGTCTCGTGCTGTGCCGCCGTAAGACGCCAACACGAGAAGACATCTGCGTTTTACTTAGAGATTGCCGTTTCATAACCGAATCATGGCGCGTTTGTCACGAACTAACATTACAAAGCATGTAGGAACGATGGTAACCAATCAGCACCTAAAAATTACTTAGTCTAAGGGACAAAGCTGACATGCAACTGCAGGCAGCCCTATCGAGGCTCAGCTCCGTGACTGTGCCATACCGCCTAGCGGGTATCTGCTGAATAGCTCCAAATCACTTTATTACGGGGTCATCTTCTGCAGGGGTGAGGTGAAGCTGAGGGGTTCTTTCGCCGAGCACATGTTCCCCGGAGCTAAGACTTCGGGCTCTCTCGCCGATCTAGTCTACCGGACCGCCATCCACATGAACCACGGGTAAATATGGGTCGCCGATATAATTCAAACTATGACGATGTCCTGGGGAAGTTAACAGGGGGGCGGGCGAGCTATGTATCCAACTCTGGCCCTAGATATTAAGCCTCATTTCATAGGGCTCCCGACTACGGATCCGTAATCGCAAAGAAATCGGTACTCGTCTATCTTGACAGACAGCGTTAAGAGGCCCAGGTAGCCTCTATCAAAGGAAAAAAAGAAAAATCGTGATTATGATGGACAATATAAGATATCAAAGTCGATTCATATTTCGGATCTCTCATATCCCCGTTCTCTCGGTGGCCATTGATGGTGACAGGCACGATCCATCCCTACCCCTGAGGCAAACGGCGACTAATAAGTGAGGCGGCGAACTCGTTACTTGTAACCAAAACCGACGAAGGATTAGATAATCTAAGATGAGGCTTACAAAGGGGGCTGGAGTTGCTCTCCATGTAAGCACAGCCCTAGCAGACGCAGAAGCCTGTTAAAGCCGATGATTTGTTCAACCAACTTTTCAATTAACTACCGCCATAGGGCATGCCAAGAAAGTAGGTAGCATGTGTCACTCCTCTTAGCGTTCCTAGATCGTAGCGAATATGGTTCCCGCTCAGCTCGCTAGGGGACCTGAGCATTATGCCGATAGGCTCAGACAGCTTGCCGAAGTTGTATTATACGGCGATTAGATCTACTGCAGACGCCGACTCTCCACGTGCTGTGCCTCATAGTAAGCAACACCACGGACGGTGTGGGCGCTGGATTGGTTTCAGAAACATCTGGCCGCCCGTCCTATTGGGAGCCGTATGTTTCAACTTTAACGGTCTGGCCTACGGGGGCCAAAGAAAGAAGAAGAGATCGCATCATCGCATTAATGAGCTTAAACGGCGACCGGCTTGAAGCACGGCGTCGCTAGACGCTCATGCACGGCTCGGGGAATGTGAGACAACAGAAATTAGTTAGTTTTCTAGGTAGTCATACAATATACATCCCATTTTACACAAGTGTAAAAGCAAGCATCTTATATTGGGTCGATACGCGAAGGTGGGAGAATCCTCATAACCAAGCCATTATCAGACAGACCTGATACCATTGACCCCTTTTCCCTGCCTTTTCCCATTCCAAAGGCATATACGCCTCCCTGTGTAGGCATTATGGCCCCCTTACAGTTCAGTTGAAAGACCGCAGGTCCACCACCCGCCGGAACTCCGAACATACCTAGACAGACAGACAGAACAAGAACACTACCACCAACCTAGCATCATCCACCAAGGAAACCAACAGAATCAAGGGGGCCATAGGGGTACAATGTCGTTACAACCAACCGCTTTAGGCTTCACGGCGCACTGCTGAGCATGGTATTGATCTCGGACATGATTCCTTCGTCCGTTGCCATGCTGCTGATGATCTCCTCCTGGGTAAACCCAACCCAGAACGACGGGTTACTCTGCTGCGCCTTCTTCGCCCGGTAGATCTCCTGCGCGACGCCCTTCACCTGTCCCGAAGCGTTGGCGGCGGCCTTCCAGACATCGCTGAGCTTGTTCAGGGCCCCGATATTCAAGCGGATCTGTTGCCGGAGGTCGTCCTCGTCGTGGATGAAGTACAGGGCCCATTTGCTGAGATGGACGATCGAGGATAGGGTTAGGACGCACGTGAAGAAGTGCGTGTGGCTCGTGATCGGTGCGTTGTACGTCACCATCTTGCTGATGTTACATGCGGCTGTAATGATGTGTCTCGTATGGATATTGAAGTTATCGCCACTTTGCACCGATCGATGTGGTGCGCAAGAGGTGACATCACGAGCCGGTGAGGTATCTAGCTGCGAGAGAGGCTGGTGCAGGATAATTGAACAGCTGGCCGAATTATTAGCCATGAATTCACCAGGTTAGTTTGTATCAAGGAGAAGCCCTTACGCATGGTTGATCATGTGTGCCTGGAACATCATCTCGTCCGGCTGACAGTCTTTATTCAAGCTATCCCGCTTCGATGGCGGCAGATGCATCCTCCAGTTAGACAGTTGCGATTCGATTCGGTCCACGTTCTCGTTGTTCGGGAAAGCGTTGTTTGACAAGCGCATCATGCGCCCAAGATTCCTAATCGAAGCAACTCGATAGGCAAACGAGGAGAACTCCCGTTCCTCTCCCGAGAATATCTGATCGTCAAATTCTTCCAGGTACATCGGGCGTGGAATAGTCTACCAATACTAGTCAGCCAAACACAACAGCATACGATTTAACATTGCGAGACCTACTCCTGATAAATACTCGTGTTCTTCGCACGGAAGACCCACATCAGCCACGATATCATAAAGGAGAAAATTGGTTTGTCTATGCACGCCGGCGACCATCCCATCGACGACGAATAAATCCCACCAAGTGCGCCGCCAACTTTCCTCTAACCGTGGATTGCCGGCCCCGTGCATTGTGGCAAAGGCCCTGGTGTAGAGACCGATTTCTATGGCAATACGCTCGACGTCGGAAAGGATCTCCCGCGCCTTTTCCTGCTGGCAGCTGCCGTCGAGCCCTATAAGAAGAATAACCATAGCCTGAACCAGAAACCCGTCCTTAGCGACGTCCGGGGCGTAAACGAGCCGCATGGCTTCCTCGAAGAAAGTAGCGCGGGAAGGACCGGCATCGATGTACAAGGATCCGGCCCATCTCATCGCGGCGAGTAGATGCTCGAGACTTCTCTCTTTGGCCATCCTCAAGATATGTTCCTTTGGCAAGACAGCCGGGTGGCCAGCGTAAAAATAGTAGTAGAAAGAGTCAAGGCAGCGCTCTGGGACTGTCTGCTGCGGGCGCGGAGTGGCTTCAACCATCGCCCCAGTCAAGCTGTTGAGGTAAGGGTTCCTGTATAGCTGGAGGCTGTTCAGGCCGGGAGGCGCAAAAGGCGTGCCCGGCGCATCTGGCATCACCATGGCGGGGTTAAAGGTAGCTAGAGTGGGCGCGGCGGGCGTTGACACCGCCGCGCCAAGCAGCATGGGACAATTATCGCCGCCAGCAGAGGGCGGAGAGTCAGAAGCGTGTCGCTTGTTCGGATTTGGAGCCGTGTTTCTCCTAGGCCCCTTGTAGCCACGACGAGAAGCCACATAGACGCACTCCGAGTTGGATGACAGGCAGCGCGAGCACGGGTTTAGTCCGTCGCATTTTAGATGTTTGCCTCTCTTATGGCAACCAAGGCGTCCAGTTAGCAAGATAGATAGCTCTATTCGGATACACTTGAAAAAGAAAGCTTGTAGACTCACGCAAGCAAGGCATGCTGCCGGGACGGTCGGAGGAGGCGCCCGTGAATCGCTAGACCCCGGGCCAGCAATCGGGGTTGGGTGGGGTGACTGATTAGACATTTCCGGGCCAATAAGTAGCTCGGATGGAGATCCATTCGACGAAGTCGAGGGCGGATTCTCGGGTGAACGCGCGTAAGAGTCCATGAGGAGTTCGGCCTGTTAGCAGACATCAATTGCCCAGTGGCAGCGAAAGCTCAACGCGGAATGCGCGAAAGGGTCTGATAGATCTTTGAACTTGTGGTCCCAGAATGCGGGTTGAGAATGACGACCATGGAGGCGTTGGAAGAACGATTGCCGGCAAGACTCCAATTGAATCTGAGTGGCTACAATCGGGATATATGGTACTCCGTCGAGGCTCTGTCTATCAGCCAACCGCTTGGTCGCCTGCCTGTTTAGCAAAGAAGGTATGAAGTAGGCTACCTAGAATTCTCCCTTGAAATGCCAGGTTTTCAAGATCGTACGGGCCCAGTGTCAACGCTGTGGCTGCCCCAGCGGAAGTTGGGCCTTAAAAATAATAAGGATATTGAAACTGTTCCCTCACGCGCGGGAAAGGAGCCGCCTTCAACGGTGTTCAGAATAGATAAGCACGCGAGGATATAGAGATGGCGACTTGGCAGCCAAGGCGACGTCGGGAAACAAGGCGAATATAATTAGTTTCAATGTTACTTTACACTCGCAACGTTGGTTACGGCGATGGCACTGGCAGGGTGGGGGCTAAGTTGTGTGGTCGCGAGAGATGAATTTCGCGATGGGAGATGGCGAATTTTTCTTAATTCTTTTTTTTTTTTTTTTTTTTTTTCGACGAATAGGTTGGCGGCGCTGATTGATGTTCTAACGACCGCGGTGAGGGGTCGATATTTTCACGAGCGTTAACATACCCATGTGCAACCCTTGCAGGGAGCCAGGACGCAAGGTAAATAGATAAATTAGAAATCATATCTTGGAATACTATCAACCCCCGGTCTTTATATACAGGGATTAACGGGATAACGTGGGTTACAGCAATCTAATAAGTTCCCGGTCCATCGATCTGTGTAATTATTTCGATGTTTTGACTATGAGGATCCATTAGTTTTATGTCGTTGTTCCTGTTTTTGATGTAGTTGTTCTTGTTTCCTCTCCAGAGATCTACCAGTGATCGACTATGCCCAGGTAGCGGCCAAACGGGCTAGCTTGTTAGTATTACGTGGATCTCTACGGCTGTGAAGACTAACTACTACGCCCGTACGTACTAGGTTACGTATATATAGCAGCAAGCTCGCTCGCTTTAGCGGCTGGTCAGTACCGAGTACTAATAGTAAATTAGAAGATAACTGCCCGGATAACTAACAAGTGAAATGTCCCGAGACGGCACTATGTTATAGTTCGGATGTCCCGGTAACAGACTAGAGAGTACTTGATCCCCATCATATCCATCATCCAAGACTGAAGCCTTTCATCCACCGTCACTGTTACACTCTACTAGGCTTGTATGATTGGTCATTGAGCTTTCGAGTCAAGCCGTCAGACTTGGACCAGTTACTTACATAGGTTACCTGATATCTTTGTGAATGCGGAAAAAAAAAAGAGACTTGGCGACTAGAATATGGAGAAGCACGACAGGAAAGTGAGTTGTCATTTTTGATAATGTAGATGATCTGTTGATGAGTGAGACATACCTATCTCTTGGCTGTCAGGAAAAGATGGGTGAAATGAAGGAATCTAGGCGTTGTTTTCAGCTGGCCATTAGCTTTAGCCCCCCAGCTGATGGTCTACCGAATATTGAACATCCCCGGTTGCACAGACTAACGGGTAAGGACATGCACGTCTAGACTATCCTGTTCATCATTGATTATTTTTCTAAGATCATTTCTAATCTTCTCATCAAGACTCATCGCTAGACAATGTTTTTCATATTGCCAAGATTGTAGGTACATGTTCCCAATGGTAGTTGGACGTGGTCTGGTTGCACAACATCCTCCTATGTTTGTCTAATTATTATTGCTCCGAGTCAAAGCATACGTAACCATCTTTGACCTCTGGTTGTACGTCAGCACGTATTCAAGGTACGGACGAGCGACTGGGGTTCTACGATGAATAATTAGTACAGCGGCGACATTATCTCTGGAATGGCTTCCGAGTCATTGATGGTCATTACGCTATGGCAAGGAAATGTACTCATATCAAGGCCACGTGAGCCAGTACGAAGTTGCTATCCATCATCGCTTAGATACCCTACTTAGACTGAAACTTTGCATCGTCTCCAGGGTATTGCTTAGAGAACCTAGGCCTTGGTTCGTTGTTATTTGTGTGCAAGTAACATCACCTCGTTATCAACATGGACCACTAAACCATACGAGGTTCACATTCATGAGCTAAAACCAATAATGTCGTCGTTTAGATTGCTCGACGCAATCATGCCGGGCATGTTTACGAGTCAACAGGACTTTGGTGGTCCTGATTCGTAGAAATAATCCGTAAACGGCATATGCAGATGATACTGTATCTAAGATGCTTGGAGGGCCTGCACAGCGAGCCCAGATCCTGCAAGTTCTCGGGCACATCGCATATCTATTGATGGAATATTGAGAAGGGGTTGTTATGAGGTTTAGCCCGGGCTTCATTGTCCTCTCCCATCAATAAAGGGGCTCGCTTCTGCATTATCTCGATCCAGTCGACAAGGCGTGGCCAGCGCTTTCATCACTTGAATACCAACCAAGTTGTCCATGAGAAACTTTGGAAGAACTCCCGTCCCACGATAGACTAAGTACATCATCAGATGTTTAGAACACATAGTCTAGTAGAAATCAACAGGTATCTTGAACTCGCCACACTATCCCGTAAGCGACAACTCATACCAGACTCATCTGAATTCATTGGTAAGAAGTAGAACCGGTACATGTCTAAGCAAGTGTTCTGTACATGAGGCTTACTGGTCCGGAACTGACTTCGTGTGTTTCAGAACAACAATGTCCACTCGTTGGGAGGCCAAGTAAGCAGGCCCATAAGACTAAAGGCGTGTCCTACTACGGTGAAAAACATGAGGATGGGACAGGACCTTCCACCGGAGATTCTGACACACAACACGCTTGCTACTACATACGTAACACTACTTCAGGCTCCATCAAAAGTCTAGTTGGAAGAAGACACGATGCCTTAAGCTGAAAAGATCCTTTAATATCGAGATGGAGCGTTCAACATCGTAGATTGGCCAGCCTCCTTGATATGGCCCATTAGATAACGTAAAGGGGCAGATATACCCGAAGACACCCTTGGCATGCGTATGCTGAACGATATCGCGATTCCCGCTATACCCGCCAGGAAATACGAGAGCAGATAGAGTATGCAACTGAGGATACAATACTACAATGGTGCTGACATTCATGTATGTGCTCGGCGATGTCAAGTCCATCTCCACCATATCCGGCATCAGTTCAGTCGTCCGAACAGGGCTTGAATCTGCAGGCACCACAACTCATTCATAACTGCATGAATAGATTTGTGGTGTTCGAAGGAGTCTAATAGACAGATGGGAGTAATGATAAAATAGACTATTGGCCGTCAGAACATCAGCTCTAGCCACCTCTGCAACATTGGCAGCTAGATCGAGTGCATCGAGTGGCCCCCATTGATCCGCCATATATCCATCAGTGTGTCAAAGAACTCCTCGATGTGACTTATTTTCCTCACCGGCTTCCGAGTAAGAAGGTAGTCAAAATGGCGGGTCGACATGGCCACGAACAAGATAGAAATCAAGAAAACCAGAAGGTGACATTCTCAACACACGTTGCTGCTTGTGCGTCTCCTATTGTGGCTGGCCTTCTGCTTTCTACCGAGTGACTAAATCCAACCGGCAGCTACAGTGGCGGGTCGTGGGCCTCCTGCGACCACCCAATGCCATTGTAGTTATCTCCATGTCTGCAAGCACATGCATATCTTACCTTCGGAGTCATCCCTTCTTACTAGAGATGAGATGAGGCACCCACATAGCCTTTTCGGAACTATTAAGGATAGAAGTGAGAAGCAAGCTAGCATGGCGTTTCTAGTATATACCTGATATAAATAGTACGTTATTGAGCGGCGTAGATACTGTGAGCCAGCAGTTCCGTTAGCAACAAACTCTTAATTAGAGCAACTGATGAACATGCATGTAACCTTACCTATTAACCTACGGAAGTAGAAGAATTTAAGGTATTCTATCGCTCACCCATTCAAAACTTCTAGACGTGCCGAGTAGCCTATTCAGCATCCACTTCGAGACGCGGTAGGGTATATTCCATGGCTACGGTGGCAGAGAAGGCTGAGAGACTTGCTGCCAACGTTCGTTCCAACAGGTCCTATGTACCATAAAGAAGTTACAACATATTGGCCAGATACCTATGCCGCTAGAAGTAAGCAATCCGTTTCATATTTCCCTGGAGCGTTTTCTCTCCACGGACAGGTCACCCCCTTATTGCTCCGCTTGCCTGCGCCCCTTGCCCCCAATCCTTATTCTCGGACAACAACCCATTTCATTTTCACTATGATATGGGAAGCCGAAATGGTTTCCGGATTCGTCAGAATACTGTAAGACTCG
This sequence comes from Xylariaceae sp. FL0662B, assembly GCA_022376535.1. Classification (NCBI taxonomy): domain Eukaryota; kingdom Fungi; phylum Ascomycota; class Sordariomycetes; order Xylariales; family Xylariaceae; species Xylariaceae sp. FL0662B. The sequence goes on from JAJJKD010000092.1 coordinate 101,877, forward strand.
CCATCGTTGATGCTAACAGCATCATCCAATACCCCTTTATTGGCCCTGGTTCGGTAGATGTAGTCGCCGTACTCGTTCCTTGTCTATGCGAAAACTATAACGCTTTCGTATTATAAGCCTCCAAATGCACAATGAGGTCTATGTTTCCTCAAATTATTCATATCGAAGCGCGTAGGGGAAGTCCCGAGTTCCCCGAGTGCTCATGCAGATTTGATGAAAATATTTGGAACTTGCTCAGGCCATAGAACGACTAGAGCGGCAGGATGATACCATGTAAAATGCCAGAAATCTTCAAGAACGCAGAGCAAAATCGCCGCAGGTACATCACTTTTAGGTTTCATCTTAGTCGTTATTTAACACAGTTGCCACACAAGTCGTTGCTACAGTCATATCCTGTGAGTCGACCCGAGGAAATGACAAAGGTCTTGGCAGACTCATGGCAATCCAAGAGTGAAATAAGCTAGACCAATCTTTCCTGTAGGTCATACTTGCAGGTATCAAATGGCATATGTCGGTGAAAGTATAATAGCACAATCGGGAAGAATTTTCGCAATGGGGGAGTGTTGCGTACAAAGCAATCGGGTTCCGCCGCGCCCCCTCGAAATTGTCGCGTCCTACCTGAACGGGACAGTGTTCCACGCAAGCATTATACTCAGTAAGACGCCTAGGGCCCAGGTCGGGACGACGACAATGTAGGTGGTAACCGTGCAGTGGTGAAAACCTTACAATAGAAACGTGAGATATTCCTCCGTATTGAAGCCATAAGATCTTGCCGGAAGTTAAATGGTGACATATATACGGGCTAGCATCGCTTGGTGATTGCTTGTATGTGCTTATGTGATATCAACAGACCCACGAGACGATAATTGCTCTGTCAAAGGGTAGAGTACTCGCTGGGATGAAGAGTACTCAACAATGCCAGAGGATTGGCAGAGGATGTGTCCAACAGAGACAGACATATGCATGCTACACCAACTCGAAACGAAAGCTGAACATAACATAATAACCATCAGGTCCCTGGAGAGAACAAAGCTTGCCGCAACTTTCAGGTCTCTACTAAGAAGCTAGTGTACCTCAAGGATTGCGCACTAGTTGAATTAGATAACAAGCAGCATCTGAGCGGCCTTGACAACAAGATATTCATTGACGGTAGCGTGAATGAAACGAATACATCCCAAGTGAGAGATCGCTAATGCTGTTTGAGGAAGATCTAGGCAATGGTTTTCTCACCCCTATTCTTCACGAACTAGATGAAAAAGATACGAGGAGTCCGTTCCGTTTTGGTAATTAAGGAAGTGAAATTCATCTGACTTTCGGCTTGAAGAGCTCTATTGAAGCTAGCATTCGACAGCTTGGCTGTGGAGCTAGATATAATATATATACACCCGTGGGATGCTTGCCATTCTTCCAGGCAGCGATCGGTTCTCAGCTGAAGGGGACTCTAGAGCTTGCGTCTTTGACGTTCGGGGTCAAATTGGTGAGTTGCTGACTGGTAGCGTTTTATAGGATCAGACCTGACGGGAGAGGCATCACATTTATTGCTCATTCAATCGCTACTAGACAACATCCAGAATTACGCTGGCCTGAAACTAAGACTGGCGCACCTACGTGTCGAAGTGAACACCTTGGTGTTTGGAGTTAATCGGCTCAGTCGAGAATGTTCCTGTATCCATTTAACTTAATGGGTTGTGGGTTTCTCATTTATTCCCCCTTTCTGGTACTCATCGGTATTGGCTATTGGCTCTGGATTCATGGAAACTCAATTAGTGTCATGACTGGTTCGAGGATTGATATGGCACTGCTCTTGGAAACGGAGCATTCTACATATATATTTAGTTCTTCTGTGTTTCTCTTTCTGAACGCAAAAGATGGAGCAACCGCCGGTATTGAAAGGGAGGAGTTGCAAGGCAGTCTCTACGGCCCTTTTTTTTTTCTGTTGGCCCTGCTACTGACGACTTTCCAAGTACGCTCTCCGAAAACATCGTTTAGTATCTTATATGAAGTCGAACGTAACTTTCGAGCCTCGCGAGTCAGGGGAACGATGCTGGAGTCAGCCAATGAGCGGCAGACTGCTTCCGCTGCAACACGGCCGTGACTGTACCACAAGCCTACTTACCTATGTAATGTCAGTTTGCGAGGTCTTTCACATCAAAAACGGCTATCTGCAACACGAAGAGACCACGAAGTAGCTGTCGTGGCCTTGTAGTGCCCCGCAGCCTAGGCCCTCACGATGTTAGAGATTTGGGTTGTGTAATTATATATAGTATTAATAATGGTCTATCGGCGTGTCATGTTACAAAAGCCAGTGGGAAAATGGTTTCTTGATACCTACTTACCTTAGGTATCGGTGAGTCTCGACAAAACGCCCCTATAAATCGCATATATGTTCGTATGTATACATTGTACTCTTAATCGTCCGGGCGGGTATGACTGATCAGCAATCTAGACTAAGCTGACTCCGAATTAGTCAGTTGAGGATCGGCAATGAGTTGTACGCGCCGCCGCTTTCGGCATCCCCTTTCCCCCAGCATGGTCTGGCTAGCCGATCGGCTTGGGATGATCGCTGTCAGTCAGGGTCCATCCACCCTCTCTTGGCCAATAACGGTTTTAGTGCATCCATGTTAGGATGGCTAGAACTCTTTTTGTCTTTGCCCAGACTTGTATCGAAGGTGTTTGGGCTTGAGTCAGGGCAAATGATCACTGAATCGTTGTTTATTAGGTGCATCATCTCAGCTAGAAATTAGGCTAGTATGTCATATACTTGATACCTAGTAGTTAGTAGATTGTAGTTCGTGGCTCAGGATGTGTAGGCTGCCTTACTGCACCGCGCGGTATGAAGCTATAATATCATGGATTAATTCGATGGACCGCCGTCGTAGTACAGCAGGCTCCGTGTGATTCGTAGAATCATCGGACTGAGGGTTACGTTGAAGGAATCAAGTACCCTTGTTCCCGAAAAGACGGAAATCCCGCCGTCGCTCAAGATTGAGGAAGTCTGGGGACGGCCTGCGTTGCAGCGCCTCGGCGCTTGAGTCGTGGAAGCGCGGACGCTGTGGTGGAGCCACGAACGTCGCATCGAAGACATCCTAACGGTTTTACAGCGAATGGAAGAAGGCATTCATATATAAGCACGCATATAGCCTTCAGTAAGTTTACCAATGTTCGTTTTCAGTTGTGGCACCGTGGCATTGCCCATTTGCGGTCGTCGACATACATGGCCCGAGATGATTGGGGTGCCCATGCCGTCTATACATCTGCATCTGCGGTAGACGAAGAAATCTCACTTTCTGATTTGCATTTCTAGTGTAGATGGAGGAAGATTGGGCAAGAAAACACGCGTCGCATTCATCAGTTGCTTGCGCTTTACGGCGCAGTGTGCTATCCGTAGCCGGCAAAACCATTAACACGAGAAGTGAGTCCTACATATTGACGCGACCCAGTTCTCTAGGCAAGAAAGATGTTGCGATACCTAACCGTGAGCATGATGTGCAGAAAGAACCTTGCTGCTTACCGATCACCCGACCTCTCCATCTTGCTGCTTGCCTAGAGAATACCGGTGGGGGCTAGGGCAGTGACTCTTGCGAGTAAGCAAGGCTCTCGAATACCCGGCTGGCTATGTATCTGCACTTCTTCTCTGTTTCTCGGTCGCTTTCCTGTCCAAGGGAACTTGAAGTGGGCTGACCATGTGAGACAAATGGATGGGAGACTATTCCACTGCGTATTGGGTTTGTGTTTCCGACTCGTGGGTAGTGACAGGCTGGTTGCTTTCATACGCGGTGCCTCGACAAGCATGTTTCGAAGCGTACAAACATAAGAGAACCGTTCAGCACAAATATCCTTATTGTTTCTAGGTTAGTATACGTATGTACTATATATGAGTAGTAAGTAATAGCCCGGTGCCTCCTAGTGCCCGTGTTCGATTCGCAACCCCCTCTGGATCTACCGGGATGAATCCCTGGAAAAAAGGACCCTGAATTTGAGATTCTTATTAGTGGTCCAAATATACGTTTTTCTTGCTGATGATCACTTTAGCGTCCCACCTGAAAGGGGATTCCCCCAACGAGAGCCCACGTTTTCTGCAGGTCTACTGCCGCTAAAACCGACCTCTTTGAACATTCAGACATTATGCGGTGAACCGTTACTCGGCTGCCCGGGTCTCGAAAACTAACGCAGTAGCGGTGCCGCAACGCCTCACTCCGGTCTCTCTACCGTGGACCCTTGGTCTCTTGGCGAGCCTTGCTTCGTCTATCCAGCCTAGTCCTATCTCGCATTACCCACTCAGCTGATAGCGATTCAAACAGGTACATACATAGCTACCTAGAATGGCGTTTCCCCACGCCTTCAAGGAGGATTTGTGCCAGATGCGCCTTGTCTATCTCGTGCAGGGTGTGTCACCCAATCGTGGCCAATAGATGGAGATCCGCCCGCCGGGGGCTTGCCTTTTCGAGCCTCTTAAGTATGCCGGCTCTCTGCCTCATTGTCGGTGAATGGTCATGCGCGTTTCTCTTCTATGTCCCTTCCGCTTGTTTATTATTTCCGCCTTGCCTGTTTGCTAGAGCTTTAGAGGTAGTCCTTTTAGTGACCTACGTGTAGGGGTCTTCTTAATCTGTTGAAGCATCTAGCTGGCGTTGGGTGCTATCCTGAGTTCTACTGTCCTAAACCGACATATTAGTTACATTGTAAGTGCCTGACGTCCGTTCCATGATAGGTTTCACGGCTTGGGTACTTGGGCTAGCACTGATTGAAACGTTTTCTAGCATTACTAAAGCCTTAAAGCCCTTGAATATCTGGAATTTATTTGACACCGTCGTTGATCCAACCAAATCAAGAGAGTAGTTCATCATGCCTAGCCCTGCTGCTCAACGAGATCTTGCTAGGTTCGGATACAGCTCCTCGAGCGAATCGGACGAACCGCCACGGAAGACGACCACCCCCAACAATAATAACCAGAACCAAAAGAAGAAAAAGAAGCGCAAACCGCCGCCTCAGCAAAGCATTAATAAGATCTGGAGGCGCTTTACGAGTAAACAGTTCAGCAAGGCACTCTCAGTCCTACCATTCGATCCAGTACCGCTCCCGAGTACTCCCGAGCGACCGAATGAGCTCCTCAATGCAGGATACGAGCGTGCTAGAGATGAATGTTCACGCAAAGTCAAGAAGATCATCCAAGAATGTCGGCGGGTTAACACTCGTTACAGAGATCCTGGGTTTGATCTGGTATGGGTTCCTTATTCTATTCCCCCGTAAAATAAAGCATATGGGCATTCAATGTTGACAAATAGCCCGACATTAGGATTGGGACCTCAAATGGGCTAAGGGTCATTGTCTCAATTATTTGGGATCAAATAAATTCGATCTGTCGAGTTCCCGGCTTAGCACTAGCACGTCCGTCCCGAAAGCGGTCAAGCGGGTGCACGAGATATTTGAAAAGCCTACTTTCATGAAAAACATAGACCCCGGGGATGTCAAGCAGGGTGCGCTTGGCGACTGCTGGCTTATTGCGAGTCTAAGTGCATTGGCCAATGTCGAGGACGGCGTCAAGCGCGCCTGTGTTGAGTACGATACTCGTAAGTCTGACCTGTAACTCATCGAATATCTCGTTGTCTTACTTACGAAATACCTACCCCAGGAATTGGAATCTATGGCTTCGTCTTCTATCGGGACGGTGAATGGATCTACTCTATTATTGACGACAAACTGTATCTGACTTCACCGTGCTGGGATTCGCCCAGTATGCAGCGTGAAATGCTGCAGCAGATTGACCGCGAAGAGCCTGAAAAGGTATATCGTAAGACTTACCAAACAGGGTCCAAGGCCCTGTTCTTTGGCCAGTGCAAGGACCAGCATGAAACCTGGGTTGCATTGATCGAAAAGGCTTACGCCAAAGCGCACGGTGATTTCGCTTCGCTATCAGGCGGCTGGATCGGCGAGGGCTTGGAAGACCTCTCTGGTGGCGTGACCACTGAGCTTCTGGCGTCTGACATCCTCGACCTCGATGGGTTCTGGGAAGATGAGCTCTGCAAGGTGAATCAAGAATTCTTATTCGGTTGTTCCACAGGCCTTCTAGACGGCGGATACGGCCACCGAAACGGGATTCATGAGGGTCATGCCTACGTTGTGATGGATGCCAGGACACTAAAGAACGGCCAGCGGCTTGTCAAACTCCGGTAAGTAACCTGACACCATGCTTTCTTAGCTCCATATCCTGATAGAAAACCAGTAACCCTTGGGGTAAGATCCGCAAAGGTATATGGGAGGGTGCATGGTCCGATGGCTCGAAGGAATGGAATAATGACGTGAAAGAGGAGCTGGGCCATCAATTCGGGAACGACTCTGTTTTCTGGATTACTTATGAGGACATGCTTGAGAAATACCAGCATTTCGATAGAACCCGCCTCTTCCGGAACCCCGATTGGAGATGTTGTCAGCGCTGGATTGGTGTCGAGGTTCCGTGGAAACCGCAGTGGAACGAGAAGTTTCACTTCAAACTGACAAAGGAGTCTCCTTTAGTTCTAGTACTCCAGCAGCTCGACAACAGGTATTACAAGGGCTTGTATGGCCAATACAGCTTCCGGATGCACTTCCGTATTCATGAACAGGGACGGCCGGATAGCGAAGAATACATTGTCAGGTCGCATGGAAACTATCTGATGAGCCGCTCGGTGTCCATAGAAATACCATGCATGGAACCCGGGGATTATTCCGTGTTCATCAGCGTTATGGGCGAGCGCGATACAGACATGCCGTCCATCGAAGACGTGGTCAAGCGTGAGTGTCGCAAACGTGTCGAGAACGAGAAACTGGCCCAAGTAGGCTACGCATACGACCTAGCACACAGCAAGGGTGTCGCGCATCTCGAACAACTTGCCAAGCTTCGCAAGCAAACTGACCACAAGAAAGCGAGCAACTCGCGAATGAAGGAGCGCCGTAAGATGTGGGAGAAGCGCCATCTGAACCGCGACATCACGAAGAAGCAGACAAAGAAGAACCAGGAGAAGCGTGACAGACGCCGGGAGGCAGAGGATGCGAAGAGAAAGGCCACAGCAGAGGTTGAAGCGGCTGAGCAGAAGAAGAAAGAGGAGGTTGAAGCAGCAGAAAAAAAGAAGAAAGAGGAAGCCGAAGAAGCCGAGCGTAAGAAGAAGGAAGAGGAGAACCCTAAACATGTTGCAGTACAGACGGACAAACCCGTGCCCGGCGAGGATAAGAGTAGTCAGACTGAATCTGGGGAAACTCAAAAGACCGAGGCCGCTACTAACCCGGAATTATCTGAAACAACGCAGGGCGCTCCAAGGAGCGCGCCTCCTGAACCTGCAAAGGACGAGAGCAAATCGTCTGAGGAAGAGAAGCCTTCTGAAAAGAAGGACGCAGAGACGCCCGCCACTACTGGAGATTCTCCTACCACAAAGACAGATAATGATAGCAGCGAACAGAAGCAGGCGTCTCCGCCTCCGCCAACTTATTCATCGGACTGTGATTCATCCGACAGCCCAATCGAGGACTGGGAGTTATTATATTCCTCAGACGACATGTCCAAGAAGCCCAGGATGGCCACCTCGCAGCCTCCCGCCGTTACTAATGATGACGGCGTTGAGAGTGACGGCGAGTCCGGCATGCCCGACCCATGGAATGCCATCTGCATCCTCGGGTTCCGAGTCTACTCGAAAGACGAGGACCTGGATCTCCGCGTCGTAGTAGAAGGCGGTGACATGACTGAAAACGGCATGGGCGAGAAAGGGGCTGCAGATATCGACAATGCTCAGATGAACGCCGGGGGTGAGCGTGAGAAGAAGAACAAGGAGGCTGAGAAGGTGACGGACGAGGTTGAGCTCGTCGACGGCGTCGCCGTGGTCAAGCAGAAGGTTGTCGCGGAGGATGAGCAGAAGGCAAACGATGAGAAGGCTAATGAGGCGGACGATGAAGAGGCTGCCGATCCCGCCAAAGAGGAGAAAGTGGAAGAGAGAAAAACAGACTCTGGCGACTCGAAATCGGAGGAGAAGGATGACACTGCGGATGGGTCCAAGTCGGATACTTCCGACTCGACAGACGATTCAACGCCTATACCCACTCCAGACTCAACTATAGACGACTCGAATATGGATTGCAGCCCGCAATACCCTTCGAGCAAGACGCGGGGCTCGTCTTAGAACGCCTTCGGATGATTTTTTACTACCTCGCATCTCATCACATTGCGTTGCGTTGCATTGCGTTAATTCATCTTACGTATAAATATTATGACACTAAGGTTATGCTTTACGTTGAGGTTTTCTTATATACGCATTTATGATGGTTTCAATGGATTTAGTTGATTGGATCGGGAGATTATAAATTTTTAAGGGGCCAAGCGATACTTGAGAAACGGTTACGCATCTGGATAGATTCGTTGTACAGAGTAACAAGATTGTCATATTCACTCTCTTGGCGATGATGAAAGTCAAGATTCTTTCACATTCCAAGTTCTAATAAATTTATTCAGATCTGTCGCTTACTGATATATGGGCATTCCTGACGCTCTCCGCTAACTTCGTGTCAAGATATCGGCGTGATACCTATTATCAATGCTGATATGTGACTTACCAAAGCGGCAGAGTCACCAAACGCCTACCAAATGAGCATTCTACCTATTCTCGGCATCGCGGAAAGCATCGTCGGTATCATCCGACGGCAACCTCTCCACCCGCCGCCTCTCCATTCTACTTCTCCAGGGCTTGTAGATGATTACAGAGCCGATACCTACGACGAGAAAGAGAGCGCAGATGCTCCCGCCGATGATGTCAAAGTGGTCACCAATCTCGCTCAGGCCATCCCAGAAGTCACCCTCTGGTTCCGCTACATTCTGCGCTAATGAGAGGATCTGGATGATGCCAATGAAGGCCGAGACAACCACCGTAATACCCGTCAGCACGATGGAATAGTACAATATCGCGACAGTGTCTCGCGCAAACGCTTTGGACGTGTAAAGCGCCATCATGAGTGCGCCGTCTGTGGTGTCAAGCATGGACATGCCAGCTGCGGCCTGTCAGCTATAAACCGGTCTCTCTCTCTCTATCTCAGCGTACAGACCTGTAAACAAAAGCGGGAAGATAAGGATGATCCAGAGGCTCGTCCCCTGCGCGCCCTGCACGCTGGCGATACCCAAGATGGCGATCTCGGAACTCGTGTCGAAGCCGAGGCCGAAGAGCACGCCAAGGGGGTACATCTTCCACGGGCGATCGACGACACGGAATACTTTCCGGAACACGGTAGCCATGAAGCCAGCGCCCTCGAGCTGCAGATTCGTCGCCGCCTGGTCCTCGTCCGTCCCGTCTTCGGGGTGATGGGGGTCTGGCTCGCGCAAGACCGCGCGCAGCCGGCGCACGAGGCGGTACAGAACCCAGCCGTTGCCGAGGCACAGCAGGATCAGGAACGCGGCGCTGACGCTCGTGCCGATGATGCCGCCGACGTACTGGAAGTTCTCGAAGCGGTCGCGCAGCGCGCCGCTCGTGGCCGCCACCACGATGCAGGTTACGATGACGATGGTGGAGTGGCCCAGACTGAAGAACGTGCCCACCGTCACGGGACGTTGGCCCGACGCAATGAGTCTCCTTGTCATCAGGTCGATAGCGCTGATGTGGTCGGCGTCCAACGCGTGACGGAGGCCTAGGGTGTACGAGAGCACGGCCGGGCTGATCATGGCCGGGTAGTAATGCAGCACTATGCCCACCGCTGCCCATACTACCGTATTAACGAATACCAGGAGGGATATTATCTGAATCACCGGCAACGGGAGTGCCTTTAGACGCTCGGGAACGGGTAGCGTGCAATTTGGTAACCGGGGCATCTTGGTCTCCTGAAAATCCGAGTATCTCGCCCGGCCTCGTGAGACCAACTATGGAAGGGATAAATACGTGATGTCGCAACTCTTATAATAATGTGAAGATGTGTAGTAGTCGAGAGGTATGGTGAGTTGACATCTCATCACACAATTGTGCTCCTCTCCCTTTATACTTCTGCTATTCCCCCACATAATCGACCGGCATGCCTGGGCACGATAAGATACAAGTAGCAAAATGGGGGGACTTGATTGGTTACTCGAATCTTTTAGTAATTACAAGTATCTGCCTTAGTGATACCTTAGATTCTTACCTTTGTAGAAGAGCATGAATACTTACTTACTTGAACTCCCACAACCACATGCTCAAGTCAGCGTGTTTATCAAGCCAAGCTACCTTTCTTCGAGCTCAATAAGGGAGATGTACGGCGTAAGAATGCCTGGCCCTGGAAGAGGTAGCAGTAAGAGTAGTAAGTGGGGTACTTGTGCAAAAAATGACTAACAGCTAATCGATTGGACAACACCAAGAATTATCACGATAAGCCACTTACCTAAGTGTAAATGACCTCAAAATATCCAAGAATGGATTGATTTATAGAAATAAAATAAAGGAATAAAAGAATGAAACTTGACTTGGCTCTCTCAACGATTAATCGGGATAAAAGTTACGGATACAGTTATTAACTGTTGCAGCGGCTACGTACGGATTAGATATACGCGCACTTGGTCATGAACAAAGATGTTTTCGGCGTGAAGGTGAAGTTCGGCATATGACATGATCAATGTTGTTTCGACAGTTTCCCAATCCTGCATTCTTCAGCTCTAACTCGTAAAATGCCCCATTGACCCCAGGTTTTATTTTCCTTTAACTTTCCTCCCAAGATATTGCAACTATATCTCCGAGTATAGGGAGTCTGTTGAATAAGACGAGCCAAATGCCTCTTTCTGTCTCGCTCAGCTGTTGTTCTGCCTTCTCCGAGCCGAGATGCTAGCAGAAGACGTACAGAGTCCGACTAGATACGGCAATCCAACGTGCTCGAGGCATCACAGAGAATATTTCGGCCTGGTCCGGTATTCCTGGGTAGCGAAGGTAGTTAGGGTCTCGGACGATACGGGACCCCTGTGACAAAGCAGTAATATCGACAAGTTGTTATACACTTCGATAGACTCGGATATCAATAATAATATCAGCAATGGTATTATCCCATAATCTAGATGGCATTGTTATTAAATAGCTTTCGGATCTAGTCCGGCAAGATCAAGATAGATTTAGCATCAACGTAAGTCATAGCCCAACCCGACGTTCTGCGATGCTTCTCTTAAGGTATGATGCGACCCCCTAAGCCTTGAGTGCTCTTGTGGTGCAGAGAACCCGAAGCACGTCCTTTGGACGATTCTACAACCCCCTTGTCCTGTCTGATGCTTATATCAGTATAATCAGTATATATATATATATATGTATATTATAACCCGGAAGTTTCTATCCTAAGCTTTTCATTAGCGTACGTCGGTTCTCGGGCCGAATGCGCACTTGCGATACCATTAATCTGTTGGATAAGAGCAGCATGTACAAGTTAACATCGGTGAAATTAAGACCCAATGGCCACATAAATACTTTCCTGTGTATGCGCAGGGCCTACCTATTTAGGTAGTGCGAGATTTTAAAAAACGCGAAGCTGGAATTTAGCAGGTTTGGGACAGCAGTTAGCGTCTTGAGTCTAGCTCTAGGCTTGGCTTCTAGATGTCAATCTACTCAAGGAACGGAAAATTAAGGGGAAAAGAAAAGCGTGTAATGTTCGGCCCAGTTAGAAAACCCACGCAAAAAAGTTAGAAATCCCACAAACTCCACTCAGTTATTTCCGAACCTACGCTAATATAGTACCCCTACCAAATTAAATACAGATCTAATACGTGTAACTGTTAATATAGTCGTATTAATATTTTAATTTTATTCTTATGCGATTTCTTTATTTACCATATTTTAATTATAATTATAACTGTAATTATAACTATAATTATACACCTTATTACACACTTATAATTATAATTTTAACCACTTTTAACTATTTTTAACTACTTTTAATAATATACTATACACTTTAATATACTTTTAACTATAATTATATACCTTATTATATACCTTAATATACCTTTAATTATAATTTTAACCTCTTTTAATAGTTTTAATATACCTTAATACTTTTAACTATAATTTTAACTATTTTTAATAATTTACTATATACTTTATTACCTTTTTATACCCTTTAAGCCATTTATTATAACTATTTAATCCTTTTAAATACCTTTAAATTAAAAATATTCCTTTTAAAAGGAATACTTTATAGTTATTTAAATTTATATTACCTATAAAGGTTACACTATTATATTAAATCCGAAATAAAAATATCTTCGTACCGGTAAATATATATATTACGAATTTCGTTATAATAAAAATAATATCTTTAAATTATAAACCTTTATAAATAATAAAAAATCTACCTTTTAAAAAACTAACTATTTTTTTAAAATTTCGGCTATTATTTGTAATAATTACTACTATTATAAAACCATTAACCTAAAATATAACCATTTTACTTTAAAATTACCCGATAATTATATTTAATATTAAATAATATTTAAAAATTAATAAAAAATTATCGAAAATAATACTATCTATCGAAAAACTATAAAAAATACGTAAATAAATTTCCTTAACGCAAATCTTAAATACCTTTTTAAATACGTAAATATTTATAATTATATTTAAATCTTTAAATAAAAATTTCGAAACGATATTACTAATATTTAAGCCTTATTAATTAAACTTTAAAATTAATAAAATATTTAATATATTTTAAAAATAATTTAAGGGAATTTTATAAAATTATTATAAGCTTTAAAGTAATTATAAAAAATATAATAATATTACCTTAAAATAATAGTTATAAATTTAATATATATTATTAATAAATTTAACCTCCTTTTATATAAAATTAATAGCATTACCGGTATTAATTTTTACTTTAATATTATATATATTATTTTCTTAAATAAAACCGAAAAAACCCTATTATAAATAATAGAAACCTTAAAAAAATTACAGCTTAAATTTAAAATTACTCGTTAACTATATATAACTATTACGGACTTTTAAACTTTTAAAAAAAATACTATTAAAGCCGTTTAACTTAAATTATAATAATAATTATATATTTAATATATTATAAAAAACGTTAAATTTAATATACGAACGTATTAATTAAGCCGTTTTTTATTAAAATTCCGGCCTATTATTATAACTAATTTATTATTATTATATAATATTATTTAAGTTAATTAATATATAAATAAAGAAATAATAATAGTATTATAAAATAAAAATATCGTTAATAAGGTTTTCGATTTAAATTTAACTTAATATTTATTTAAAGAAATTATTAAAATTAAACGGCATTATTATAATTAATAACTTACTATTAATTACGATTTTAATAATATACTAACTTTTTAAAAATATATTATTTATATCTTAAACCTTAAAATATATAAAAAATATTAATAAAATTTTAGGTTTAAATTCTTTAACTAGCTTAATATTATTAAATATTTTAAAAATATATATATAAATTTTCGATAATAATAGTACTATTATTATATTAAAAATTACCAGAATTACGGCATTATAAATAGTTTAAAAACCGAAAATAATTACGTTAAGGTCTAAAGCTATTTCTATAGTTTATTAACACTATTAAATATTTTAATTAAAATAATCGGTAAAATAAATAAAATTAAAAAAAAATAATATAAATTAACTATAGGTATATAATAATAATAAATTCCGGTATATTTTTTAAATAATAAAATATTTTTAAATTATAAGGTTAAATTTAAAATTATATAGTTAATTTTTTTAATAATTTACCGGTAATATTTTTTAGTTATTAATACTTATAAAAAAAAGTACCTATTAATATTTACGCTTATATAAGTAACTTTTAATAGTAAATAAAAATATATTATTAATATATCCTTTATAAAAAAATATATATATAAATTTAAAGGAAAAAAAATAACAAATAAATAAGTATATTAAAAGGCTAAAAACTAAAAATTACGGATTTTACTATATAGCATTATTTAATAATAAATTTAATAAATAATTTTTATATATTATTTAGTTTAAAATATTAATTTTAAATTAATAAAATAAAATCGATCCCTTTTTTTTAATTAATAATCCTTTAATAATTTTAAAATATTATTAACGATTTCCTTAAAACTTTTATACCCGAATTAACGTATATATAAATCGAAATTAAATCCGATTTTATTTATAGTTTATTTAACGCGGCAGCCGTTAAATATTATTATATAAAAAGTTTTATTTTTAAAAAGGAAATATTATAAAAAAATTATAAACCGTTTAATAAACTTATTATATTTTATAGTAATAATAAATTACGGAATTATAATTAAATATAGTTATTAAAAATTAATAAGTAATAAAAATTACGGCTTATATTTAATAAAACCTTAATATATAATACGCCGTTTTATTACTATAAATATTGCTTTAACCGATATTTTTAATGCCTAAAAAACTATATTAAGCGCTATTAACGCCGGTTATAATAGCTTTTATAGTATTATTCGATCGGAAAAATACCGGAAAAAACCCCGAAAAGGACCCCGGGAAATATTTAATTATAGAAAAAATACCTCCCTATAGTCGAATCGTTAATCGACTATTTCTTAAATAATCCTTAAAAAAAATACTACTTTTTAGGGTATTATAAAAATCCCTAAAAAAAATACCACCTTTTAGGGTACTATAAAAATCCCTAGGAAAAATACTACCTTTTAAGGTATTATAAAAATCCCTAAAAAAAACACTACTTTTTAAGGTATTATAGTAATTTTTAAAAGGTAATAGCCCGCTTTTTAAAGTAACGCTACCTATATTATAATAATTTTTAAAAGGTACCCTTTTTAAGGCAATAATAAAATCTTTTAACCGTATATTTCCTTTTTTTTTACCGTTTAAATTACGAAAACTTCTTATAATAAATTTATAGCTATATATATTATTATAAAAAATAGGGTTAATAAACGGGTTAAAGAAATAATAAAGTTAATAAATAGCGTAATAATTAAATTAATAATAAAGTTAATAGGTAATATAATAATTAAATTAATAATAAGGTTAATAATAAAGCTATAAGCAGTTAAATTATTAATAGGTTTAATAAAATCGATATTATAAATATTATAATTAAATTTTTAAATTAATAACAATTTTAAATACCTAAAATAAAAATTCAGTAAAATTTTTATATAAATTTAACCATTTATATAAAGAAATACTATATAAATAAAAAAAATATAGCGCGCAAAAAATTACGCATTTAAATTATTCGGAATTAACATTTAATAGTAATAAGTAAAGTTACTAAAATATTAATATAACTATATTAACAGTTACACGCATTAAATCTATACCTAATTTAATAGGGGTACCATATTAGCATAGGTTCGGAAATGACTGAGTGGAGTTTGTGGGATTTCTAACTTTTTTGCGTAGGTTTTCTAACTGGGCCGGTAATGTTGGCCGTTTGACAAATCTAGCGTTTAAATGCTATCTCCGGACTCTCCCTCGGGCTCAACCGCCCTAAGGTATTTCACGCGTCGCGCCCGAAGATTCCGAGAGCTCCACCTTGCGCAACATCTCGTGCCTGGCAGTCGTATACGACAATATCGCAGTCCAGATAGCCAACATGATAGACACGGCGATCATGGCCCACATACCTCTCTAGACATGCACGTAAGCGATGAGGTCCTTCAAGTTTCGAACACCTCGTTTAGGGTTTCGCACGGAGGCGGGTGTAGGCATTCTTGGAGATTCGACTTACAATAAACCATGGCGCCATGCTCGCGCCATAGAAAACGATGCTCCACCACGCATTCACGGCGTTACTCCCTAGGTTCATAGCTGCGATCACAACGGCTCGAAAGACAGCCTCTTCGTAGCGGAGAGCGTCGTTAGCCCAGGCGAAGAAGGTGGCTTGGCATGCGTAGACGCTGCCGGCCCAGTAGTAGGCGCCGAACACGACCGCGGTCGACCGTGGATTCGTTGGGTCCCGCGACGCCGCCAGAATCATAGCCGCGGTAGCGACACCCGTGACGCCGATGAAGTAGCCCACCAGGTACCGCCTACCGCCGAGAAAGTCGGTCAGCGTGGCCCAGAACAGCGTCGACACGATGCCGGCGGCCGCCACCCCCGTCGGGTAGTTGTTGAGCTGCGACACCGTGTACGCCGTCGTTGGGTGGCTCTTCAAGTACAGGTTCAGCAGCGCGTTCGAGCTGAACGACTCCGTCTCTCCCGCGATGATCCAGAGAATCACAAATCCCCAGAATAGCCATGACGTTATCGTCTTCTTGAGGAAGGACCACGAGATAGGGGACTGGTCCAAGACGGGCGGCACTCGAGAGACGGCGAGCGCCTTCTCGGCTTCGGTCAGGTAAATCGCCTGGGTTGTCAATGGCGTATCGGGGAAGAAGATGAATCCATAGAGCGCGACGGGTAGCGTGATCTAGGGCATATCAATATATGTATATATGGGTGGTATTGGCGTCGGGGACGTTCTCTCATTGATGGTTTAGGTATGAGTACAGACAAATAAAACATGTCGTGAGTAGAACTCGAAACGACGAAAAGACTGAATAGCAGCCCTGTAATTTTGAGAAGAGTATGCTACTTACAATACCATCTATAATGAATAGCCACCTCCACCCACTGAGACCGCTGCGACCATTCAAGCTGGAGTGAATGCCCGTTTGGATGAAGCCTCCAATCATCGTACCGACTAGTCCGGACTACAACATCCGGCGTCAGAAATTTCTCTTTCTCGACAGGTAGGCGTGTAATCAAGAGTTAAGGTCTTTTTGGAGTCCTTGACTCCCATAAAGATATTCATGTATATATATATACATATCCTACTGGGAATGTGTGCTGGCAAGGTAAGACAGACGGGGTGATAGGATGCTACTCACTGCCGTAAAAATCCCGGACCGCTTACCGAGTTCGCGCTCGGTGTACCAAGAGCCCAGGATATAATGAGTGCCCACGAATGTCGTCGCCTCCGCTATGCCCTGAAAGAAGCGAATAGCCATGATGCTATGCGGGCTATGCGTAGACGCCGTGACCATGGTCAGCCCGGCCCAGGCCAACATGCATGCGGGAAAGAAATAGCGCGGCTTTATGTAGTGTAGCGAGAGGTTCGCCGGGACCTGGCCGATGACATAGCCGACTGTGAAACAGGTGTTGATCTGGTTGAGCTGGTCGCCAACGAAGCCCAGCTCTTCTTTCATCCCCGATACGTAGGCATTATTGATATTAGAACGATCAAGCTGCAGAGCCCGTTAGCCTTGTTTCTTTGTCTATCCGTCTAACATTATTAATGGACAAGAAATCTAATTGATTGATGGTAGGACGAGATGAGCGATCGAGATAGGAAGCCTCGGAGTTGTGTTATGGGCGTACACGTACGTAGTTAGTGAAGTAACTCAGACAGCAGAATGTCAGGATAAAGAAGTCGATCTTTTGCACCAGAACCTGCTCGCCGGGCTGGTAGTCGACGTGGAAATACTCTCGTAGCTTTGATCCCATGGCTATTCCTGCTAGTAAGCACGTAAAATTGCACCGCTTTGCGCCACTTTGCGCGGGCGTTATTTATACCACATATCTAGACTCCGAGGACTGGCTGACTAGGCGCCGTCAGCAATTCCCGGCTCATATCTATATTACATCACACTATCTTGATCAAGATAAGAGACTTCAATGGCGGTACGGATCCGTAAATGGAGGCGATTTAGGGGTCCCACAATGGCACAAGGACTAACCTAGGTAGCTTAGGGTGGCCTACTTAAGATAGCACAGGTAGCAGTTTACCAATTGTATATCTTTCCAGCCTCCGCAATGGATCGGGACTATGAGATCCACTACCTCGGTATGTATGTACCTGATGAGGGGGGTTATCTTACATACATACTTACCTAGGTATCAGCTTGCATAGCTCAAATGAGCTAATAGAGCGAATACCAATAGCGCTGTTGAGGAATCGAACCTAACTCGCTCTATATAGCCACAACTAGCTCTGGAGGCCGCTTGTGGTGTGGGGAAGAAACAACTTAACTTATACATACCTCTGCCCAGGAAGATAAGAACTTTGACTAGGGTTGCTAGGTTAACAGGAATGTCAAAATGTTTCAATAACCGACTTCATCAAACAAAGGTTTAGTTCTCATTGGATCGTGTCTCGCGTCAGCACCCAGTAGCAAGTTTCTATACAAGATAGTCACAACAACAGGACAATTATAGGGGTGCCCTAATCTGTCCGCATCCTGCGAGCTGTCTAGACGAATCCCGGGCGTCGCAAACCGAGAACGCACCTGGACTTTATTAGCGCGATGCAGAAAATATCCACAACCATTGGGGGTGTGTGCGGAGCCAACGACGCCCATCGGATGGATCCGACGATGATGATAGGCCGCAGAACTCCGTGACCTCGCTATAAGTCCCCTCACTCAGATATCTGGGTAGCACGGCGGCTAAGGTCAGAATTTAGGATTTATTTCAAAACGGGTGAGTGTCGATTCATTGAGTTGAGGTTTCCCTCGCTCCATAGAAAAGATGACGGGAATTTGGGAAGCGCTCGCTGCTAAGAAGCGTCAGGACTTGTACAACTCCATACCAGAGGAATGGCGCATACCGAGCCATCTCCTGCCGCCTGACAGCCAGGAAGGCGTGATGGACTTCCCGGAGGCCTCGGGCTGGTTCACGGCGGAGGAACTGGCGATAACGAATTCCACAGCTTCGGAGCTACTCCCGAAGCTTGCCTCCGGCGAACTCAAGTCTGAGACCGTAACGCTGGCGTTCTGCAAGCGAGCGGCCGCTGCGCACCAACTGGTATGTCGAAGCCCAAAGCCCGCATCCCTGATTGGATCATTGTTCAGGGCCTCCAAAGTAAGCCCGTCCCTGACGAACAAGCAAACCACTAGACAAACTGCCTGTCGGAGACCTGTTTCGCGCGCGCTCTCGCGACAGCACAGGCGTTGGATCTACACCTCGCGCAGACCGGCCAGCCCGTGGGACCGCTTCACGGGCTTCCGATCTCGCTGAAGGACAATTTCAACCTAGCGGGCCTGGACTCGACGGTGGGCTTCAGCTCGCACGTCGGCGACCCGGCGGCCTACGAGTCGGTGCTCGCGGACCTGCTGCGCGAGGCCGGCGCCGTCTTCTACGTCAAGACCAACGTGCCCACGGCCATGATGATCGCCGAGACCGTCAACAACGTGTTCGGGCGCACCGTGAGCCCCCTGAACCGCCGCCTCACGAGCGGCGGCTCCTCCGGTGGCGAGTCCGCCCTCATCGCCTTCCGGGGCAGTCCCTGCGGCGTCGGCACTGACATCGGCGGCTCCTTGCGTATCCCCGCTGCGTGCACCGGTCTCTTCACGCTGAAGCCATCCTTTGGGCGCTTTCCGACGCTGAGGTGTCGTAGCGGTAGTGAGTACCTATCCGTCCGGACCTCTCTTTATTGCCCGCTTCAAAAAGCGGGAATCCTTCTCTCCCGTTATCATGGATATGTGCCTAGACCCGAGAATTAGGGAACTCCGCGACAGTACTAAATAAACTTCCCGATTTCCTTCCTTCCTACCATGCTGACTCCGAAAAGAGGGGAAGCAAGCAAGCACTGAACTAACTCCGCATACCTAACGCAGTGCCCGGGCAGGAGGCCGTGCAGTCGGTCAACGGCCCGCTAACGCGCACGCTCGCGGACCTGGAGACGTACTGCCGCGCGATCGCGTCCCGCTCGCCGTGGCACCACGACCCGCGATGCCTGCCGCTGCCGTGGCGGCAGCCGCAGGCGTCATTACTATCAACGCGCCTCCGGCTCGGCGTGCTCTGGGACGACGGGATGGCGCAGCCGACGCCGCCGGTGACGCGCGCGCTGCGCCACGCCGTCGACCGCCTGCGCGCGGCGGGGCACGAGCTCGTGCCGTGGTCCTCCGAGGACCAGGCCGCCGGCCAGGCCCTGCTGGACCGCATGTTCGTCGCCGACGGCGGCCGCGCCATCCGGAGCGAGCTCGCGCGCACCGGCGAGCCCTGGCGGCCCGAGATGCGCATGTATGCCGAGGCCAGGGAACTGGGCGCGCTCGAGTACTGGCGCCTTCACCTCGACCGCCAGGAGTACCAGAAGCGCTATCTGGAGCGGTGGCGGCGCGCGGGCATCGATGCGATTCTGTGTCCGACGACGCCGTATAGCAGCGTCGAGAACGGCAAATTCAAGCACGGTGAGTTCACTGTCTATTTATCTATCTATATTTTCTTTCTTTTTTTTTCTTCTTCTTCTCTTGGTAGTTAGGGTATATGCTGCTGTCTTCCTTCGGATAGTCAGTTGGATCGCTTGGAACTACCTAGGCTGATGCCAGCGTCTGTGTGTGTGCGCGTTTAGTTGGGTACACCGGCGTCTACAATGTGTTAGACTACGCATGCATCTCGTTCCCCACGGGCGTCACGGTCGATAAATCGATAGATGTTGCGTTAGGTGATACGCATAAATCTCCAACACAGCTAGATAAGGCAATTCAATCTGAGTGTGAGTCACGTCGCGCATCGCTGCTGCTATTCAAATATCTGACGGATTAGATAATGCCGAGGCTGTCCACGGGATGCCCGTGAATTTGCAGTTGGTGGCGCAGAGACTGGAGGAGGAGAAGTGTGTCGAGATGTGCAAAGTTATATTGAATGCGTTATCTTAGATAAGTAGGTATGAACGGGGACCTTTGTAGGAAGCCTCTCGCTTACATTCAAGATCAAGGACTAGAAGGGATCTGCTGTCCGTGACTTATACAATCTAGACTGTCCATGGGATAACATATCAACAAGGCGGATATCTGACATGAAATTAGAAGTGTCCAAGAGAGACATAGCTTCGATACCTGGATACCATAAATCAACCTTCAAAGCCGCTACACCTTGATAAATTCCCGTGATCACTCTGGTAAGTCTCTAGTTAACCACCCAATCCGCTAGCTAGGTAGCTTCCATACCCGCCATTCCAATAACCGGAAACCTACAACACCGATTGTGAAGCTATTAGAAAAGTTGAAACGACATATGTTCAACGGCATCCGTTTTGCATCGAGTTTTTAGAAGTAGTACTGCTGTTGAGATTGCCCAGGGGGCGCTTGTGGCAAGAAATCAAAATTTATGTCGGCATCTGTGTAGAAAGGATCCGGAGATTCTGAAATCATCAGCTATGAGTTGTTGAAGGTGATTATAATAAGAATACATACCCCAAAATATGGAGTCGTAAAGGTCCATCGGTGCTAGTGATGTTGGATCCAATTGACTCATATCCGGAATTCCAACTGTCTGCTGAATGGGTGCTTGATATGGCATGCTCCTGCACGCATCTGTCAGTGGTTTAGCTCAATGAATACGACGGCCGGCTTACGAAGAGAAGTCTGGAAGGTTGTTTCCATTTTGCAGTTCTGCCATCGCGAGAGCAGCGTCCTGATGCCTGTTAAATCCAGGTTGCATCCTCAATTGAGGGGGCAGGTTCTGAGGGTTTTGCGGAAAAGAAGCACCAGTTGGCGTGCGAGTGCCGGATCCCGCCTCGCTCTTAACCCCAGACGCCCCATGCAAAGAGCCATGGTCGTATATATTTTTGAGGGCCGTCAATGCTCTCGAGAGAGGTCCGGATAGCTCAATGTCCCGATCTATCTTGCGAATATGGTCAGGAGAGGGGCTGGTCTGCTCTTTGGCCGCCGCCGCCGACAATGCTGATATCAAATCCCCCTGAAGTTGTCGAACTTCGGGGTCTTGCTTCGTTTCGCAGAGTATACCGAGGAGGACAGCAGAAGAAAGTCCATGATAGGTAAATGCCCAACTTCGGGTCGGAATGGATGATAATTGATGCATCGACAGAAACATTCGTACCGTCTCAGTCAGATTAATTTTGCACTTTTCGGACAAGGCTTGCTTTTCAGCAACATTTAATTTTGTACAATCTCGACGGAGCGCCGGGCGACAGCACACCGACACCACAAACGAAGTATGTAGGCGTATAGCGTAGTGTTGCAACTTATCAACCACACTCTTGCAGGCTTCCTTGCTGCGTAGTTGGGGATAGACTTGGTTGCGGAGAGACTCGATGGCCTCGCAGTGATCAAGGATCGATTCGTAAGTGCAATCGGCGGTGGCATCCGGGTTGAGTCTCTCGGATATGATATTGCAAAGGTGGTACATGGCCTCGAGATAGGATAATCCCTCCACAGTAGAGCTTGGTAATAAAGGGATTGGGCAGCATTGGATGTTGGTCATGTTAGGTCTGGAGTGATCGTGAGCGGTGCCTGATTGCGACGGGTTCGAATTGGATCTTCTTACCGGTCAAAAGACAATGAGGTTAATGTATCATGCCATACACATGTCCACCTAGAATAGGTAAGTGAATAGAATTCAGAAGAAGTTCCAGGGGTCAGTACCATAGTTTGCGCCGTACATATGTTTTCAATGACACCTCACTCGACCCAGTATCATCTGATGGCACAGCTCGATGAAGGCCTAGAGACTGTGCCAATCGACAAGTCATACCCAGAAGGGCCCATGAAGCCTCAGCTTTCATGTCATTTAAGAGACAAAACCCGGTTAGAAGGAGGGCTTGAATCGAGTCCAAGTTCGGCCTGCGACGAAGACCATTAGGACTAAGGAAGAACCAAATTAATTTGCGACTCACCGAAGAAGAAAGTTTCCTAGCCTGAGAAAATGAAAAGATATTTGCACATATTTCTGGGAGTCTCGTGTGCGTATGTGATAGGGAGAATCGCGATACTGTGAGCCGACGGCCATGACGGAGAAGAGGATCGCAAGCCAGGATGCCGAGACCGGTCGGTTGGACTTATTTTGATCCTTGGCGTTTTTCGCTCGCTCCTCTAGATATATCATGATACGAGATTCAAGGTCATCAATATCAACAACAAAACTCCAGAAAGGGTGGGTTACTTCTTTGTAAGCCCTGAACAATCTATGGCGGACAAGCTAAGTCAACACGTAGAGCTCCCAAGACGCCCACTCCTAATGAAGCAGGTGGTTTGGTTACTTACATCATCACTTCTCGATCTGAAGGGAGCTGCGCAAAAATATCCTGGGTCAGTCGGTCAAGGTGCTTTGACGACATCAAGGGGAATGGCGCGGAGTTATCGAGCCCAAGGATTGGGCGCATGTCACGACGTATATCAACTCCATCCTTGTGGTCTATCGGGGATTGCTGGTCTCGTAATAAGGCCGGGATGCTATTTTGACCAACATATCGCGATATCTCTAGCGACTCAGGCTCTTCTTCGAGGTTGATGGTCAGTTTAGCTAGCTACCTCGAAGTGTGGATAAGGGGTACCTATTGCTCGAGCCCAGCTCTCAGGCTGGTGATCACTCCCCGGGTCATTACTAGCACTGTCATCGGGAGAGTGAGCTCTTTTCTTCCCGTGGTGACTGGAGCTGGATATCGAAGCCTGCTTGGAAGCACTCGAGCGGTTGGGTTTGTAAGAACAGAGTTGGGGATGCTCCCGTTTGACACAGTTTTCACAAGGTTGCTTGTTGTCGCATTTTACCTTCCTTTGCCTGGGTGGAGTTTTAGTTCGAGTTTTGTATACGCGGGCAGCCATTGTGTTATTATTTTTGATACATACCTACAAGGCCAACATGCCGTACCTTAAGGGGCAGAGAGAGTTAATTGTAAGCCGACAAACGTTCTCAACAGAATTGAGAGTCAGGGGAAATGATAGGAGAAAAGGTGAGGGCGTGCTCGGCTGACGTACCATAGCGAACTTTTCGATGAGAATGGATAATATGACTGGCTTGCTCGGGGGTGAGGTCCTGGATAGGGACCTGGTTGATGTCTTGGTCTGACATCTGCGGCGTTCCTGTGCTTGCAAGGTACACGATAACCAACACCGGTTAACCAAACCCCGCCTTGCGTACCCTCCTGTCACCTGTCAGCTGCCACCCTCGCCCTGAAGCTGAACTTTGCAGTTTTCTTCGCCTTGGTCTTGGCCTTCGCCTTCACCCCCAAAGCCGGGTCCAAGGCTTACATGAACCGAGGAGTTGGCTACGTAGCAACGGATTAGGGATCTGACGGCTTAGCGGAGAATGGTTGGAGGCTGAAAGGGCAGCAATCAGCAATCAGCAATCAGCAATTATCGATATTACTTGATGGGAATGTGAAAGCGCAGTGGATTCAGATTATAGAAATGCCGAAAACCGAAGATTCTAAATGGCCGTTGTTGAGGGAGCGGGGCAAAAAAAATAGATCGTTGCGGCTGTAGATTACCTTATAGTGGACCTACATGCAGGACGTTACGGTATTTGTTTATGGGAAATTCAATTGATTCAATGTTCCGAACTTGCCGGGAGGTACATACTTGTAGTTAGGTATGATACAGATTACCTTAGGTACCTTTGCCTTATGATTAGGTACAGTAGAAGGCAACCTTACCTCCTTACCATGAAGGGCACATCCGCCACAGTCCATGTAGACTCTAGAAAGTGGCTTCGTACCTACATATGTACTTACATCATTGACGGGCGACGGGCTGCTTCCTAGCTAACCTTATCTAAAAAGCTGGGGCTTATCTTATGTTCTCCTTGCGAAATGCCGAGATAGTACTATGGAGAGATCACGTGCTTTGCTATGTACACTATGTATTTAATCTAGTCTCCCCCCAAATGGTAGTTCATCTCCATCTTCCAACAACTCCTGTTGCCACCAATTCTCTATCCTCCTAGTGCAACATCAGTATGAAGTATTCGAGCTACTACATACCTAACGTAAGGATGTAGGTACATATCCGGCGTCCAGGAAGTACCTAACTAGCTAAGTCCACCAATCCTGTTAAACCCGAGCACCAGGTCCCTAGGTACGTTGCCTAACGACCTGAACCTTACAGATCAACGGAGATACGGCGCTGCAATTGATCCGCAAACCACTTCTGCACACTCAACGATAAGGTTCCAGGCTATCTACCTACGAGCTGCCCCCTGTAATAACTATTTAATTCCATAATAAAGAGGTATAACGGGGAAAGCCCTCTTTAAAGTAACGTGCGTCTTTATTAGGTAGGTACTTAATCCGTACGGGACCTATTGCGGAGTCGAATCCCCTATCCATCCATCAATTCTACATACGTATGTACCTAGGTATGCATGTACCTCGGGCTATCCCGCAGTACATAAGTATGTACGTACGAACCGATATGTACATAGCGGTGTCTACCTACATATGTAGGTTACATATGTAGGGGCCACGCTTCTGACAACAGCGGGGTTAGGGGTCCTCTTCGATACTTACCTACTTTACTTATGTACCTAGGTATGTCTTCTCTCCGTTCAATGCTCCATAAACAAATTATGCACGTAGATAACAGGAGATATGTGTGTACCTAGGTAGATAAATAATTAATTAGCGCGGTCTCTTAAGCAAGCAACACCCTGGAATCGCGCTTCGCGTTAAAGCGATAGCTACCTCTCGTACCTGATCTAGCTCCCTTCCCCTCCCCGCTCCCGCTCCCGCTCCAGGTCCAGCTCCAGCTCCAGCTCAAACTCAACCTTCACATTATTAGTCCTGCCTCGTGTCAAGTTCGCGTCCCTACCCAAGACCTTGCGTCGCTAGCTTCCTAAGCGCTCGTCATCACGATCCCATTCGTTACCTACCAATCATTCGCTAACTCCCGCTCGTTCTCTGATGTCCCTGTAACCCTTGGCTACACGCACAACCTTAATTCATGCGTCTCACTGCTCATGAGCACCCCCACCCGGCAAGCAGCTCAGTCCGTCCTTGCGGGTTGGACGGGGCCGTCAACACCATCCAATTGATGCATCGAAATATACTACTGCCTATGTGCGTAGGTGGTGCACCATCCTCCGTAGTGGAGACCCGATAAGCCTGGCCTATTGGCCTGGTTGCCTGGTCCTTCTACATACCAAGTTCTCATTGAAGTATTTGCTACTAAGACCAAGATCTGCAACAGCACTGGTGAAACAATCCCATCCAACCGGGTCACGGATCCGATTGGGTTAAATCGGATTCAATCGGGTCAAATGTGTTTGTTGTTGTGGTCCCAAGGTCGATACCTATGGCTCCACGGGTCGAGCTCGGTTCTAGTACCGGCACGCCCGCCACACCATCCAAGAGTCGCTCTACACGTAATGCTCTCGAGTATGATTTATGGTTTCTCGAGCTTTCAAACGACTATAACCTTAACCTAAAGCGGTCACCATCGAACTTATCGCCCCATAAGAAAAGGGCGTTACCGTTCTACTCGGACCTGCAATACTATGAACGACTTAAAGTTCACTACTGGAAGGGGACCCATATAGACATACGCGCCCGATTTGAGCAGGGGGCAAAGGATATCCATACCAGATGGGTGAAAAAACCACTCGGAGAACTTGGTGTCACGCCTGTTCCCACCCAGCCACCCCGAATCACCACCGAGTCTGAGCGCTGCCAACTCTTAGATCTTCTGAATCAAATTCTGGAAGAAATCGGCCCGGTATCACGGTCTTCACGCTCTTCAACCCCCATATCGTATCAGACCAACCAGCTTGCGGATGAGCCCCCATCTCCAAGCCTCCGCCGGCGCTCCAAACGACATTCTGACGAATGGGAAGGGAGCCCTTCTTCTAAAAGAAGTAAAAGCATTCCATCAGAAGTTCCGTCAGAAATTAGCTTTCATCCGGAGGATGAAGCAACGCAAAGTGTGCTGTCCGTTCTCGATCGCGGCCAGACACGGTCAAGCACTCCTGTACAGAGTCGGGCATCATCAATTCAGCCACGGCGTGACTTGCGATCTAACCACAATAGAAGTTTATACGGGCTAGCCGATTCTGTAAATACAAGTAGATCAACATTTATATCGCAAGTCTTCTCGGACCGCAACGATGAAGAGCCACCCCAGGCTTCCCAGGAGACGCAGTACACCATTGAAGCCAGTGCTCAGGAAAAGTCACAGCGCCCAACGCTGTCAGCACCAGCGCCATCATCAGACTCGGGTTCGCTAGCGCCATCTTCCAGTACCGAACGTGCTCTTCAGCTATCGTTCAACAGCCACGAAAACAAAGCGCTGCAGCAGAATGTGAGGAAACTTCTTGGAACTAGCTCGACAAATTCCTACTCGGATGTGAGTTTTCTAGAGGAAGAGGAGGTAATGCGTCCAGAAATCGATTTGCGTCCAGCTTCTCCCATAAAAGCCCCGACAATAAGTCGACCTTCCCACTTGGGGAATGCAAGTGGCCGGAATTTTCAACAGCGGCTTGAAAACGTCTGGCCTCACCTGCCATCTCACTATGATCGAGTCCCATTAGCCATTCGATGGGAACTTTTGCGTATCGCACTTCATTGCGGAATACCTATGGACGACCTACGCCTCCAATATGACCCGACGTGGAACGATCAAAACAGTTTATGGGCCAGGCTACAAGCACTACCCGTATTTCAAGGCAAAAGTTTCCCTGAAAAGTCGCGACCTGAAGCGTGGATAGCGGGCCTCAAAAACTTCCAAGCTACCGATCAAGTAGTCCTTCTTACTGCTTCATTGACCGTCGAGTCATCCAACAAAGGGCCATTATTTCTGCTTCGACTTAACCCTCTGAAACTTGACCTTCCTCATCGACTCGATCGTCGATTTGGTTCCGATCGGTTTCTTGAGATCGTCATGCCATCGATTAACTCGTATGATATGAGGAAGCTTGGCGAATCCGCACTTGAAGACATTCATAGGTGGTTGGTCGATAACGTTCATGTTCTGGTTGGTCGAGTATGGCGCCCATTCTTCGTTAAATCGGCTTCGGCAAAGCGGATTGCCACCGACGATATACTTAAATCGGAACCGAAATCTATTCCGCAGGAGCGAGTATATATGTTCGCCGAGGATGGCAATGACTTCCGCCCGAAAGCAGAAGGAAACTGGGCGCAGAAGGGTGAAGCTATCGGGTCACATACGAAGATGGGAAGAGGGGATCTGATTGATTGGCTTCTACAAATCTCCAACAATCAAGACCAACCCGTGTTTAAGTTGTTCTCGCGGATTGCACTAGGTATACCAATCCGAGTCACGTCGGTACACTCCTTGATTGCTCACAATATCCTAGGTCTAAGTAGAACACGCCCCACTGTCATTCTTCAACCGGAGGAAATTCGGCACCAACCTACAGATGTCCTGTCACCCACTGGAAAAGTCATGAATGACGGGATCAGTCGAATGTCGCATGGCCTTGCGCAAAGAATAGCTGCTCTTATGGGATTAACACGTGTTCCCGCAGGTTTTCAGGCACGGTTTGGCAGCGCTAAAGGCTTTTGGATTCGTGATACGGCCGACATCACCGATGATATATGGATTGAGACCGCCCCGTCCCAGCGGAAATGGAATTGCGACTACCGCGAAGAGGATCAGCGTACATTTGAGGTTCGCAGCGAAGCCAGAGAACTCAAGGCGGCGACCTTGAATCTCCAGCTCCTCCCTATCCTTGAAGATAGAGCTATAGACCCAGCTACTATGAGGGTTCACGTT
Organism: Xylariaceae sp. FL0662B; assembly: GCA_022376535.1. Lineage (NCBI taxonomy): Eukaryota > Fungi > Ascomycota > Sordariomycetes > Xylariales > Xylariaceae > Xylariaceae sp. FL0662B. The sequence continues at coordinate 130,312 of JAJJKD010000092.1, forward strand.
GGGGACTTTATGAAGAGCAGTCTTCTTAGAGACCTCGATTCTCAGAAGACTGCCATGCAAGATCCTATCCAGTTCAGGCTCTGGGTCGATCAAAATTCGCCAGCGAGCCGTCGAACCGATCGTATCAAATATGTCCAAGTTCCTTTTGCAGGCGGTCTTCCCACGAGCAAAGAAGATCGGATGGCCTATCTCCTAGACCATGGTTTCGATCCAATGCGACTGGAGTTCCTCCGCAAAATTACTTGGGACTTGCAAAAACAGAAATGCGAGGAGCTGCAGAAACGGTTAAATGTGAAGGTCGGCCGCTCTACGTATGCTTATATGGTGGTTGATTTCCTAGGTGTGTTAGAAGAAGATGAGGTTCACTTGGGCTTTTCCTCGAATTTCACCGACGAGCAATCGGGCTTCTCCGAAACCCTTCTCCACAACATGGATATTCTAGTCGCTCGTACACCTGCACATTACCCAAGCGATATTCAAAGAGTTAAAGCGGTCTTCAAGCCAGAACTTAGTTCTTTAAAGGACGTCATCATCTTTCCTACTAAAGGCAACATACCACTGGCAGATAAACTGTCCGGTGGTGATTATGATGGCGATATCGCATGGATTTGCTGGGAGCCCGCAATCGTTAACAATTTCCGCAATGCGGACCTCCCAGTTATCCCTAATTTATTTGAGCAGGGTGTTCTTTCCGAGGACAACCAAACGTATCGTGATCTTTCGGGGGCAAAAGATATTACTTCGGAATTTCTAAATATGGCCTTCAGGTTCAATATGCAACAGAACCTCCTAGGTATCTGCACTAATTACAAAGAGAAGCTTTGCTATGCAAGAAAGTCTGTTCGAGATGACGTTGCAGTGCTGCTAAGTACTCTAATCAGTCATCTGGTAGATCGTGCCAAACAAGGGATTATCTTCACAGATCAAGACTGGGCTCGACTGCGGAAGAGCCTAAACAGGGGGCGGCCTGACCCCGATCTGCCTCAATATAAGCACGACAACTGGGCGAGAAATGATGAACCTACCCATATTATAGACTACGTCAAGTTCCGCGTCGGCAAGCCCACGGTCGAGACGGAACTCAAAGCGCTTAATGAGTCTCTCAGCAAAGCCGAACACTTCGATAAGGACCTCGTGTGCTTTTACCAGCACTACGAAAAATTCCAACGACCATTAGCTGAGCGGAAGGATGCTGAAAAGAAAGGACTCTTCAAGAAAACCACATGGGAGACAATTCTGGAAGAGCTCAGAAAGGACATTGATGCTGTATTCCAAGACTGGGTTAGGATCACGCGCAGCAAAGATGAATGGGACGTTAAGATCGCGAATATATCTGCCAAATGGCAGAGCATATCGCCCTCAAACAAAGTCAACTCGAAGACACTCAGGTCTTTGCAGCAGGAAGGTCAAGCCGAGGTCGGCTTTTCAAGCTGGGACTTATTGAAGGCGTCCCTGTGCTTCAAGCTGCATTATAGGACCGGATTCGTCTGGTATATTGCCGGGAAACAGCTAGCGCACTTGAAAGCTTACGAAGTTAGCAAAGGCATGGCTGCTCCGCCGGTTCTCATGATCCCGAGCGTCTATGCGGGCTCTCGCCCTGACGCCAAGTACATTCGCGCTTTAGCAGCCAAGAACGACGGCCGTCGGGTGTTTGGCATGGCTGAGGACGAGGATGAAAATGAAGATTTGTCGTCGACAGTCGACGACGCTTAAGAAAGCGTCAGCTGGGTGGATGTCAGGTAATCTATCCTCAGGTCACCTAGTTAGTGAACCTTGCCTCCCACGACTTTCCTCCATCTTCATTCATCATCATACACATGTAGATTAGCCTCAGATGGCTTCGTCTAGGAGAATACAGGCCCTTTGACCATTCTCCCATACGCAGCCAGAGGCATAGCGTATTTATTCCGAGTGTTCCACTATACTGGAGCTTGGGGATGCACATAGGCTTGGGAGCGCGGTATGGTGCGATTTCTCTCTGCGTTTTCAAACAATGGTTCATATACTAGGTTAATGTATCTATTCTGTCATGTAATTCTAGTCTTAAGTGAGTTAGCGATGATTGGCGATCTTTTAATTCATAATCTATTATCTGACCAGGGAGTTCATAATGTATCAGGCGACGAAATGAAATAATCATAGTAAAGGGCAGTGTAGGTAGGATCGTGTCGCCATATACGGCGCTATTGCTCCAGATCGGAAGATATGTATTGTTAATTTGAGGTTATTCTCATCCCTGCGATTTTCTGGGAAACGGTTATACTTCCGGATACAACGGAATCGAGGCCGTATCGTTGATACCAGTAGAAGATCATGGAGGTATTAGTGTCATACTATTACACGCTTGCTATATATATATATATTATTTCTACAACAAGGCGACGTTATCCCTCCATGAACTATGATAGAGAGCTTTCTATCATCGACGCAGATTTCTCGGCCAGTTCCTGCAACGCCTCGTCTAACTCCCCGTTCCGAGCCTCTTGTCCAAGTCTCCTCCGCCAGAGAACCTCCACCGCGCACTACAGTACGGCCCTACGCGTTGCCAAGTCTTGCTCACAATACCTGAAACCTTATGACCATCTTCAAGACGTATCCTAAGGTATGGTGGATCAGATAACCAGTCTACGACGGTTTCTCGTTATTATATCGGATCTTGTTTTTATCGGATCTTGTTTCCGTCGTTGAAGTTTGGCGACCAGTTCGTCAAATTTGGGTCAAATTCGCAAGTTCTCCAATGCTACTGATCTCCAATGCCATGCTGTCAACTGACCATCCACTCAACCTTCTGTGAACAACGTGGGTGCAAGACGTGATTGGTTATTTAGCCGTTATCATCAGAAAAACATCCCAGTATCTGTGGAATCATTGGCTTGTGTATAATGTCTATTGATCTGTGGAGGCATGTATTTTGAAAGGAACTCATATATCTGTAATCTCTCGGGCACCGAATAGGCGAGAAAAATGGGTGAGTGCATATTGGAGATCGGTTACAGGTAAGAAGATGATGGCCCACCATTGCCGCTTTGATGTGCTTGATGAGCGGTTTTAACGCCGGCAATTCAACATGGCGGGAAGTTGAAGATGAAGAATAAAATCACATGAAACTTTTTGTAATTTGACAATATGGTGTAGTTGATAGAAATATATGGGCAGACATTAAAGTCAAAAGCGTCAACGCATACTGAATAACCTACATATGTAGCAAGATATGAAAAATGTATTAACCTACATACTTTCTGAGGTATACGTAACTACATACCTGAATGTGGTGATATTATCATGTAACGCGCTACCGAGATCGAGTTAATCCCGTGTCTCATAGATGATTACCCCGCTGCATATGATGCAATAGGTAGTTATAGAGGTGCCTGGACCGTTAATTAGGGCTTCCGGTGCGTCCTGTCCCGCTAAGACCCTATTTAATTTCACTACTTCAGTGTCTGGAAGAACCCTGAAGGGTTGAGAAATTGAAACTTTCAACAACACGCGTTTTCGGGTATCTGAGATAATTTCAGTCTATCATGGCCTCTGACATTCCCCTGTCTCTTAAGGAGTCCCTGGCAAGCTCCAAATGTGAGTATCGCCAGCTTGGCAACAGTGGCCTCAGAGTCTCAGTCCCTATTTTCGGTTGCATGAGTCTGGGCGACAGCAAGGCCATGTCATGGGCCATCGACGAAGATAAGGTGAGCATCGACTCGGGGCTTTGTTCACTCGTTCCAGGCGAGCGGAAGGACTCCAAACTCACCCGGAATACCTATAGGCACTACCCCTACTCAAGTATGCTTACGACAACGGGTTAAATACCTGGGACACAGCCAATGGCTACTCGCAAGGTGCCAGCGAGGTTATTGTCGGCAAGGCCCTCAAGAAATATAACATTCCGCGCGAGAAGGTTGTTATCATGACCAAGTGTTTCTGGGCCGTGGGCGAGACCCCCGATGTCAGTCACTACAAGCTGAAGGAGAACATTGAGAATTCCAAGGACTACGTCAACAACTATGGCCTGTCTCGTGTTGCCATATTTAATGCCGTCAATGCCTCGCTCAAGCGTCTAGATACGGATTATGTCGACCTATTACAGATCCACCGTTTTGACTACAAGACGCCAATCGAGGAGACCATGAAGGCTCTTCATGACCTCGTCGAGTCGGGAAAGGTTAGGTATATCGGAGCCAGCAGTATGTGGGCCGTCAACTTCGCCCGGATGCAGTTCGTGGCAGAGAAGAATGGGTGGACCAAGTTCGTCTCCATGCAAAACCACTACAATCTCCTATATCGAGAGGAAGAGCGGGAGATGAACCGCTTCTGCAACGACACCGGCGTCGGGATTATTCCCTGGGCGCCCCTTTGCCGAGGCCACCTCGCGCGACCGCCGTCGGATTTCGGCAGTACCGAGCGCAGTAGGATCGAGAAAGACACGTCGCCCGGCTCTCACGGTACGGTCGAGCCGGACATAACCATAATCCAGCGCGTGCAGGAGATTGCAAACAAGAGAGGTTGGAAGATGAGCCACGTAGCCCTCGCGTGGATTAACAAGAGGATATCCAGTCCCATAATTGGCTTCTCGAGTATCGCCAGGATCGACGAGGCTCTGGAGGCGAGAGATAAGACCTTGACGGCGGAGGAAGAGAAATATCTGGAGGAGTTGTACCAGCCTAAGCAGGTTGCAGGTCATGCCTAGGTTTAATATCCTCTAGCCTGTGAATGAATTAATGGCACCACTATTGTCTGTACTCTGCCATGCATCCTAGATATGTTCTTAATTACTCGATGGGAATTCCATCAGGTGACCAGACTACACCACTACAATTTCGGGTTGTTCTTGTTCTAATTATATTGGGGGATGTCATTAATTAGTGAGCGAAACTTAGGCGGGAGTTTAGTGAAATAATATCAACGTTGAAATGTACATACCTAGTCTTCGCCATGCTCATGAGGCCACAGTAGGCGTCCTTGTTGCTGAGGCTGGGCTACCTGGGTAGTATAGCTAGATCTCCGTACCCAGAGCTCTGTGCAAATATTCTGGAAAACTCACAATCTTGTTTTTATTTTCTGGACACAATACTCGACATATTGTCAGAAACGGGATAAAAAGGTGGCACGGTAATGAGGAGAGTTCTCTTGAAAACTTCTAGTATTTCTAAAGAGATGTTGTTTGTCTAAATTACCTAAGTTCAAGAGAGTTAGGGGTAACCGGAACGTCAACAGTAAGGCGATTTTACTATACACCCTTGAATGCCCTTGTGGGTGTTATGTATATACGTCAAATGAAGAACCGATCCCCCTCACCCTAACCCATCTTCTACCGGTACACATTTAGCCATATATCCTGCTTCCTGTCGATTCCATTCCAGTGCTGTATTCATAACCGCTCTTCAAACTTAGCTCACTTCTGTGTGATTGCATGCGGAGAGCTTTGTTACTTCAGCTACCAGTTGCCACCACACAGACTTCCTAGTATTATTTATTTGTACAATAACGTAGCTATTCAAATACAACACCAATCACGGTATTAACTAGCATCTAAGCTTAGAAGGCTGGGTGGTATTTGGGAATGTACATTAGTGCCTTCCAAGGTTCAGTCTCAGACGCATGAATCTTTCTCAGGGGACAGGTCGTATCCCTGAACGCGAGCGACTAGAGATAGTTGCGAGCTACTGTCTATTTCAACTAGTAATATTATCGCTGTATTCACTAGGTCGATGGCTCTAATGTCGAATTCTCGATTCCTTTCGATCATATCCCGAACGAACTTAATGTCTCGCTCTCTATTCAACTTTAGGCTTCTCAATACGACCCATTACGCCAGACGCTGCCCTCCCCAAACCATAATGAGATGCAGAAGAAGTAAGACATTACGCCGCCAAGATCTCACAGCGAAGCAGTAGCCGTCATCTTATGTCCTATGCCCTATGCACCCGCGCCTTGTTGTTGATTACCTTGCTTCGGATCACCCTGCTGCGGAGGCGAAGAAGTCTGCGGGTTCCCATAAGGCTGGGGCTTTGCCATATTATAGCCTTGCGGGGGTATCGTAGGGTGGACAGGCTGCGTGATGCCGTTGTAGGGCACATGCGCTACCCTCTGGTTGCAACGCGAGCAGAAGTGGTCGACGTCCTGACACCAGTGCGCCAGGCAGGGTATACACGCGCAGCAGATACAGAGCAAACCCAGGCCAATGCCGGCGACGCTGTTTCCGCCCGTTAGTAATTGCAAAAAGGGATTCCCAACATCGAGGAGGGAAATGGGGGTTGCCTTGATAGGTGGATGTGGACTTACAGAGTCATCGAGGAATGCTCCTCTTGTATCCGGGTCTGCACTCTCGTATTACAAAAGGGGCAGTCGATCAGGGCGGGATATGATCCTAGGCTGCCTAGAGGCATCGCGCTTACAACCATTGGGTTGTTCCCCTGGAAATTCGCATTTGTCTGCAGCGGGAGACTCTGGGGTTGTGAATGATGAGCAGGAGACTGGTACGACGCCGGCGGCTGGGTGACGCCCTCGCCGGGGACCTCGTATGGCGGCGCTGGGTCATCTGCGCGAGGGTTCGGTTTGGGGTCATGATCCGTGGCGTTCGTCATGTTAGAAACTCAATACCTGCTCGCTCTGAACAAGGTTGAAGTGTGGCCTAACTATGGCGGTATGAGGATTGTAGGCGATGGAAAAGGAGACAGCCGGACCCGAGAATTAATAAAAGCAGAACTCATGAGGAGGGACACCAGAACATCGAATGCCTGTTAAATACGCACTTACTTTAACCGCGCCGCACATCTTTTCGGACAAACCTATATCAGGAGACCTCATCGTTTTAGGAATACGGACGAGATCAAAACAGCATTCTATTAGTCGATGATCAATTCGCCAAGGGCCTTGCGCCTTGTTCAAGCTGAAGCTGTGGTGTCATGATCGTACGAATCGCTATGTAGTTGGACTGTGCCGCATTGCGCCTCTTTCTAAGCCCCGAAGCATGCGCCCAAGATTCTTTACTCAAGATTCGATAGGGGTCTGAACCATCGATCTCCAAGGCGTAAAATGCCGGACTCAACTCATTATTGGTTAGGACTAGAAGCTTGTATTCAAATAACGAAGGCTACCGTTGTGGCTGTAACTCAATAAATGGGCTAACTGGGAGCAATAGTATATATTTTTGTGCGAAACCCGTTTTAGAGGACGATTCTATGTTATACTTCCAGATAGTGGCGGTGGGATTTTCGAAATCGGTTGAAGTATTATTCGTATACAAATCGGCAGCCAATAACAGATAGCTACAACGACTTTAAGAGCCACTATACGAGATCAGATAATCAAGCCTTCGAGCTCAAGCTCATAGAGGCAAGCAGGCCTCTCCAACCCGCGTCCTTGCCTCCAACCGTCGCAATCGGCGCCTCGATAGCGATAGGCGCCCAGACAAGAGACGCGCCGTTAACACCCAAGACAGCGAGGAACTCCTCCTCCGCGGCGGTCATGCTTCCCACTTCTGGCAACGGCTCTGTCGGGCTAGTCTCTGTCACGCTGGCAAATGTCTGGTTGCCTCGACCGATGATACTGAGATCTACCCATTTTCCAGTAGGAATGGTCGAGTTGAGTCTGTAGTAATTCCCGGATGCGAATAAGGTTAGGTTCGGGGTCATCATCAGGCTAGAGTCGGCGCCAGAGATGATAGTTGCGTCGTCGTGTAGCTCATCAATTCGGATCTTGAGCGAAAGCGTGTAATCGCGGCCCTTCGAGGACAGCGATGTGTCCAGAGAGCAGGACGAGCTGATCTCTAACACAGAGTCCTCGGTCAGCAGACAGTTCGTTGACGCGTCGTAGCCGTTCCTAGACTGGTCAACGAGTATGGTCTGTGTCCAGATCGCGTCGACACTGAAGAGAGTTTTGTTCATCACGGAGCTACCCGTGTAATTGAATATCGTCGACCCTTTAGACGGAATCGCTCGATCCAAGTTCTGGCCTGGGATTCGAGGAAGTAGCTGCGACAATGCAGAAGAGAATTCGGACTCTGAAAGGTCACCTCCCCATTGCTTGTCTGCCAACGCTGGGATTCCGTCTTTCCAGGCGTAATAGGCTTCTGAGTAGACGGATGCGTTAGCGCCGTAATCATTCCATAGAGGGGTTACGGCCCCAAGGACGAGAGGATTAGTCTTCTCAGGATTGTTAGTGGCATCCTTGACATCGAAAATATAAGGCTGCCAGATCCCACCGGTTGCTGGGTTCCCATCGAATGTCCGAGCAACATCCACGACCTGTGGATAGGTCGCGGACCATTTAGTCACTGTGTAGTAGGTGTCGTCCGAATTGAGAACAGAGTAATTGTTCAAGATGTAATCGTGATATGGGTTATCTTCGAAGAATGCCCAGTGTTGTATCGAAACGCTTTGATCGATATTGTCATACCCAGGGTCAGGAGGAAATGTTCCCCAAATGCGAATCGCCTTGTTTGCTGTCTCGGATATGTATTTGGCCATTTCGTCGACGAACCGGTTATATTCGTTAGCGTCAGCAGTGTACTCGTCTGCTCCTATGTGAACAGTCTTTGACTTGAACCAGCCAAGGAATGTGTTCCATATTGTCTTCACCGTCGGTATCGTATCGGGATGGGATATATTTAACAGTGACAAATCGTCGCTGAGCCCCAATTCGGGTTTCCATTGTACTATCACAAGCGAATGGCCAGGCGCCTCGATCTCTGGGATAATGGTGACTCCTCGAGAAACACAAGCCGACTGTATATTTTCGAACTGGTCCTTTGTGTAAGACTCATTCTTGTGATGGTTTAAGCCAGCGACCTTCTCGGAATCAGACCATAGACGAAACCGCGCGTACAGACTTAAAGACTGCTCTCTCGAATAAATATCTTTATTATTGTAGAGATTGTCACTTAGATGTAGATGAAATGTGTTCTGCTTGAAGAAGCTCACATAGGAGCACAGCTCAATGACGAACTATTCAACTCATTGAATTAGCTTTAGTATTTTCACCCGAACCAGTACCTGTATCATCCAGCAAGATTACAGACACAAGGGGGCTGTACACACCTCTGGGGGATAGTAATGCCTCGCAGCGTCAAGCATCATACCACGAATGCCCCATCCAGGGGCATCGCGCCCCTCTCCGTAAGGCAATGCTGAGCCACTGGAGAGAATTGCCTGCTGTAGAACAGTGCGAGAACCCCACCAGGCACCTAGAGCACTGGCCCCAGATATAGTAATTCCTGAAGACGAGACGGAGAGCGTATAGCCTTCGGCCGTCCGGGCACCCGTCACGTCCTTGTAATCATTCGGGTCTCCCAACGTGAGGAAGATGGAGTCCGATGCAGCTTCGTTGCCAACGGAGGTGCTAATATCAATGTCTAGGGCGCTACGCAAGTCATCCGCAAAGGTCTTTGCGAAATCTTGCAGACTTGGAGGAATTAACGTGTCACCGCTCTCATCACGGCTATCAGCGAATTTCGAGTCCACTACCAAGCTCTTAAGCGACGTGATTGAATAGGCCCCATCATTCGATACGGTAAAAGGAACAGCAGGTATTCCCACTAGTCTTGATAATGCTACCGCTTTGGAAGGGTCAGCTGGCTCTCTAAAACACGTCGGAAGATGTTGTTGACAAGCCACAAACCATCATATAACGCCACTATCCACACAAAACAAGCCCATAAATTCCGCATTATTCGGTAATAAACAAGACCGAGATCTCAAGCCGGCGATGAGGTCTTTGATGATAATGCAGTTGCTAAGCGAGTAGACATTTGCAGGAGAAGAGACTGAGGGAGAGCAACAAGTACCTCCCTGGACAGCCTTCATACTACCTACTAAGAGCCTGAACTGCCTGACTACTGCCAGGGCATCAGGACATGAGCAGAATCCTACTATATATATATACTTGGGATTTTAATCTCGGTAAAGCAACTATGGGAGACGATTTTCTGGCCCCAGGCTCCTGTCTACCTGTAGTTGGCCTGCATCCCTGAGCTACAGACGATCATTCCGCTCTTGAGGGGTGGAAGCTACTCCTACCTCACAATATTGGGTGCCAATGTAACATGGGGAGCGGGGCCGATAAGGATTATAAACGGCCTGCGAAGTTGGTAGCTTGAAGCCATGATCATATCATTCGATGTAGCAATGAGATAGAGCTTCGAAAGTGTACGTATATGTAGGTAACGGGGAAGAAGGGGATACATACACACTGAAGTAAGCCGGTAGATTAAGGGCACCCTAGGTAGGTACCTTAGGTAGTCAAGCCACAACAGTACCAGTGGGCTCTGGACCTCCAACCACTACATGGGTAATAAGTGGGGGAGCCACTTCCACCAGGTTATTAGTGGTTAGAGCCCACAGGTAGTACGTGTAGTGTAGTAACGTGCCTGCGTGCTGTTATTGACTGGGACCGCGGGGTTGCTCGTGCCCCACGTTCAAAATTATTTCTTTATTTTCAACCGTTTTTCTACACATGGCTTTGCTAGCCGGACATTTACTGAGTACGAGATTCCAGCACCACCTAACCAGATTACAATAAACAATTCCCCAAGGCTTGTGGCAAAACCATCTATATTACCTGTCAGACAAATCTAAAAGCTATAAAGCCGACAGCTTGAAGCTACTTATGACTACACACGAAGAGAACCCGTACCTGTCGACAATCTGACGCACACTCGAAACGGGTAGAAGGAAAATCTTGAACAGTTGCATAGGCAGATATATCAACTAGCACCCATTATGGAATCCACCACGTCTCCGGCCGTACCTCACGAGCCGCCACATGTCTATACGAATAACCACGGTTACGATTCGTCAGTGAATCAGGAAGTACCCCGAAGCCTAGCTGGTGCCGTCCCCGAAACGCCCGGTGCAGCCGAAGATGAAGATAGCGATCTAGACGATATCTTCGAAGACGATGGCAATGACTTCGAGGAACTGGGGCCTGATGGCCATCCAGACATAGCCAAAAACTACAACCGCCAACGACCCTTACACTCCAACCTACAACGGCCTACCGCCAACACCTTCGCAAGCGTGGACGATCACATATCCGCCCTTTCCAGGCATGCCGCCAATATTCGACTAGACGATGTCAAAGATCATGAAATACGCGATAAGGACAAGGCCGATAGGGCCACGACCGAGCAAGTATTGGATAAGAGAACCCGCATGATTCTCTACCAGATGATCAATCGCGGCGTAATTAGTGAAGTCCATGGTGCTATAAGCACAGGTAAAGAGGCCAACGTGTACGGCGCTGTCGCATACCCGGACATCAACGGGCCTGCAGTACAACGGGCGGTTAAAGTCTACAAGACGGCCATTTTGAGCTTCAAGGACCGAGAGAGATATATCACCGGCGAGCACAGATTCAAGTCTGGTTCTGAAAAGGGCAATACCCGCAAGATGGTCAAGCTATGGGCGGAGAAGGAGTTTCGAAATTTGAGAAGAATCCATTCGGCTGGTATCGCTTGCCCTAAGCCAGTCCAACTGAAACTACATGTCCTCGTCATGGGCTTTCTGGGGGACAGGAAGGGATATGCTTATCCCCGATTACGCGATGCCACTATTGAAGGAGGCGATGCCGACCAGGTATGGAGGCAGCTCTATAGGCAACTGTTGGGCACCATGCGACGCATGTACCAAGTGTGCAGACTGGTACACGCAGATCTGAGCGAATATAACATCCTGTATAACAATAAACAGCTATATATCATTGATGTATCTCAGAGTGTTGAGCATGATCATCCTCGGTCTCTCGAGTTTCTCCGAATGGATATTAAGAATACCGGCGACTTTTTCCGGAAACAAGGAGTGGACACGTTGGCTGATCGGACTATCTTCGACTTTATCACCACACCAGATGGTGTCGTGGACGAGCCGGATCTGTCTGCAGCAATCGACCAGCTCTATGCCGCGAGGGCAGCATCCACCAATGACGAGACAACAGCGGCTGAGCAAGAGGTCGACAACGCGGTCTTCCGCAATCAATACATCCCACAAACTTTGGAGCAGGTTTACGATATCGAGAAGGATGCGCGGCAAATTGGAGAAGGCGAGGGTGATAAGCTCGTTTATCGAAACTTGCTCGCGGATCAGGTCGTAACGCAAGAAGATGCCGAAGAGCTAGGCTCAGGAGATGAATCGGACGAGGGCGCAGCCATCGACAGCGACACGGGGAGTGGCGAGGGAAGTACTTTCTCCAAGGGAACCCCCCGTGGCAAACGATTCGAGGATAAGGAAGAGAAGAGGGTAAGTGAAAACTCGACATCAGCACAGACTTTTGTGCAATAGCTAATACTACGCAGCAACGAAAACAGGCAGCCAGGGAAGAGAAAGCTGAGAAACGCAAAGACAAGATGCCCAAACATCTCAAGAAACGCCTAGTAGCTACATCGTCCAGGAGAAAGAAATAGCAACCTTGCTGTCTTTGGGCTAGAGCCGATAAGAACATGACTTACACTTCGAGGTTTGGCGTACATGTGAACCGTAACATTCTCCTGGAGGTCGACATCGCAGCAACATGGCCGCTACAGCTCTACACCCACGTGCTAACATCCATACCACGTTTTCCGATTTTATTCTCCTATTACGGCAAAGTTCTTTGTCGCCGTACTAAGCTTGCTTGTAAAGAGAGGCCCTACAGTACGGAAGAGTAGATCGGAAGCGTCCTTTTAGACGTAAGCCCTAGTGATCTCCTTAGGTCTCCGTGCTTGCAATCGAATGATGAAAACTCGAAGCGCATAGGCTTGACCGCATCATTGTGTTTTCTTCAGCTTGATGATAACCATGAACTAGTGCTGGCCGAATTGCGTACCGAGCCATCCCCTTGCGGGCTGGATGCGGATCAAAGAGAGCCCTGACGATTGCTAGCCTCCTATATTTTGTTTATTCACGATCCCTGGTCCCCAATCGCTATCTATTTCCTCGCCCTTGTTGCTGTAATTGTTTGAAGACTTGTCTTCGTTTTGCTCACTCTACAACACGAAGACTAGCAACCTAGTGGGTTGGCTCCCACCCACAATACTACACTACACATAGATAATACGTTGTAGACATAGTCGCTGTCTATTTCTATTATAGTCATTTGTAACGAGGAGTCGATAGTTATCGTATATCCTGTGTTCAGCGGTTAGGATTATCAGGAAATGGACAGTCGCAAGAGTCGCAAGAGTCGCAACTATTGTGGAAACCGAAGTGGTTGGGGATGATGGGATGCGGGACTTGGCAATTCGTCTGATCTCTAGCATTTCCCGCAAGGTCGGATACACTACCTATGTATTGCTGAAACGCAGGCGAGATCACGGTCCACAAATTGGCTAATGCAGGATGGTTTCAAGGCCGATCGGACACAGCAACGTACGTATGGGTGGTTGATGCAGAGAGATAGTTATATTTTGATGGGGTTGGAGGGTCCGTTCATGGTTGCCAATCTTCGATACATAGGACCAACCTAGGTAAGCGGTCAAATTAGGTAAATGCCTCCTGAAACGTGCATCAGAACATGTCATGGAAAAGCAGACAAAAAGTTTATAGTTAGTCTGGAGTTATTACCTAGACACGTACATAGTAGCGGTGTGATGAGATACTTTTGTCACGGGAGTGCCCAAGGTAGAAAATAAGAGAAGTCGGAGATCAAAACAGCGGGTTCACGAGATTTTAGTCTGGAGTTATTACCTACGGTAGTGTACATCCTGAGGTACCTAAGTACCTAGTATGTACATGTATACCGTGACAAGGTCCATTTGGTACGGGGCATCTAGAGGCATGTACCTCTCATGTAAGGACGAAAATAGAACATAAGGTGACCAGAACACGGTATACCTACCTAACCCTACAAACATACGTAGTATCACATGGTCATAACAACGGTAAGTACTTAATGTGCCTAACATCAATATATGCCAACATTGAAGATAAGTGACTGAGGTTGCATCTCTGTGGGCAATAAGGATATTGATAGTCTGTAGGTAGCCTATAAACACCCAGTAGGCAGATACCTTAGATATGGAAGTTAGCGGGTTGTCATGGTAGCGGGATATGTGTAATGTTGTCCCGCGCTTGACCAGATCCAGCTTAGCGTTGATGCCACTGAAGGGGGGCCACCTGGGGCTGCCGTGCTAGGTGACACTTTCAGATGTTGACAGTGAAAGAGCCTTAGACTTGTATTCGTTCCTTTTATGCTGTTGTTTCTTTCATCCCCTCCCCCAAACCAACTCAGCCAAACGCCGATAACCATTACCACGACCAACGACAGTAACGGTAAGTCAAAGCCTAAACGACAAACTCGAACACCTGCGACAAACGACTACGACCGATACGACACGAAACCCTTCCTTTCCCGACGGATATTTTAATTTCATTTTACTCTTCTTTCCGTACTTATTCTTTGCGACCCGACCATTTTCCATTCAAACAACAGTAGTAAGTGTGTGTATTTGTATATTTTTATGCGTTTGCGTATTTATTTTATTTTGTTTTATTTTATTTTTTTCCGCTAAGGAGAGATGTTTAAACGGAAATACGAGTTGCGGCTAACAACATGACAACGACAAAGACTCATCATCATTCGCAATTCGCAAGTCTATTTGACCTTCACTTCCTGTTACGACCTACCGACCTACCGAAATACATACCTCTTTTACTCTCGGCCTCCATTATTCGTTTGGTTACCTACGGCTTCTACATCTTTCCTTCCGTTCACTCTGGGACAACCAATCGATTCAGCATTCAGCGCGTCGAACCTCCCACTTCCCCCAAAAAAATAAAAATCACACCGCCCAATGCAACGACACCAATATTTCTGAGCGGGAACTCGTCGCGCATACCGTCGAAAATACCTGATCACGATAACCTGTGGTAAACAAACATGGTTGAGCCACCTTCTTCGCCGCCATGCGAGGCTGGAAACGTCGAGGAGTCCCTGGCCTGGTACAAGAGGCAATATGAACAACTAGCCGACGAACTTACCGAGTTTCGGGAGTCCAGTCACGAGTTAGAAGCCGAACTTGAGAAGGATTTAGACGCAGCCGACAAGCGACAGCGCGACTTGCAGCAGAAGATCGAAAGTCTGCAATTTGAGGCCGAGGAGTGGAAGGTGAGGAAATATATCATTACTACTATACAAACGCACCAAGTTGAAATTACTAACGGTCGGTTGGTCGGTTCGTAGGAAAAATGCAGGAAAGCAAAAGCCGAGGGCAACACGGCACAGAACGCGTTAGAGAAGGAGATTACGACTCTCCGCGATACCAACCGCACCATGCAGATGAGGTTGCGCGACATCGAGGTGGCAAATGATGATTTCGAACGCCAGGCGCGAAACACCACATCGTCCCTCGAGGACTTGGAGTCCAAGTACAACGTCGCCATCGAGAGAACCGTCATGATGGAGGAAGAGATAAAGATTGGCGAGCAGGAACGAGAGCGACTACGAATCGAGGCCCAGAGACTGCGCGAGGAGCTCTCTGACCTCAAGGTCGAAGCCGAGATCATGCAGGATAAGATCAAGAAGGCAGAAGACCGTCACCTGTCCACCATCTCCACCGACATCTCCATCCCGGAGTCGCCTACTTTCGAAGACTCGCCCCGGTCGACGGCAAGCTCCCCACTTATTACGACACCTCCCGATGAAGTATCTATATCTATTCCGAACAAATCTGTGCCCATGGTGAATGAACCTCCATCGCCGCCCATGTCTGACGCCTCGGCATCTATCCCGAGACCTGCCTCCAAGATCAAGACACCTGCACCTTCAGTACAGAAGCGATCCCGTCTTCCTTCTGCTGATCGCAGCATTACGCCGAGAGCTAAAGGCGCCGTCTCCAGTGGTATGCGGCCGCCCGGTGTGCGCTCTGCTACTGGCTTGCGCACACCGGCGCCAACGCGTACCACTGCGAACCGCTCAACATCACACAAGATCCCACCCTCGACATCCCTTACCCATATCCGAACGCTCACAGCTCAAATGCAGCGACTCGAAGCTCGTGTTCAAAATGCGCGTTCCAAGCTGCCAGCTCCTGTCAATACACCACCACGGGCGTCACCCAGAGGGTCAATCAGCGGCAACGGCCAAGTGCCGTCTACGGTCACAGTGCGTTCTCGAAAACGTACCATAGGCTCTACCTCGTCTTCTGTCATCGATGATACCCCAACGCAATCGATAACTGGCGCGGGCGCAAGCAGACATCAATCCAGACTTAGTACTTCTGGTGTCTCTCGATTGTCCTTCGGCACTCTGCCTAACCGGTCGAACAATTACGATCCCGACAGCTCGGTATCCCTCTCGCGTCCCAGCAGTCGAGCTAGTGTCTCGAACTACTCGAGGCCCGACCGACCGGCAAGCCGCACCGAGATCGCCCGTCCCATGTCCCGAACTAGTTATTCGGGCACGAGGACGCCTTTAGGGGTGCGACCTCGGAGTTCTTTCAGCGGCAGCTTACATGGGCACTCGCAAAGCGTTACCCATATCGACATGGATGAGCTTACCGAAGAGCGCACACCGAGTCGTAGAGGAACATATAGTAAATTTGACCCAGATAGCTCGGTCAGCAGCATACCGGGTCCTAGTGCGATTCCGGTACCGCGACGACAGAGCGGCAACCTTCACTCGACGCGCAGAACTAGTGGCGGCACGTCGAACGATGGTGCTGCCGGCGGGAGAGCGAGGAAGCTGAGCGATCTCGGGGAGACATATTAGTCTCCTCGTTTAATCTTTCCGCTGACTCTTCCTCCGGGCATTGTAAAGGAGAGCCACTTGCACCGCCATTTACCGTCGTTGCTGCGTGGTGTGGTCTGTGTGGCATGATCCCGGCATTTAATGTACGTCTACGTCGAGGCTCATCGAGAGCGGGTGAGCTGAAGGCGAGGCGATATGAGTTTTACGGACTAGGTTGGGTTTGCATATCCATTCTTCGCTCTAGCATGTACGCGCGCTGCTTGCTTTTTGTTTTTCTCTCGTCCTCATGGTCGCCGTCTCATCACTCTTGGGCGAGGGAAGGTGGGGGCCTGGCTTGGCGTTGAATCTTTTGGGGGAGGGAATGCATTGGTTTGGTTGGGCTGGGGGCAGGAAAGGTCGGTTCTGTTCTGTCCCTCTTCCTGCTAGACGATGGCGATATGGTGTGCCGGTGTTGGGAAGGGACGGCGGGCGGTTCGGTGTCTTTGAATTCGAAATCCGGAGTCATGTCATGCGCGCTTTTAGTCTTTGGGCGGACCTGTGGCTAGCCGACTAAAAGCTTTTCTTCTTTCACAGAAACCCCCTCCCCCCGTACCTACCTCCTATCGACCTTGGCTTGTTACGGCCACTGCATATGTTGTTGCTGGCTACCAGGGCGAACGAACGGACGGGTTGATGCGTGCACCGCTGATAGTTCAGTCGGGCTCGTAATACATGGGCTGATAGATGGATGAGAACCTTGTACATACGTATTTGACGCCATCAAGGCGTCGGGTCGAGTCGGGTCCAGTTCAGTTGAGTTGAGTTGAGTCTCAGAATGATACCTTCGTAAGGTTGAAAGAAAGACCTGAGAGGCGAGGGCAGACGAGGGGAGGGGATGATTGTAGTAGTATGTAATACAAGCCTGGACGGCAACAGATATCTCTTTTGTTTCTGAAACAACGATACCATCATACCAACATTCGATGCATTACATACCAAAAAAGGCCTTTCTATCCACTCATGATCGTGTGTCTTGTGTGATCGTTGTACGTCTGTCTCACTTGAGACATATTGGGTGTAAGGGGGCTCGTGTGAGTAAGGGGCTGTTTGGGTGGGGGTATCTAAGTACCTATATATCGATGCTTTCTGTGTAAATGTATGATATCACTGACCCGAGTCTACCGCGTGTGTGTTTCACATGACGGACTAGGCTAGGAGGAGCTGCTTAGGTACTTGAAGTGGTTGAGTAGGTAAGTTCATACATCAGTAGGAATTTAACTACATAGTCTATCAACTGTTGAGATCAACCATATACCTATACGTCGGGCTAGACTAGTGTATGGATTTGCGGATGTTGTCACAATGGTACTGAGGCCATGGAGTTGAGTTGTGTTGGAAATAAGGAGTATCTCAGTCGGAAACTTGGTGAAGGTCTCGACGGCTGTATGGCTGTGCCTTTATTTCTCTCTCTCAGCCCTGCTGATATAACTTTTGGCTTTATATATATATATATATATTCGTTGGACGGGATTTGATGGCAATTTACTTGTTGGGCCAGTCCAGTCCTTTACCGAAAAAAAATCGAACGGCTCTTCGAGTATGTGTCCATCGACCACACCTAATAGTGACAGGGAGGGAACTCCAGTCTTTCTTGAATGAACTCCAAATATGATGTTGAGGGTATTTAGTACCTATGCGGACTTCCATTTGATTCTCTGCTATTTCCTTGCTTGCTTCTATTAGTTGCCGTCAATCACGGTTGTTACCGCCACCTCTTGTCTTATATTCGAGTGAAGCGATGATAACGAGGAATCCCCGGAAACCCAGTCGCAATCTCATCTTGATGGTAGGTGGCTTCTTCTCGTAGTACTTTGTAGCCGTGATTAGTTTCGGCGATTATTTCTAGCTCAGTAATGAGTTCTTACCAGGGGAAAATCTTGAACGCAAGTTATCGATTACCTTTTAAGTAATTCAGATAAAGGTATCGACATTGTTTCTAAAGGGATATAGTAGAACTAATATCGAGTAAATGATCTTGATGATGATGATGATGATGATAATGAGATTCCCATAAGGATATTCTAATAACCAAGGCACTGCATATACTGCTTAGGCAAGACGAAGATATTGAGATGGGACGAAACGTATTAATATAAGGTGAGCTAGGTAGGTGAGCGGTAGCCCTACGTGCATATATATATGTAGGAGGCTATATGGGGCCTTCTTCAGTGCCGGTACGATCATAACCCTGAGAAAGGTGGACGGGGATACATCAAAGGTGGCGTAGCTGCGAGCTAGGCACGGGCTGAGAGGGTGGGAGTAAGGGTCTATAGGAGATTGATCGATACTGGCAATGCCGATTCCAGAGAGGGCCTTCATATATGTGACCAGATCACCTTTGAAGTTTCAAGACTGCTAGGGTGACGTATTGCTGGAGACCATTAGTCGTTAATGCTGCGTGTATATGGCCACCAGCGAGCATATGCCCTTTGTAGAATTAGCGATTTACTCTCACGATTCAAGGGTAGCCAGTCTGGTCCTCAGGCTATAGGCCATATGGGAAGAAAAGTATTATAATCGGGAATGTAGAAACACCTTCCCAGCGTGGTAGTAGTAGACACTGTATATTATCTCAGTGGAGTCAGTCCTCTGATCGTACGTAGACGGTAGCATTCACGTGAAGTTGGAGCAGGGCCGGTTTACTGTTGAATCGATCCTGTTCTTCTTGTCGTCGAGAGCTTTAGAAAGTTCACAAATTTTGGCATATAGCTTGAACCGATGATTTATGCAGTAGCATATACTGAAGGGGGTAGGTATTGAATGGGTAAACGCCTCTTCCAATATACCCCTAAGCATCAAACATCAAAGCGATCTAATCCTGGACACGAGAAGTATCGTAGAAAATATATAATACATGGGCATTTCATGAGTGGTTGTTACCTGCCTAAAGGCTCATAGCGCTGCATTTCAGCTTTGCATACTTAACCACGCTCACAACGTGTGAAAGGTGACCGTATCACTTAGATAACACTACAATACTTAGTCGACAAAGACAGCTATGAGCCAGAGCGCTTCTTACGGCACTTGCTGTAGTGTCCTCGTGGCTTGAAAGAGTTCCGATTTGCTAACTGTGGAGGAAGCTAAACGGAAGGACGTGGTTCCGAATGGCGAAGAGAAAGAGTAATACGCCTGGAGATGCTCGGATCCTGGAGCACCCCGGGCCGGATGAGGTGTAATTAAATAGGTATGATGTCAGGTGACCTAGCCCCACATACCTAGGTCACCTAGAGGGGCACCTCGCCCCCGGCATCTCTTCCTCCTCTCCTTTCCTCATACATACACACACTAGTCACGCACTTAGCAGATAGCTTCGCCTAGAGGAATACAGGCCCTTGAGCCATTCTTTCTATACGCAGCCGTTGGCACCGCGTATCTAGTTCATTGTGGGCCGTTATATATGATCACTTACAACTTGAACCGAACGTACTCGCAACTCTTCGGGATTGCCTTTGCAGACGCTAATTACCTAGGTGAAAGACATCAATCACATGTGCTTCCCGGATTACTAAGTTCCTAGATGGGATGGTGGTGGGACTGATGACTATTACTATAACTTATTACTCCTATGACCCATCTGTGGTGCTTCGTCCGACGCTAAGCTTCATCATTGGTTGCGTCTGAGCTACCTAGGCTCTAGGAGCCAGACAGCTGGATCTTCCTGAATCTGCATTGTGTCCGCTGCGGGTTGCCATGCCTGCTGCATACATGTATGTATGCAGCCCGTGTGTTAGTTATCATGTGGATAGATCGAGATACTACGTAATCGACTGTATATAAGTTTGAGACGCAAGGACGCACGTGCTTGATAAGTATATTCTGCTTGGGTCGGTACGGATGGTCGTGATTAGGACATCATGATATGATCCGGTTTCATTACTAGGTCAACGAATGGTGACTAAGAAAGGTCGCGGGTAAGCTGGAAAGAAGCCGGCGATGATGTGTCTTTGAATGGTAATCCCTTCGGATTGTGACAAGCGCGCCGTCCCGTTTGTGGTCTCTTCTCGAAATCGAAGATCATATATCTGGGAATTGGAAGGGACCGAGCATCCACAGAGAAGAACATCTGACTAACTACACATACCTCAATAACTACGACTCCTAGTTCAGACCTAAAGCTCACATTTCTGATCTTTGCTTACATATATGACGTCGGTAATCAAGGCTAGCTGCTAACGGTTGAAAGTTCTCACGAGTATATATCTGTAGTAGGTGATACTGAGGTCCCAAGAATCGTGAGTAGAACACCGAAATGAGGTTGCTGCTGAGGTTAACATGACAAACATCTTACCTCAATATACTGAATATATGTATTGCAAATCGAATAGTATGAAATAGAAGAAAGTACCTAGCTAGGTCCGTATCCATTGCGCCTGTACGTGTGGTAGGGAGTTCTGTAAGTCGATATTTTGGCGCGCTAGTGAGACACCATTGTGCCGAGACAAAATCGATCTTGAGGGCTCATCTCGGAGGATTTCGAGAGGTTACATCTGACCGGCTTCCATGCTGACTACATACAACCTCATGTATTCCGCTCGCTGACATAAACGCCGAATAATGCTTCTTCTTAAAATGCCCTTGTACTACACGTGTACTTGACGGAAGCTCCCCAAGAGGCAGGCAGGCGAATGAGAAATCCCCCAGGCCCTATCCTAGCGCCTAGATAGGCAGAGACAAATTGGATGAGGCGTCATGACCGTGAAAGAGCTTATGCAGGCTTATTATGCATATAGGCACCGGGATATATCCTAGTCTCGTCGGACAAGACGTTGGGGACTTGCGCTGGACCGTAGTATGCGCCGGCGGGTATCTCACTGATGACAGACTTAACTTGATTCCCTGAGATAAATGACACTGGGGTGGATAGGGGAGATAAAGCAGATGGGAAGGCTGAAGGACCGGAGATCAATCTAATGTGCTGAAGAATCCGCTTCGTTATCAACTTGGCAGGCCGGCAGGACACTTACAACCTACGTAGTACCATACGTGTGTGTAGTAAGCGCGGAATGAGCACTCACAGGTATTCACGGCTATGTCAGTATCATTAGCCATGAAGCCAACACCCAGATCGGAAAACCTGCGCCGCGGACCTGGGAGAATTAGTGCTAAGTGGAGTACTAACAACTAGAATGTATACCTGAAGTATCGGTGTATGTCCACTACCTAGATAGGTACCTGACGACATACGTGATAAAGTTTACTGCGTAACACGGAGCCAGCTTGGTGGGTTGCCCAAGCTGCCCAAGTGTCTAATAAGTGGCGGGCAGGCCCCATTATTACATCAGGCACAGAAGTTACCCCAACAATTGAGTTGCTACCTACATACAATAGTAGGTTCATCTACGCCATCGTGGCTTGAGACTGTTAATTAATAGTACATGTACGGTAGGTAGGCAGGTAGGCGCTTATACTCTTTCTATGATATGAAGTAAATACTGTAGTGAGTGAATGCGATAGCAATGAACAACAAAAGAAAAGAAAAGAAAAGAAAAGAAAAGGACAATGAGGCATTTATCAGGCTTGAAGAGAATGCATCTGGAAAGAAAGTAAGCGAAGCAAAATTCCCCAAGACGGCGATGGGTGTTGGTTGTATGAGGTACAGTAAGCCAGCCAGCCATGTCGATGATCCACCCAATCTCGCTCCTTTCCCCAGTCTAGACCTACCCCAATTAGGAAATGTCGTATTATGTTGAGGAATATTACACGGGCGGGCAATGATTCAGTTCTTGCGCTGGATATTTGCGTTTGATGGCATTGTAAACAGTGACAATATGAAACGAGGAAAGCGAATGGAACTCGGAATTACAAGAAGACCTTGAAGAATAACTGGCATATACATAATGAATGAATATAATAAATAAGAAGACGAAGGAATGAGTAGTATGTTGGGAAGAGATGGAGTCCCCAGGTATACGCCAACTTACAAGTCCGATGGAGGTGATGAGTGCATTGATAAGTCCGGAGGCGGCCTAACTAAATAAGCGGCTTGCCAAGACAATATAGGTTTAATAAAAGATAGGAAGAAGAAGAAGAAAAAAAAAACCGAGAGTTGCGTTATCTAGTTTTCAAATTGTCTTCTTCTAAAGCATTTGATGTCCATTAACACAGTCCAGAAGTCTATAAGATGTAAAAGTCGCTAAGGACAGCTACTACTTAAACATGATAATCCATTGCTTTTTGACATTGGTAATGGTGATGATAATTTCATGTTAACGATGTTGACGATTTGAAATTCGAGATGCTAGGCCGTGGCGGGGGGTTTTTGTACTTGTACCGGGCTCTTAGGGTCTACCTAATGTATCCACTATCACGCAGCAGCAGTAGACCCGACCCGAGATGCAGCTTCCACTAAACTCAATTTCTTGGAGGGAGGGTCATGGACCTCCCCCAACATCTCGGGGAGAAAATTGATTGGCTCAATTGGCACACTTTAAAGGTCGATTAGTTCATTTTAACCAGATCAGCCTCGTTGGCCCAGCATCGGTACACTATACATGCATTTTTAGTGATTACTACCTATGCAGGTCTCTCTACTGCGCCTAACCTGGTTCTATTATGTATCGGATACTTAGAAATTATTCAATTCCGGTCGTTCAAGCTACCTAAGACTAAAAAAAGTAATCTTACGTCCTTCCTTTCCTTCCTTTCCTTCCTCCCCTTCTCGTCGCATTGAACATTTTCTTTAGATCTCTAGATCTCTGTCCCTCTCCCTCTTTTTACCTTTTGCGCTTGACGATTTCAATGTTGAAGGTGTCGGAAGCACTTCGCTCCCTTCTAACTACTTGCACCCTCTGACGTTATTCCTCCTCTCCATTCTCTCCACCCCCCTTCAGTCGATCGTCAGTGCATACAACGTGCGTGCATATTTGAATACTCGACAGGGTTAATTCGACTTGTTTTGTGTAAGTGGTGAACACAAAACATGTATATTGTGCAAATAAAGTAGGCAAGCTGAGCTAGCTACCTTACCTACCTTGCTGCCGCTCTACCCACTTCTCAATATGTCTAGTGAATAGATCACAGATTCGGAGCTGACTTTGGCCTTCGTCACCGAATAGAGATTCTCTGTTCCTACGTGTATAGATCTGCGTATTTGGATTCTTCCCAATCCTCGCCGTCTCCCCATTTTTCCAGAGCCACATCGGAATTTCGGGTGGTCAGACGAGCTCCTACTTACGCCTGAACGATTCCTTCGACTCAAGTCAGCAGCACAGCGAAAACCTCCTCCTTGATCCCTTCCACCAACCGGAATATTCTCCCATACTCCTACTACACAATTGCGAGTCTCTCAGCTTTTGTAGGAGCCCGTGTCGGCCGGCCACTGTATTTTGATGATCCCCTAACCATTTTATTTCGACTCATCAGTTCGACCTCCTCCCCCTCCCACAACGTTGAAATCCCTCCGCCTTCCCCCTCTACCGACACGATGCCTCAGACAAACGGTACCGGTCCCGCTGTCAACGGCAACAGGACGGTCCCAGTTGC
The DNA here is from genome assembly GCA_022376535.1 of Xylariaceae sp. FL0662B. Classification (NCBI taxonomy): domain Eukaryota; kingdom Fungi; phylum Ascomycota; class Sordariomycetes; order Xylariales; family Xylariaceae; species Xylariaceae sp. FL0662B. The sequence continues at coordinate 154,489 of JAJJKD010000092.1, forward strand.
CAATGGCAGGCCCACCTGGATCGAGAAGCACAAGGTTGCCGACCACTTCATAGGCGGTAACAAGCTGGAAAATGCAACCCCCTCGAAAGTGAAGGACTTCGTCGCTGCACACGATGGACACACCGTCATTACAAATGTAAGGCGTACACGGAGTGAGGTAGAGCTGTTGCTAATAATCGCCACTAGGTCCTGATCGCCAACAATGGTATTGCTGCCGTCAAGGAGATCAGATCAGTACGGAAATGGGCATACGAGGTATTTGGTGACGAGAGGGCTATCCAATTCACCGTTATGGCGACACCGGAAGATCTTGCAGCAAATGCCGACTATATCAGAATGGCCGACCATTATGTCGAGGTTCCCGGTGGTACAAATAACCACAACTATGCCAACGTCGAGCTAATTGTGGATGTTGCCGAACGGATGAACGTCCATGCCGTATGGGCCGGATGGTAAGTTCTCCAATCTCCAAGAGCGCAACGTCGTGCCCCTTATTTTAACATTATATAGGGGACATGCCTCAGAAAACCCAAAACTTCCAGAGTCCCTAGCGGCGTCCCCCAAGAAGATTGTGTTCATTGGTCCTCCGGGATCCGCTATGCGCTCGCTGGGTGACAAGATTTCTTCTACGATCGTCGCGCAGCATGCACAAGTTCCCTGTATCCCTTGGTCGGGAACTGGCGTCGACAAGGTAGTAAAAGACAGTAAGGGTATTGTGACTGTCGCAGATGATGTGTACATGAAGGGTTGCGTTGGCTCGTGGGTAGAGGGTCTGGAGAAGGCTAAGGAGATTGGCTTCCCGGTCATGATCAAAGCCTCTGAAGGAGGCGGTGGCAAGGGTATCCGAAAAGCCATGTCCGAAGAAGGCTTTGAGCAACTATACAACGCCGCTGCTAGCGAGATCCCAGGTTCGCCAATCTTCATAATGAAGCTTGCTGGCAACGCGAGACACCTGGAAGTCCAATTGCTCGCTGATCAGTACGGGAACAACATCTCGTTGTTTGGCAGAGATTGCTCGGTTCAGCGAAGACATCAGAAGATCATCGAAGAGGCGCCTGTTACAATTGCCAAGCCACCGACATTCAAGGGCATGGAAGATGCTGCTGTGCGACTCGGTCGCTTGGTGGGCTATGTTTCCGCAGGCACGGTCGAGTACCTATACTCACATGATGACGACGAATTCTATTTCCTCGAGTTAAATCCACGTCTCCAGGTGGAGCATCCTACCACAGAAATGGTCAGCGGTGTCAACCTACCGGTTGCTCAGCTTCAGGTTGCCATGGGTATCCCTCTACATCGTATTACGGACATTCGGTTACTGTACGGTGTTGATCCCAAACTGTCTACCGAGATTGACTTTGAATTCAAGAGCCCTTTGAGTGAAAAAACACAGCGTCGGCCTCAGCCCCGTGGTCACTGCACTGCCTGCAGAATCACGTCGGAAGATCCTGGCGAGGGTTTTAAGCCTTCGAACGGTGTTATGCACGATCTGAATTTCAGGAGTAGCGCCAATGTCTGGGGTTATTTCTCTGTTAGTACTGCCTCAAGTATTCACAGTTTCTCCGATAGTCAGTTCGGTCACATTTTCGCTTATGGCGAGAGCCGAACGGCGTCGCGCAAGAACATGGTGGTTGCTTTGAAGGAGCTGAGCATTCGTGGTGACTTCAGGACAACCGTCGAGTATCTTATTAAGCTTCTCGAGACGGAAGCCTTCGAGGACAACACCATCACTACTGGCTGGCTTGACGAGCTGATCTCCAACAAACTGACCGCCGAACGCCCGGATCCGATTCTTGCCGTCGTCTGCGGTGCTACGACCAAGGCTCATATCGCCAGCGAGGCCTGCATCGCTGAATATCGTTCTGGACTTGAGAGAGGTCAAGTTCCCTCCAAGGAGATTCTCAAGACGATATTTCCAATCGACTTCATCTACGAAGGTTACCGATACAAGTTCACCGCGACTCGTGCAGCTGTTGATAGCTATCATCTCTTCATTAATGGCTCTAAGTGCTCGGTCGGTGTTCGCGCGCTCAGTGACGGTGGTCTACTAATTCTGCTCGACGGACGAAGCCACAGCGTGTACTGGAAGGAGGAAGTCGGCGCTACCCGTATCTCTGTGGATAGCAAAACCTGCTTGCTTGAGCAAGAGAACGACCCCACCCAGCTGCGTACTCCTAGCCCCGGCAAGCTCGTAAAATACACGGTCGAAAACGGCGAACATGTTAGGGCCGGCCAAACATTCGCCGAAGTCGAGGTCATGAAGATGTTCATGCCCCTGGTTGCCCAGGAGGACGGCATTGTCCAGTTGATCAAGCAGCCTGGTGTCACAATCGAGGCTGGTGATATTCTTGGTATTCTTGCCTTGGATGATCCTTCTCGCGTCAAACAGGCGCAACCGTTCCTTGGACAGCTGCCTGATCTGGGGGCGCCACAGGTTGTCGGTAACAAGCCCGCGCAGAAATTCAATTTGCTATACAACACTCTGAAAAACATTCTCCTCGGGTTCGATAACTCTGTGATTATGCAACAAACGTTGAAGGAGATGGTCGAAGTCCTACGAAATCCCGAGCTTCCCTACAGCGAGTGGACCGCTCACCATTCTGCTCTTCATTCTAGGATGCCACAGAAGCTTGACGCCCAGTTCACCCAAGCCGTCGAGCGAGCTAAAGCTCGAGGAACGGAATTCCCCGCTAAGGCGTTGTTGAGAGCTCTGAACAAATTTTTAGACGACAACATTTCCCCCAGCGATGCCGATGCATTGCGGGCAACGATTGCGCCTCTTATTGAAGTACTCGAGCATTATCTCGACGGCCAGAAAGTCCGCGAACTGAATGCCATCTCAAGCTTGATTCAACTTTATGCCGATGTTGAGACACTCTTTTCCGGCCGTCGTAGCCAGGATGAGGAAGTCATCCTAAAGCTTCGTGAGGAGAACAAGGACGATATTCTTAAGGTCATCCAAATTGTGCTGGCCCATAGCCGTGTAGGCTCCAAGAACCATTTGATCCTGGCCCTGCTGGAAGAGTATCGTCCCAACAAGCCCAACGTCGGCAACATCGGCAAGTATCTTAGACCTGTTCTGCGTAGGCTTACCGATCTTGAATCGCGTCAGACCGCCAAGGTTTCTTTGAAGGCTCGGGAGATTCTGATCCAGTGTTCATTGCCGTCTCTTGAAGAGCGGTTCGCCCAGATGGAACACATTCTACGTTCATCCGTCGTTGAGAATAAATATGGCGAGACTGGCTGGGAGCACAGAGAGCCTAGCCTTGACGTTCTCAAGGAGGTTGTCGACTCCAAGTACACTGTTTTTGACGTGCTGTCATCATTCTTTGCACACGATGATCCTTGGGTCTGTATTGCTGCTCTCGAGGTCTACATCCGCCGGGCCTATCGTGAGTACAACGTCAAACGTGTTGATTATCACTGCGATGAGACGGACTCCGCACCTGCCTTCATGGGCTGGGAGTTCTCGTTCCGCAAGGTCGCCAATTCTGAAGTTGCCGTTCCTATTCAGTCGGCCCAACCTAGCGTTCCCGGCACTCCCACGCAGGAGTTTGGCTTTAATCGCATCAGCTCTATCAGTGACATGACATACTTGAAAGGTCGCACTGAAGAAGAGCCCACTCGCAAAGGCGTGATCGTGCCTGCTAAATATCTTGATGACGTTGATGAGTTGCTCGCTAAGGCTTTGGAGACGCTGCCTACTAAGAAACGCGGCCCTATTCCTGATCTTAGTGGCAAGCGTAAAGTATTCCCCCAGACACCTGATCACGAAGAGCTGATCAATGTCATCAACATTGCCGTTTGTGATGCTGAGTCCTTCGACGATCAGGAGATTCTTGGCCGCATTCAAGGGCTGATCGAATCCTCGAAACCAGACCTCATCGCTCGCCGTGTTCGCCGTGTAACCTTCATCTGCGGCCATAATAATGGTTCCTACCCTGGTTACTATACCTTCCGTGCACCCGAGTACGTCGAAGACGATGGCATTCGTCACTGTGAGCCCGCATTAGCCTTCCAATTAGAACTCGGACGTCTGTCTAAGTTCAAGATCACGCCGGTCTTTACCGAGAACAAAAATATCCACGTCTACGAGGGCATTGGCAAGGGTGTTGAGACTGATAAGCGATATTTTACTCGTGCTGTTATCCGGCCTGGTCGCCTTCGGGATGATATTCCAACTGCTGAGTACCTAGTTTCCGAGGCAGACAGAGTCATCAACGATATCTTCGACGCTCTAGAAATTATCGGGAACAACCATACGGATTTGAATCACATGTTCTTGAACTTCACGCCGGTCTTCCAGTTGAAGCCTGAAGAAGTAGAGCAATCCCTCCAAGGCTTCCTCGATAGGTTTGGACCCCGTGCCTGGCGGCTTCGTGTCTCTCAGGTTGAAATTCGCATTATCTGCACGGATGCCACCACAGGGACCCCGTATCCCCTACGCGTCATCATTACTAACACCTCAGGCTATATCATCCAGGTCGAGATATACGCCGAGAGAAGGTCAGAGAAAGGTGAGATGATATTCCATTCCATTGGTGGCACCACCAGGATTGGATCAATGCATTTGATGCCTGTCTGCACGCCGTACCCTACGAAGAACTGGCTCCAACCCAAACGATATAAGGCGCACCTGATGGGCACACAGTACGTGTACGACTTCCCAGAGCTATTCCGACAAGCTGTCGAAAACACCTGGGCAAAGACCGTGAAGCTCCACCCATCTTTGGCCGACAAGAAGCCTGCTCAGGGCGAATGTATTGATTATAGCGAGCTTGTTCTCGGCGACCATGACAAGCTCACGGAGGTCGCTCGTGAACCTGGAACCAACACCTGTGGTATGGTGGGGTGGGTCATCAATGCTCGTACTCCTGAGTACCCTAAGGGGCGGAAGTTTGTGGTCGTTGCCAACGACATCACGTACAAGATTGGATCATTCGGTCCAAAGGAGGACCATTTCTTCAACAAGTGTACCGAGCTAGCTCGCAGCATGGGCATTCCTCGCATTTACCTATCGGCTAACTCTGGTGCCCGACTTGGTGTTGCCGACGAGCTAATCCCCCATTTTAAGGTCGCCTGGAATGACCCAGATAGGCAGGAGGCTGGCTTCAGATATCTTTACCTGGATGAGGAGACCAAGAAGCGATTTGAGGACGGCGCTAGGCGTGACGTTATCACTGAGCCTGTGAGTGAAGATGGCGACAAGCGCCACAAAATCGTTGCTATCATCGGTGCCGAAGATGGTCTTGGTGTCGAATGTTTGAGGGGCTCTGGTCTTATCGCTGGTGCTACAAGCCGTGCATACAACGATATCTTCACGGTAACCCTCATCACCTGTCGATCGATCGGTAAGTTTGGTTTAACGACTTTCGACAATGGTAAACTAACATTTGGCAGGTATCGGTGCGTATCTTGTGCGCCTTGGTCAGCGTGCTGTACAGATCGAAGGACAGCCGATCATCCTCACAGGTGCTCAGGCTCTTAACAATCTTTTGGGTCGCGAGGTCTATACTTCTAATTTGCAACTTGGTGGTACTCAGATCATGTACCGCAACGGTGTCTCCCACATGACTGCCAACGATGATTTCGCTGGCGTCTCTCAGATCGTTGATTGGCTGTCTTTTGTCCCTGCCCAGCGTAATCTTCCCGTGCCTGTCACGCCCACCATTGACAATTGGGATCGTGAGGTCATCTACACACCGCCCAACAAGCAGCCCCACGACGTGAGATGGCTCATTGGTGGTAAGCAGGATGAGGATGGCTTCCAGCCGGGTCTCTTCGACAAGGATTCCTTTGTTGAGACTCTTGGGGGTTGGGCGCGTACCGTTGTTGTTGGCCGTGCTCGCCTTGGCGGTATTCCTATGGGTGTCATCGCCGTCGAAACGCGAACGGTTGAGAACATCACACCTGCCGACCCTGCGAACCCTGACTCCGTCGAACAGGTCACCAATGAAGCCGGCGGTGTCTGGTACCCCAACTCTGCCTTCAAGACTGCTCAAGCCATCAACGACTTCAATTATGGTGAACAGCTTCCTCTCATGATCCTTGCAAACTGGCGAGGTTTCTCTGGTGGCCAACGTGACATGTACAACGAAGTCTTGAAATATGGATCATATATTGTCGACGCCCTAGTCAAGTTTGAGCAGCCAATCTTCGTCTACATCCCACCATTCGGTGAGCTACGTGGTGGCTCTTGGGTCGTCGTCGATCCTACAATCAACTCGGTTGCCATGGAGATGTATGCCGATGTTGAATCCCGCGCTGGTGTGCTAGAGCCAGAGGGTATCATAGGTATTAAATATAAGAAGGAAAAGCAGCTTGAGACCATGACCCGCTTGGACTCAACTTACGCTTCTCTCAAGAAGCAGGCTGCCGACAGCAATCTGACCAAAGAAGAACTCGAAGAAGTCAAAGCAAGAATGGCAGAGCGCGAGCAGCAACTTCTCCCCATCTATGCTCAGATCAGCATACAGTTCGCCGACTTGCACGACCGTGCGGGTCGCATGAAGGCCAAGGGCACCATTCGCGACGTTCTCGAGTGGAAGAACGCCCGCCGCTTCTTCTACTGGCGCGTGCGCCGCCGTCTCAACGAGGAGTACATCCTCAAGCGCATGGCTGCGGCCTCTGCTTCATCAAATGTCTCGGAGCCGGACAACGTTGTGGCCCTCGAAAACCGCCAGCACCACCTCCGGCTCCTGGCCGCCTGGTCTGGCATTTCCGACTTTGACCGCAACGACAAGGACGTAGTGTCCTGGTATGAGGAGAATGCGCAAACAATATCTACCAAGGTGGAACAAATCAAGTCGGAGGCTGTCGCGCGTGAGATGGCCGGCCTCCTAAGAGGCGATAAACCTGCGGCTCTCAAGGGTCTCAGGGATATGCTGCATATGATGCCCGTGGGTGAGCGGGAAGAAATCATGAAGTATTTGAATTGAGATTCTTATGGTTGATCGACTGGCTTGAGCGACCTTACCGGGGATCGATGTGAGGTTAAATTTGTGTTAGACCGGCCGCTATGGGCTGGGCATACATAAACACATAAACTGTGCGGAGTAAGGAAGAGAACAGCCTCGGCTCCTCCGGTGTACACAATATCTACTTGGTTTCCGTTTTTGTTTTTTTGCTACGCCCTCACTCTTGTCTGTTCTAGGTTCGTCTATGGTTGGCTGGCGCTTATATGTATCGATGTCTCGAATGAGTTCTTTTAAAGGGAGCATGAGGAGGATGGGGAGAAGAGAATACTAGCTTTGACGAATGGTGGGATTCTGGGAAAAGAACTGAGAGATGATGGATGCATACACTGTTTTTGTGAAAGACTACTATTACTAGCGGTTTAGAGCTAGATAGAATGAGAACGACAGGTCAATTTAAGAGTTCTACGGTACTCAGCGCTTGTCCTCTCGTTTACCTGCTCTACCCCTACTTGCTGGCAATCTTTGTTGGGCGGCAATGATGAATCTGACCTACTAGTTGCCTACGTTGACTAATTGCAAGGTGGGGGGCGGGCTTGTGGACGGTAGTCCACAAACTATTAGGGGGAGTTTAGCTAAGGAAATGGGAAATAACGTGCCAATTCGATTCTGCTTTCTAATATAGGTTGAAACGTGTATACAGTGAGACTCTTCCAGTCAGCAGCACTTACATATAGTCTAGTAGCGATGATGTTCTTCATTGTCACCGTTGCTGTTGGCTGTTCTTAACGGACGATGATAATTACACAGGCGTAGGTGCTAGACATGTGGAAATATCCCTGTCAGTCAGACCTGGCCATTCTTACGGGCTTCGTTCGACATATGTTGTAGTTCGTGTGTCTTTCCAAGGGGTCGATGACTTCCTGCTTGCCTTCCCATGGACAATTCATAACTGTATTGTGTGTTAGGGTAGTGTAGCTGACTGACTGACTTGGGCACCCCACACACCTTAGATGGCAATTCCAACAACACCTTCTGCGGCACCTCACTCTATTAGAGGATTCGGGATTAATAGAGATCGAAATAGAAATGGAGAACGGATTCATTAAAGCCTAGAAAGCTACTTACAATAACGGGTCTTGAGCGTACATTACACTTAGTAATGTAGGTATCAATGAAGTTAGTCCTAATCTCCTACAGCGCGATTATTGATATTTCAATGTAGCCCAGCAAGTACTTTGGTCTCAGAGGGTGTGACGTCGGGGTAGCTACTTGTCCTTGGAGAGAGAGAGAGAGAATCTTATGCAATGCATCGTACGATATCTAGAGACCCTAGCACCTATGAATCAATATATCACAACAATCAACTGATCACCCTTGGGGTCCCTCGTCCTCTCCCCACATCACAGACTCTTGCGTAACTATAACTAACCCAACATAAGCTTCTAGCTAACACGAAGATCGTATCGTGGTGGGACTTTCGAAACCCCAGTTTGACTGATTGGTCCCTGAACATCTGGATATGAGACATATGAGAACTTGGTACACTTATCGAGACAGTGGCGCGAATCCCCTTCCAGAAAGTTGCCAGACGGGTTACTAGTGGCGTTGTTAGGGATCGCACCTAGCTTCACCAATAACTAGCTCACCAAGTATTGCTGCTTAGGGGACATCTGGATTTACATGTTCGATTGGGACAATAAGCTTGACTGGCTGTGGCCCAGATAAAATTTGGGGGCGGGTGAGATCGTCTCGTATACATATTTCCGCCAGAAGTCTCAAGCTAGTGGTGACAAAAGGGCGTTTGACTTTTACCAAGTAAATGGAAGATAGAGACGACGAGTTGATTTGTAGCTTTTTGAAACAAAGTAAGTCACTGCTCACTCCGTACAAGTATATGTTAAAATGCTAGCCCAAAATCGAACCCTAGATTTGGTCGTTAACGGGTGGTATTATATAGCTTGTTGACATCTCTTCATGGCTGAATACTTGTCCATAGGTATGTTGTGCCTTCGTCGAGTATAGTACATATAGATTTACTCACCTACAACGTAAACCTTACCTTGTTTCTCTCAAGGTAGTTGTCTAGAATTTGTGGAAATTCTGTATTACCAAGTTGATTAGCTTGCGCTTTTTAAGGCATTGTATTATTTTAAGCATTTGGCTTCTTCTTCTTATATGGTCTTTTGTATGTTTATGTCTGGCCCATCCTGGCGTCACCTAAGCTATCGTTTTTTTGCATCGAAATAGTTAAAAGCACGGAGTAGATGGTTAGAGTCACAATGATCTATACATATTAAACCTCATATATGTATTTTATTCATTAACGTTTTTTTTTTTTTTTTTTTCTCTTTACCCGCATTATTACTAGAAAATCCTAACAGACTTAGTCAAAATATAACAATATATTATAACACAAAGCCGGGATTAGTAAATTCAGCTATTATAATAGCATTAAAAAAAGGTGTTATTAAACGGATCTTTAAGAAGAACCTACTTACGTTTACTAATAAAATGTACCATAAAGGGGGTATCTCCTATTAGCCTACATCAGCATTACTGTATGTGGACTATCATGACTCTAGCCATCTACTCCCTGCCTTTAGCCATTGCGCTTTAGTATGCATGGTAGCTTAACCCTTCCATTGGTTCATTTCATCCACAAGGGACAAGATCTATATAGCTGATCGTTCCAAGGGTCTGGATAAATTAGAAGGTATGAAATAGGCACATGGCAAAAGCTTTGTGAGGCTCGGCGAAACTATTTGATTTAATTAGCGGTAAGACTTGATTGAGATAGGTGCATATTACATGCTCTTACCGCTAAATAATAGGTAATATGAATTGGCCTTCTCATCTGCATTGCATTTACAAACTTCTGCCACTGGCATAATAAGACCGTTGTTTTTGCGCATACATCTCCCATACCTGTTATAATAATATGACTTGGGAATATAGGAATATGCTTAGTCTTCTCACACTCAAAAGTACCCAAGTCTGACCCAAATTATAGGAAGTCTTCTCCTAATTGTGAGTATGCCCTTCAAAAGATCCTACTTAGTGGTTCAAATCTAATAGTCTGGATACGTTAACGACTAAGCTTTGGGTGAAAAGAAACCTGCTTTAGTTTGAACCAAAGCTTAACCCAGAAGGATCGGCACAACAATACCATGAAGCATTTTATACGATCCTTGAGTAGTTGTCCTTGCAGACTGCTGTGCTTTCAACCTTCGACCTTCGACAATCCACAGCCTGCTTTCACCCCTCGGGACCATCAGCGAATTCTCATATATATGGATCCATGAACCTAGCTCCTCGGTATAGCTGGCAAATTATTACATTCTGGGCCTATAAAGGCATCTTCTAAGGGCAAATTCTCAAACATCCATATCGCTATATGTTGGATGGCCTCTATTGTACGTACGTACGAATTACGATGGAATCGCGATTTATGGTAATAATCTGTTATTGAATTGAAAGGTAAAAGTTATAGGCTGCAGTGGCGGGGATTTAGTTACCACTACTGAGGTCCCGCAGGTTACGTAATATAGTCACGTGACCACGCTAAACCTAATCTAGACTAGCCCACTATAGATTTAACTATAGTGGTTTAATAGCAGTGGTTTAATACTGGGCACTTTTTATTTTATTGTTAAAAAACGCGTTTTACGGCCTTAAATCCATTTATTTCCCTTTTATATAGATATCCCGTTTTTTCCTTATACGTAACCTTATTACGTAATATAAATAATGTTATACTATTCCCGTAACGTTACCTTATTTTACCTTATAATATAATGGTCCTATTAACGAAAGCTTCGATTTATACGGTAAATCGATTCGTTAAAATTAGCTTTTTAAGGGCTAAATTCGGGGTTTTTTTCGTAAATATATTTAATAGATTATCTTTATTATTTATTTATTTAATTTTTGATATTTTTTATTATTTATATAACTTTCGAAATAATATTATATCGATTATTAGCTTTTTTTTTAATATTGTTCCTAACTTAATTAGGCATTTATATAATAATTTCGAATTTATATAAACAATTATAGGCATTTATAATAATTTAAAAATATCGGTAATTTAATTAATCGTTATATTAAATATAATAATATTATTAAAACCTAAAATTATCCCGTATAATTTATTCGCTAATATATTTTTAATAACTTTTTTATATTTAATTAAATTTTAATAAATTATATTACCGTAAATTATAAAATTTATATTTAATTAAACTTTAATTATTAATATAATAATAAATTTTAATTAAAAATTAAAATCTTTATTATTTATAAACGATTTATTTATAAAAATAAACAATTTAATACTATTAAAATCTAAAAGTACGTATTTTAATCCCTTTTTTAGGTTATTTATTTATTATTCGATTCGGTTATTAAAAAGTATTAATATCTTTATTTATTAACTATATAATTTATATTATTATTAATAGATCGAATAATATTTCCGGTTAATAAATTAAAACTATATATATACTTTTTATATATTAAATAATATATTATTATAGTATATTAGTTATTAATTTATCGATTTTTTATAATTATTAGCTTTAATTATATTAAATAAATATTATATTTTTTTCTATAAATTAAATTCGGCTACTATTAAATTCGATTTTTTATATAGTAATAAAATTTGTTTTTAGTTTTATATAAAATCCGGCTTTTTTAAATTTATTTTCTTTTAATTTCGAAAAACTTTTTATAATAATACTAAAGGTATTATTAGTTTATAATTTTATAATGGTAAAATTTTCGGCATTTTTATAAATTATTAACAAATACGGGTTATACGTTAATATTTTTATAGCTAATTTCTTTTTATAATATATATAATATATTTTAAACCAATATAATTTTAATTCCGTAAGGCCGTATAGGGGTTTAATAATTTTAAAATAAATATTTTTAGGGTATTTATTAACGATTTTTTTCGGTAGCTATATGTAGATTTTTTTTTTAAGCTTATTATTAATTTAAGTATATATTTAAATAATATTTCGTAGTTCCCTTTTTATACTATAAATTTTAAATAATAAAGGTATTAATATTAATATTAAGCGTTAATTTATTTATTAAATAATCGGTAATTATGTAAAGATAAATTCCTTTCTTTTATTTTTATAGCTTTAAATAATTAATCGTAATTTTTCGTATAGCTTAATTATTTTTCCTTTAATTTTTTATATAAACCGTATATTAAAAATTTTTTCGGTAGTTTATATTTAATCGAATTTTATAAATTCGAATATTCCCTAAATAATAAAGTTATTAATTTTTATAAAATCTAACTTTTAAAATAGTTTTTTTAAAGCTTTTATAATTTTATTTCGTTTTAATTTAATTGCTAATTTAAAATCGACCTCCTTTTTATATAATAAAAATACATTAAATATATAGTATATAATAAGGGTATAGTTTATAATAGGGTTTATAATAGGGTATTTTTAGGGTTTACTTTATCCTTTTTTTATAGATTATTATCTTTTAAAGGCTATTATAAATTTTTATATCGGTTTTTTTATCGTTATCGACATTATTGGTACCTTAATAGGTTTTTATATCGATTTTTTTATTTCCGCCGGTACTATCGGTTTTTATATCGATTTTTTTATAACCTTTATTACTTTTTATTAATTACGGTAATATTTTTTAATCTAAATATATCGAAATTTCGTTAATCCGTTTATATTAATAATAACGTTATAGTTTTTAAAAATAGTAATTTTAAAAGGTCCTATTTATTTTTTTTTCTTTTTCTATACTATTATTTCCGTTTATAATAAAAATATAAGGATTTTTTATACCATAAAGCCGTTTTATATATTAACTATACGATTTATATTAACTTTAAATTATATTTTTTTTAATATTTTTATAGCCTTTCGTATAGTTTCGGTTCGTTTTATAATATTAAAAAATAGTAGGGAATCGGTAATAACTTTTAAATAAATATTAAATATTAATAATATTAATATAAAGCTATTAGGATTAGCTATATTATTAAATACTTTTATAGCTATTTAAAAAATCGTATTTAGGTTTATATAATAGCCGATTTTATTTTTTAAAATTTTATAAGTACGTTTTAAGGGTCTATATACTTTTTCGATCTTTTTAATTACCTAATAAACCTTAATAGGTATTTTTTTATAGATAACGCCGATAATCTATACGTTATTTTTAAATTCTTCCGATATAAAATTTATACCGGAATTATAAGTAATAATATTAAAAAAGCTTTAATATATATAAATTTAATATTTATAAAATACGTTTTACGTATTTTTAATTAATAGGGATTTTAAAAATATTACTACTTAAAACGATATAACTATATCGATAATATATAATATATTTTAACTATTAAAATAAATTATATTTATTATTACTTTATAGTTAAAATTATATTTATTTCAAATCGTAAATTTAAACCTTTAAAAGGTAAAATCGTAAACTTAATAGTAATAGTAAAATTTCTAAATCTTATTAAAAATCGACGTATTAATATTATTATATCCAGTTATTTTTAATAGATTATATAATTTTTCGGTCCGTAAATATTTAAATTAATAATATAATCGACTTAATTTAGCTTTTATAAAATAAATAATTAATTTATTACAACTAACGTTATAAAAAGGTATCCCTATTTTCGTACTATTAAAATTATTTTTCTATTATTTTTTATAATAACGTTAAAAACGTTATTAAAATAAACTTTTAGCTTATTTATATCCTATAATAATAATAAAAATAATATAAAGGTTTTTATAATATAAAACTTAATTTAATTTAATTCGTTATTTATAATTACTATATTAATAATTATTAACTGGTTTTAATTTTTAAATCGAATAGTTATATTATTAAAGGTTTAATCGATTTATATATTTAAATATTCCTTAAAATATATTTTTAATTATACTTTTTTTACTATTAATATTTTAATAATACCGGTATTTTATAAGATTTTTTAATATTTAATTATATATAAATCGTTAAATATAAACTAATTTACCTTTATTATAATATTTTAACTATATATATTTTTATTAATAATCCGGTAAAAAAATAAATAATTAACAAAATATTATACTATTTTTTCGTTTTTATTATAGTTATTTTTATCGTTTTATTAATTATCGTTATTATTTTTAAAATTTTCTTCGAATTTAAATAAATATGTAGTATAATGGTATAGGTGGCTGAATGCCTAAAGTAAGGTAATACCGGTCGCCGATTAAGTGGTAGATTAATAGGTAAACTTTTATCTGCCTAATTTCCTTTATTTCCTATTAAGTATTTAATATATATGCTTAATTTAAATAATCGATAAGTTTAAGCCTTAACGTATTAATCGGCGACTAATAAGAATGGATATTCCTAATATATATAAGTATTTATTATTTATAAGATCCTTTATATTATTCCCTCCTTTAAGGTAATCGGTTCCTAATTATTAAAATTAGGTCGGTAAGGCTAAATTATCGGCAATTATATATTAGGGTATAGTTAAGCTTTATAGTAGGGTTCTTTTATTATTTATTGCCGGTTATATTATTTTTATATTTATTATTATTTTCGTATCGGCTTATTATTATTATTATATCGATTAGTTTTTAATACCGTAATAATATATATTATTCTTTCGGCGTATTATCGCTATATGTTTTTTATTATAATTGCCGTAATATTATTTCCTTTTTTCTGGGAGCTGGTTTCCGGCTTCGTTATTTAGTATTTATAATTGCTTAATAGTTTACGGTTTATTAAAATAGCCTTTATTTATACTTTTGCGTTTTTTCTATTTATATTTTAATTTTAATTTTCCTTTTTTAGGATTTTTTTATTAATTATCTTTATTTTTTTTTTTATATTTTATTGCCGTTCGTTTAGCGACCCTTTTTTTTTTTCGTACTTTTATTTTTTTACTAATTTTTATTTTAATATTCTATTTATTTGCTTTTTTTATATCGACCGACTGCCGCTGTTATATTAATTCGGGATAAAATTTTAGAAAAATTCGTTTTCGATAAAATAATCGGTTAATTATACGCCGAT